>CP125838.1:2792-602792 GCA_030408175.1 Trifolium repens | reverse complement strand
TAAACAATTTCAGCAGGAAGAAAAAATATTACAGATTAAGGTCAATATCTTCGACATTGAGTAAAGCACCATTGAGAGCCATTAAAGACTTGCCAGGTGGGATCATCCGCTGGTTTGCAGTTATTTCATCTCGAACAGAATCGTCAAGCTGCCATGCATCACAGTTCCAAAAGAATATTTGTCAATAATTTTGGACAAACATGCCTTGTATCGAAACATCCAATAAAGTTTACCTTCATGCGAGACAAATAAGAAACTATGCTAGGGAAATTTTGATTAATATCCTGCATTGACTGCAGAGGATCAGAAGCACGGACTATTCTCTGTACAGTTTGATGTCCAAGATCTGTTGTCATTATAAAAATATATATATCACAACACAGTTCTTTTTTTTTTTTTTGACAAAATCACAACACAGTTCTTAAATCCAACTAAAATGGAAATAAATAATTAATCAATTCCTGTAATCAGGAAAAAAAGAGGTTTCAATACCCTTCAGTTCCCAAACATCAAGTGTATCTGATACGGTTGATGACAGCAGATAATCCCTGAAAGCCATAACCTCAGATGCTAACTCAGGTTTACGATCCTACAAGCAAAAACACAAAGGTAAATTTATATCTTCCTTTGATAATCACAGGCCTAAATCTAGTAAATGCAAGCAACAAAATTTTAGATAGGAATGCCAATCCATTGATATCAAACAGGTAGATTCAAAAATATTACGACTCGTCAAATATATAGAGCCAGACTAACATTATGCACACATAATAAGAAACATGTATAAATAAGTATAATCATTGAGAACAGCCCGTTGTGATAACTTGAATGTAAAGCCGTATTTAGAAAAATGGATGGCAAGAGCCTATTAGTGTGTATGTTCAAGTTTCAACTTCCAGCTGAATAGTTTCATCATAATTTGTCAGTAAAATTAACTAATGTATGGCCCTTTACAAATGAATTCTCCAAACTCTATTGTGGTGCAGCTGTCATTTTTGTTTTTCTATGTGTTCTGATTCTGTTTTTATTTTATTTTTTTCGCTTCTTTATATCTTTCTTTCTCATTTAGTTTGGGCTCTTCAAATGAAAGCAGGTAAAAGTTAAAAGCCACTTTCCCCAGTTGCAAAACTGAAGCACATTACTTAAAATAAAGAGAAGGGGGATTTATAATGCATATATTATATAAATTTGTTACCTTCAAACACCACATTCTAATTTAATTTGATACAAACTACATAAACTAATTAAAATGGCTACAAACATTAGTTTTCTTTTTCATGTGTATGAAGAAAAACAAATAGGTGTTGAACAAACCAGAATTTTAGAGAATATGAATCCTCTAACTTCTTGGCTAAGATCTTCTGTGCGGGGATCCTCCAAAGTCACACCTGTAACCCAAATTCGTAACCGTATTAATAAGAGGGTTATTAACAACTACATGTAACCTATGCTTGTTGTTAAAAAAATGTTCTTGACCATTTTACAATGAACTGTGTATAGGTAAACATTTATTTTCAACTATCTGCTTCCAAAATCAATAGCTTCCAAACTTGAAACCAAAGTCAAATTAGAATTAGTAGCCAATTAGGATTAGTACACATTACACTACATATGGACATGAAAAGGAAACGCAAAGGCCCGAGAAAGATAATTCTCATTAAAGGGATTAAGTTACTAAATAATAAAATTCTATAAGTAGCAATGCAAACTTTAAGATATTAAACAAAATTTTACAGAAAGAAATACTACTGCATGGTTTCTCTAGAAGCAGCACTTCTAAAATTTTGACCAAAGTTAAACAATGAAAAGGAGAATGAAGCAATTATCATTAATTATTGCGAACCTAATATAAAAAACATGAAAATCATTCGAACCTTTTTTAATTGCACTATCATCCATGGCCTTATATTCCATATTCTTCAAAGCAAGTTCTACACCATAACCACCCAAGTTCACTGACTCGCTCGCACCAACAGAACCACATTGTCCAATATGTGCTTCACATCCAGCTGGCAAGACCGGTCTCAATACATACTTAACTTTTCCCTAAAAAGCATCACCATGAAGGAATCAGAAGCACTTAAGGGTTGTTAACGACACCAATTTAAGATAACTTGTAAATTATAATTAACCTGTTTAGCTGCTTCAAGAAGAGCAACATGAAACTCCTTGAAGCAATGGGTCCCAAGAGCACCATAAAGGATAGCAACTGGACCCCCAGTAGCTGAATCAAAATGGACATGATCAAAATCAAACACCGGAGGACTCTGAAACGAATCGCCAACACTGATGACAAGAAGAAAAGAAAAGAAATCAACCTTAGCTTGTAAAAACAACTTATGACATGTCCATAAATGGCATGAACTGTATTCAGCTTATTTCAATAAGCTCTCCATGATAGCTTATGAAAACACTATAACTTTATTTTATAAGCATTCAATTAAGATTTAAGAGCCTGTTTGAATTGGCTTATTTGAGCTTATCTACTACATAACCACACGTGACATTATTTGGAAGTCCTTATGAAAACAACTTATGACACAAAAGTACCCCAGTATAGCTTATGAAAACAATTTATAAATTGTATGAATAGCTTATATGATATGCACTTATAGGATAAGCTGCGAAACAGGTTGTTTATCCAAACAGGCCTAAAACGAAAAGCAACACGAGATTATGAAGACATGGTAATACTTACTGTTGAGGATCATGAGGTTTTTGAAGCCACGATTGCAATTCAGAAACATCGAAAAACAAGTGTTCACCGGTATCAATCCAACAGCATTTCCCTCCAGGACTTTGAACACTTACACCGTCGAATTGAGTGGTGTTGTTTTTAGTTTCAATGATTTCATGATCATTATGTAACAGTGGAAACGACGAAAGAGAATCATGAGCTAATTGGCGGTAAAGTACAAGTGTAGGTGATTCTGATCTCAGAATTAGAGAAAATTCAAACAATGATGCTAATGGTTCACTTAAAAGAGAACTACCATGTTCTACAATTTTCTTAACACAAAATTTAGCTGTGTAAGTGTGAGAATCAGCATCGTCATTAGCATCAGGATTAGCGTTAATCCAAATATCAATGAAGTTCCAGAAAAGGTGTTGCTGATGTTTAGATAATAATTCTCTGTTTAAGCAAAACGAAAATCAAATCACATTAGTAATAAATAAATAATTGATTGAATAAGAGATTAAGAGAATGAGCAAAACGACGACATACCCGGCTTCTAGAAGAAGAGGAGTGCCGGACCATTTAGCGCGAAGGGCAGTTTGGACATTTTTGGGTCTTCGATTATCGGCGGCAACAATAAGCAGAGAGAAAGTGGTTACAACTAGAAACAGAAAACAACAACAACGACCAGATCTAAACCTCATATCGTAGCTCCTTGATTAGGGTTTAATTATCGTAATAACATTACCATGGATATGAGATTTGTTTTGTTTTGTTGAATTAAGGTGGTGTGTTCTTTGTTTTCTCTGAACTGATGGTAATAATGTGTGTGTGTGTTTCACTTTCTGGGGTCTTGGTCGCTGACTCAGTGATTCAGGTCTTGTTGTTGATGGAGAAAAAAAAAATTTAATTAATTAATGAAATTGGAATTGATGGTAATATTCCACGTCGTTAATATTGTGACATGTCGCTCTATAGTTATTGGTTCCGTGGATGAGGAAGTGGGACATACATCACAGCTGGAAGTTTACCGGACCAGCTTCAATGGGCTTTTTGGGTCCAGCCCAGCTGGAATTTTGTTCACTCCACCTTAAATGGCCTTCATTTGACAAATTTATTTTGATTTGTTTTTCTTTTCGCGTCTCATTGTTTCTGACGCGTCCTTGAAATGGTGAAAATGCTCTCTCGCTATCTATGTAGTGAATGTCAATTTTTATTTATTCAATTCCAACTTTTGCACCCTTCACGCCCCCATGGATTAAAATATTATAAAAAAAACATAGTTCACTACTTAGAGTGCGAAATGAAATACAGTTCGCTATTTAGAGTGTGAACTTAGTTTGCACTTTAATTAGTGAACCTTATTAAAATTTGCCCACCGTTCAATATCATATTTTGATTGGCTACTGGAGCGGTTGTGACAGTATCGACCAATCACACACACATACACTTATAGTTCTATAAATTAAAACCTCTCTTTTTTAATCGCTTGTTCATACAATATTTCATTCAAAATATTTTTTGGCGGTGAAGAAATGGTTCGCACTTTAACTTGCGACTGTGTTTCATTCAAAATTGTTTCATAGGATATGAGAAAAGAGTTAAGAGGACAAAAAAAATTGTAAATTTTCATAAGTTACGAGGGGGTGTAATTGGAATGTCAGGGGGCACATAAAAGACACGGTACTTTAAGTAAGATACTTTAATAATTTTTTATATATTCACCCTAATACGCTGTGATTGCTACAATGATAAAAAAATTAAAGTACGAATCATTGGCCTATAAGAATAAGTTGTAGAGGATAATTTAATCCACCATAGCCAAAAACTAGGCAAATGTTGGGGTGTGAGAATGGAGATGTGAAATATTCTAGATGGTAGAAGAGGGAGTGGAAAATTATTCTTTATTATTTTTCACTCCGGAATTGATTGACACTCCTAAATATAAAGTTTATGGGACTGAATTCTCCTTTTTCAATCAAATATTCTTCATACACATGAGTAGTTAGGTTTGACTCTCTGCTTATGACTCCGAGTATGAGTATTCTACGTGAGTCAAAAACTTTTTTGTTATATCTCTATTGAAATCAATAATTAAAAACGGTGTCTATATGCTAAACTTATATATGATACCATAATAAATACACCACTATGATTTTCTGAATCACCGTAATTCTCACATCCATATACCAAACATAGGCTAAATAACTTTTCCATTTCTTTATTAAAAAAACTAAAAAAAAACTTTTCCATTTCATACTACTGCTAAATTATTATACTTTCAAAGATAAAAAACATAGGTATGTACCAAATATGTTTATGCTAGTGCTAGCTATTAGCTAATACCAACACCAACACTATTAAACGGTTCCGCCATTTTTTCATACCTTTCTGTTAATGTGTATTACCTGCCAATATTAATTAAAATAAATAAATATAATCAAAAGTTTTCTCCTAATTTGGAACAGGAGTACAGACCTATATTTTCTCCTTAATTTGTTTCGGGCTTTGCTTCCAATTTACCAAATTTGGTAACGCCTCAAAAAAAGGAAGACAAAAATCGATATATTTTTTTTGGTAACTACTAGTATTATATTTTCTCCATAATATGAAAGGGCAAAACAGGGGAGTTTCACTTTTCTTTTCCCGCGTACGTGCATGTGATCTCTTCTCCAGACTGGCTGCCTCTGAAACTCCTTTCACTCGGAGACCGACCGCCGCCTGCAGGTAATCTCCCTTCTCTCTTGACTGACTCCTTTCTCTTGTTTTATTTTGATTTCGGTCTCTCAACTGATTTTTCTCTCTTGTTCTGCTCACCTCTGTTTTGATTTTGTTCTGTTTTATTTTGTTCTTTTTGGGACTGCCTGTTTGTTCTGTTCTTGTTTTTGGGATGTTCGATTGAGAAACAATAATCTGTGCATTCTTGTTCTGTTTGATTGAGATGTGGTTTGAATTGGAACATATATTGAATAAGTAATTTGTATAGCCAATGCATTACATGCTACTTTATTTTGGAACCTGTAAATTAACAAGTAGAAACTGTTGGTTTATTGGTTCTTGTAGAAAATTCCTATTTTGTTATTCTATAAATTAAGCTACCAATTAGACTTCTAAAAGAACATTGTTTAGTCAGAAAATGAAAAGAAAACAGAACATTGTAGAAGACTATCGATAATACTGTCAACTGCAAAATAACATAATAACAACAAAATTGTTGATTTTTTGGACTGTTTTGTTCTGTTTGTTTTGACTTTGAGTGTTTTTGTTGTTTCGATTCATTGTTGTTGGAGTATTGGTTTCGATATTGGTGATGTTGATATTATTCGAACATTCAAGTCACTTGATGATGTTGATATTATTCCAACATTCACCGCAAAGAAGTCCCGAAAAGGGCATTTGCCTCCTAATTTTATTTAGCACACTATTTGGTATGTTATATTTCATCTATCTTATTTCAAATTGTACTTTTGTTGACAAAATGACGAGCCTCTTTTATTTCAATTTATGACTATTTATATATTATGTCACATGAATTTGCGATTAAAATTTTGCCCGGGCTCTCTTAAATTCTTGGCTCCGCCACTGTCTCCAGTCCATAGTGCTTCTCTTCCTCTTGTTGGTGCGTATGATACTAATAACCATAAGAAAACCATGTTATTTGAGTTTAATTCTTTTGTTTTCTGATTGCTGTTTCTTTCATTTTTTTAATCGTTGTAGTTTGTTTACTGTGTGATCATAGTGATTAATTGTTTTTCACCATGCTTCTATTCACCGCAAACAAGTTGCGGAAAGGGCATTTGCCTCTTGATTTTATTTAGCACATTATTAGCATGTTGTATTTCATCTCTCTTTATTTCAAATTGTACTTCTTTTGACAAAATGAAGAGTCTTTTTTATTTCGATTTACGACAATTTATATATTATGTTATATGTGAATTTGTGATTAAAATTTTTCCCAGAGGATTATAAAAATAAAAAATTTGTCCAGGCTTTCTATTATTCTTGGCTCCGCCAATGAAAATAACGGTGGCTCCGATGGTTCTATGCAACAACAAACATGCACGTGCTCTAGGTCTTTTTTTTTGTTCACAAATATATGATTTTTTGGTCAAGTTATTATTTGTATTTATTTATTTTGCATATTTTTTTGGTGTTGTAGTAGATAAACAATGATTAATCCAGAAACGTTTACTCAAAAAACAAATGAAGCACTTGAGAGTGCTCATGAACTAGCAACAACTTCAGGACATGCTCAGCTGAATACCATACACCTTGCATCAACTCTAATTTCCGAACCTAATGGTATATTTTTCCAAGCAATTTTCAATGTTGGTGGTCAAGAATCCACACATGCTTTCGATAGAGTTATAAAACAATCATTGAAGAAACTGCCTACTCAATCTCCTCCGCCAGAGGATGTACCTGCAAGTGCTTCGCTTATGAATGTCATGAAGAGAGCACAGGTAGCACAGAAGTCGCGCGGAGACACTCATTTAGGAGTTGATCAATTAATATTGGGAATTCTTGAGGATCCTCAAATTGAAGACTTTTTGAAACAATCTAATGTGGATGTTTCTAAGGTTAAATCAGAGGTAGAAAAGCTTCGCGCTAACGAAGAGAAGAAAGTTGATAGTGCTTCTGGTGACACAATTCAAGCTTTGAAAATTTATGGTAGAGACTTGGTTGAACAAGCAGGTAAACTTGATCCTGTTATTGGACGCGATGAAGAGATAAGAAGGGTTGTGAGGATTTTGTCACGAAGGACTAAGAACAATCCTGTACTTATAGGTGAGCCAGGTGTTGGTAAAACAGCTGTTGTTGAAGGGTTGGCTCAGAGAATAGTCAAAGGAGATATTCCTAGAGATTTATCTGATGTACGGTTAATTGCTTTGGATATGGGAGCATTAGTTGCTGGTGCTAAGTATATGGGAGAATTTGAAGAAAGGTTGAAGACGGTTTTGAAAGAAGTGGAAGATGCGGAAGGGAAGGTTGTTCTTTTCATTGACGAAATTCATCTTGTTCTCGGTGCTGGTCGAACTCAAGGAGCAATGGATGCTGCTAACCTTTTCAAACCTATGCTTGCTCGCGGCCAACTTAGATGCATTGGTGCAACAACACTTGATGAATATAGGAAATATGTTGAAAAGGATGCAGCCTTTGAAAGAAGGTTTCAACAGGTTTATGTTGATGAACCTAGTGTGCCTGATACCATTAGTATTCTTCGTGGACTAAAAGAGAAATATGAGGGTCATCATGGTGTTAGAATTCAAGACCGCGCAATTGTTGTTGCAGCTCAGTTGTCAAGTCGGTACATATCTGGTATGCGTGCTCTTTGTACTCTCTTTATTGATGTTTGTTTCTGTTTATATTAACTATAATTATCTATGTATTGAATGTGGATGGTTTTGGTAACACGGTATGTGTGTGTTTTTTGTTTGTTAAGGACGTCATCTTCCTGACAAGGCAATTGATTTAGTTGACGAGGCTTGTGCAAATGTTAAAGTCCAACTTGATAGTCAGCCAGAGGAAATTGACATCCTTGAAAGGAAGATAAGCAATTGGAAGTGGAACTTCATGCTCTGGAAAAAGAGGACGACAAAGCTAGCAAAGCTCGTGTCGTAGATGTAAGTATGAATGTTGAGTTTTTGTTTTAATTTGTATGTTTGGCGAATTAATTCTGGCGAAAGTTATTTAGAAAGTGTCTCTGTGATGGGTGTCAGAACCAATCATTTGTTTGGCGGATTAATTCCGGGAAGGTTATTTAGAAAGCTCTGGCTGCGATCAAACTTCTCATCTGTCTTTTTTTTTTATTTTATGTTTTTTTCTTTGTTCTCTCCCTGCTGTTTTTTTTTTTGTATTTCGGAGAGGGTTCTGTAACTATGAGTTTTATTTCCTGTCAATGCAGCGAGATGTTGAACTGGTGTAGTGTATATCATGTGATGCACCTTTAGGCTTGTTCTTCTGATTTGTAAACTTTTTAAGTGTTATCTCATGTACATATTGTGCTTGGATAACACTCCAATTTTTATTACAATTAGTTTTGCTACATTAAAAAAACAAAACTGTATTTTTTCACAGTATAGATTAGTTTTTATGTACTTTTGACTTACTTGGATGATTTTAATTGTTGATATTATTTGTAGGTGCGGAAAGAACTTGACGACTTAAGAGACAAGCTTCAACCTCTGAAGATGAAGTATAGTAAAGAGAAAGAGAGGATCAATGAGAAACGAAGGCTGAAGAAGAAACGTGAAGAGCTGATCTTGTCTCTAGAGGAGGCCGAGAGGCGGTATGATCTTGCAAGAGCTGCAGACCTACGTTATGGTGCAATCGACGAGGTGGAAAATGCAATTAATCAGCTTGAAAGTAGCACTGATGGGGAGAACTTGATGTTGACAGAAACCGTTGGACCAGACCAAATAGCTGAGGTTGTTAGCAGATGGACGGGTATACCAGTGACTCGGCTCGGCCAAAATGAGGTAGAAAGGTTGGTTGGACTTGGTGACAGATTGCACAATAGAATTGTGGGACAAGACCAAGCAGTTGATGCTGTTGCTGAGGCTGTATTGAGATCAAGAGCTGGTTTAGGAAGACCTCAACAACCAACTGGTTCCTTCCTATTCCTCGGTCCAACTGGTGTTGGTAAAACAGAACTTGCCAAGGCTCTTGCTGAAGAATTCTTTGATAATGTAAATCAGATGGTGAGAATGGACATGTCGGAATACATGGAACAACACTCTGTATCAAGACTGATCGGGGCACCACCAGGGTAAGTTCATTATAGTGAAAGCCTAAATTAATTAATACTTGGAGATAAACAAGACCGGTTCTGAGATTTTGAGTTTCCTGACAAACTGAGAAACGAGTGCCCTTATAATAACTTAAACTTTTATCTCCTTGTATTTTTCGTTGCAAAGTCAGTCTTTCACTAAACTTGAGTTTAAAACTTAAATATGCATCCTGTGCTCTCTCCCTTTTAGGTATGTTGGACATGAGGAAGGCGGACAATTAACCGAAGCTGTAAGGAGAAGGCCATACAGCGTGGTGCTTTTTGATGAAGTGGAGAAAGCACATACATCTGTATTCAACACACTGCTTCAAGTCTTAGATGATGGAAGATTAACTGACGGACAAGGCAGAACTGTGGATTTTAGGAACACAGTCATTATCATGACTTCAAACCTTGGCGCTGAGCATCTCCTAAGTGGACTTTCAGGAAAATGTACCATGGAAGTTGCTCACAATCAAGTAATGCAGGAAGTACGAAAGCATTTCAGGCCAGAATTGTTGAATCGTTTGGACGAAGTAGTTATATTTGATCCTCTTTCTCACGAGCAATTGAGGAAGGTTGCAAGGTTGCAAATGAAGGATGTAGCTAATCGTCTTGCTGAGAAAGGAATTGCATTGGCAGTTACAGATGCAGCACTTGATTATATACTAGCTCAGAGCTACGATCCTGTAAGTGTTATTATATCATCATCTTAATCATTTTCTTATATAAAAAGTTACTTTAAGTGTTGTTAAGGCACTATACCACTATAGCGTAGCGCAATTTGGACAAACCGCTATTGTTTTGCAATACGCTATTTGGTATAAAATGTTGTAAAATAGCAGCGTAGTGGCACTGCACTATAGCCTTATTGCATAGGGGAATTTTAAAATTCCACTATCCGTGATTGACATCACGACTTATAACTTGGTTTTATTGTTGTTCTTGTGTAGGTATATGGTGCTAGACCAATTAGAAGGTGGATTGAGAAGAAGGTGGTGACAGAGCTGTCTAGGATGCTTATAAGAAAAGAAATTGATGAAAATACAACGGTTTATATTGATGCTGATCCCGAGGGAAGTGGTCTGGTATACCGTATAGAAAATAAGGCTGAAACTGAGATGAACTCAGATATTTTGATTCATGTAACAAATGGACCGGAAAGGCCTTCTAAGAAAAGGAAAATTGATGAAGGTGTTTTAATGTTAGAGTACCCGGCAAAGAAAAAAAATATGTTTGAGTAAATTTTATTAGTTGTAATTAAGTTTTTGTGTGGACAAAGTTGCTCATGTTTAGGTTGTTAAAGTTGTTAAACTTTCTTGCTTTTTCTCATCAATAAGCATATTGGTGACTCAATTTGGTTTCTGTATCTTTTGATGTCAGGGTGTATTTTGCTTCCAATATCCCATCCGTTTTTTATTTAAGGTTTCTTGTCTCCAAGTCCATGCTTGCACTGAACACAACATTTTCTGTGTATCACATTGTTGGCATGCCTTTGTAAGTTGTCCTTAGAGTAATAATCAAAATTGGGTTATTGCAAACTAAGGTACTAAAAGAATGAGGTTTCAAAACATAACCATATACATATTTTATACAGAAACTTTGCCAACCTTCAAAGCTAAATAAACTACTTACAAGTATACCTAAGCTATCTAAATACGGAACAAGCAAAAAGAAAATTAAGGGGACAAAAAAATCATTGTTTTTTGCTCCATTTTAATGGTTTGCATATAAACCAAAATAAGCTAGATCCTTGACTTGCAGAGATCCCTTTGAGGCTATTTCATCTCTCACTAATGGACCTGTTTTAAAGCATAGCAAAATTGTATATCATTCATTTACTTAATTCCAATATACACATGACAAATTAAGAACAAACATTATAAACCATGATAAACTTGTAAAAACACCAATAAAATTAACCTTCCACCAAACAAAACATTTTCCTTTATATACAGGTTTATTTTCGCATGCCTTGTTTTACAAGAAAATGACTGAAAGGCATTAATGCAACCTTATTACAAGATAGTTTTCTAACTATTACATCTACTCCTAGCTGCTAAGTTTCTTCATGGTTGACATTATTTAAAACACTACATACAATTTCTTGATGCACAATTGTGACTGCGCTAGCTTTCAGTCTTGGGATCTTGAGAACAGATTGTGGAGGTGGAAGTAAATTCATTTGTAACATGATACAGATTCTCAACTGTTTATTAACCTCGATTTGACTATATTTGAGGCAGACCATAGATCGAAAACAGCTTCCACCTTTCTACATTTTATTAAGCGATACAAAGGATTAAGGTAACTTCTTAATTAATTACCTGAGCATGTCTCCAGCTTGCAATTTGAGGCCGCTTAATGCCGGGGATATGCTAAAAGTGTTGCCATTGCTATCATTATTATAAAATGAAGGATGTCCAAGAGGCATAGGTCTATCTGGAATTTGAGGAACCTCGATATCACCTTCCATCATCTTCAAAGCATCTGAAATTGTTGGCCTTAAAGCAACCATTACATGAGAACATAGAATTCCAACAAGCAAATACCTTTCCATTATGCTCTTGGGATTTGCACTAGCGTTGTTATCGTCTTTCAAAAGAGAAGCATCCAAAGCCTCATCTATTTTCCCCGATTTCACTAGTGACCAAGCCCAATCCGTGATCAAGAACGCTCGCGGCGATCCTGATGAAGACAAATCAAGAGCCTTCCTCCCACACATTATCTCCAAAACAACCACACCAAAGCTATAGACATCACTCTTCTCAGTCAGTTGACCATAAAGCGCATATTCCGGCGCTAAATATCCATGAGTTCCGGCAACTCTAGTAGTGAGATGAGACTGACCCTCCCTGCTTTGTTTAGCAAGTCCAAAATCAGCAACTCTTGCTCTCATATCTTCATCAAGTAGTATATTGGTTGCTTTGATATCCCTATGATAAATTGCAGGCTTAACTCCATAGTGCAAATAAGCCAAACCCTTAGCCACATCCAAGATAATGTTTTTCCTAAGAGGCCAAGTCAATGATTTGTTTGCTTTTTGAGGATCCTTTGATACAAAAAGATGATCTTCCAAGTTTCCATTTGGCATATAATCATAAACAAGATATCTTTGACTTCCCTTATCAGTAGCACACTTCTCATTCTCATCAACCACACAACAACCTCTAAGAGGCAACAAATTCCTGTGCTTAAGATTACTAATAATCTCAACTTCATTACAAAACTCAGCATCCCCTTGAAAATCAGATTCTAAAACTTTCTTAACAGCAACAACAGATCCATCAGCCAAAGTTCCTTTAAAAACCAAACCAAACCCACCTCTCCCTATGAAATTTTTGGATGAAAAATTATCAGTAGCCTTCTCAAGTTCCTGAATTTTGTACCAAATTGAACCTGTATTAGGCCTTAATCTACGCCTAGAACCTTGTTCCTCAGGATCAAAATCAAATTGAAAAGTTTCAAGCTTTCTCTTCCTCATACGTTTTCTATCAAACCAAACATATAAACCCAACAAAGAACACATAACAAATAATGCAACACCAGCTCCTGTTAAACCAAACACAAGACCCTGATGACCCTTTGAACTAGAACCAACTTGTGAATAAACAGGTACACTAAAAGCACAAGTAACAGCACCATTACTTTCAGGTCCAAACTCATTCACAATTCCAGCAGCATAAAGAATTGTAAAGTAGAAACAATTCAATGAATTTGAAGCATTACCATCAATTGAAACAAGCTTCTGCTTAATCTGTAAACCAGCAGCTAAACACACATCACACTGAGAAAGATAAGTTAGATCTGGTTTACAAGCAGTGTTCAAATTTGTATTCTGACCCAACTTTTCATTCCAATCAAGAACAGTTTCAATACCTGCACAAAAGTTACGGGAGATAACAAATTGTTGAGGGTCAAAGCAAGAGTTGACAAGGTTGTTTGAAAGTGATAAAGAACTAAGCTTTGATTGGAAATCATGCATGCATGAAATTGATGTTTGAAGGTCTTGAAGATTGAATTGAGAAGTTTCTTTAAGATGTTGGGCAAATCCTATTCCAAAAAGTGATAAAAGTGATATGCAACATGTGCTTGATGAGTTTACTTCTTTTTTTGAGTCAAAATTTTGACAAGCAGAAGAATTCCAATGGATTCTGAGAACATAGTTAAGGTCCATAGGACATGTGGATGGAGAAGGAGTAGGAGCTGCTGAAATACTCATCATCATCATCATGTTTATGCTTAGAAACATAAACATCATCACAACAACAATCTTCTCCATCTTTTGATTGTGTTGTGTTTTTTCACACAAATTTAGATAGATAGATAGATAGATAGATGTTTTTTTCTTATGTTGTTTGAAAAGTTTGTAGTAATTAGGAAACTGAGGGTGATGATTGATGAGTCAAAAAGAGGAAAAGGGGTGAGTGAAGAAAAATATGAAGAATCTAGAAATGTAGAAGAGAGAAGAGAGAGATGAATGAGTTGAGAAATGAATCCAATCAATGAGTGAGCTTAGTCAAAATCTGATCTTTCTTTTCTGTCATTTTTTCTTGGCTGCTGGTTGTGTTTGTTAGGTGTGTCTGTCATGTGTGTGTGTGTGTGTCTATCTAAGGTTGTTTTACTGACTTTTCAACAGGAGATTGTACACCACGCGCTCCATCAACTTGGAGATATTTTGTTTGTTTGTTTGTAATCATGTTATAAGATACACACAAAGAAAAGATATACTAATAAACTAGTCATCACAAAAATTCAATTGTGTCTAGAATTGTTCATGAGTTGCTTATGTAGAAAACTGAATCACGAAAGAATCAAACTGTTAGTGATAGTTCAAGAAATGAACCAATTGGTTTACTTTGGTACGCATGTAGTGAACAAAACCAGTTTGATTTAGTTATTTTGATTGATTTTAATTGTGTTTATGAGTCTATTTAATTTGCAAATGATAAATACAAAATATAACTTATCATAAATTTTTAGGTGTATTTATAGAGTAATTTTGTGTGGATTAACATTTAGTCACCTCTTGCTACAAATTATATCATTATTTTTTTAAAAATTATAATTTAATTATTACTTTTTTTCATTTACTTTTTTTTTTGTTTGTGTGACTAAGAAAGGTGTCCAAACTTTTGAGTCCATATATGAATTATTTGTGTTTGTAAGTTGATTTTTGGAGAATTTCAGATGGTTATGTCTACTATGTATAATTTGATATTCTTAAAAAAATTAAAAGAATAATATGATATTTTATGCTCAAGTATCGTATTGTTTTTTCATGTATTTTAAAATATCAAATATATATAAACATAGCTTTTTAAAATCTTTCCTCTACAAAATCCTCTAAAATCTAGCATTTTAATACATGTATTGAACAATTTTTTATCGTGTATGATGTTTGATAGACAATATTATTTTGATATGTTAAATAATTTATATTTGGAACAAAAATTTAATGAGAGATAAAAATTTGACAAAAAATTTGAATTTTTGTCAAATTTCTTACTAATCAGTTTATCCAATTTTAAGAACCATTTAAAATTAAACATAATACAAAAAGAGTAGACATGCTATATCTCACAAAGTGACTACTGTAATGTTAATACTATGCACTTTTAACTTCACTTGCTTTGTTCTATTACACTTGAACGAATATCCACTTATCACTTGTTTTCTCCTGATCACATTTTTCATATGTAAGAGAATGAAATTATAGATTTTATTTAAAAGATACTCCCTCCGTCCCATTTTAAATGACCTCTTTTTGACTTAGTATACTATTCATTTGACCTACTTTGACCTTATTTTTCTACTAATATATATATGCAAATATTAGCATATGAGATGTTGTTTGATTTGTCTCGACGAGTACTTTCAAAATATACCATTTTTATAATTTTTAATAATATATAATTAGAGATATTAACGATTAAAGTTGTGCATTGGCAAACATGTCAGTGGTCAAACAGGTCATTTATTTTGGGACAGAGGAGTATATAAGATGTTGATTAAGTTGAGTTGGAGATGATGATGAAGTTGAAAATAAGCATTAATTTAAAAAGAAAGAGTGTAGTGACATGCACGCGCTTGTGTGATTGGAAGTCTGTGGGCGGCTACAAATATTATATATTTATATTATTGGTAGTATTTGCTAAAGCAAGAAATTAAAGGTGTTCTGACTTTGGCACATGTGGAATGGATTATTACAACAAATATTAACAAAAATGGTATACTATTTATCAACTTGTTATGATCAATGATAGACATGGGTCCTAATAAGATACTATTTCATTTCATGATTTTGTCTATATCCGAATACTTTTATATTAGGGTGTATTTAATTTTTCAAATCTTAGGGTTTGTTTGGCAGAGGAGAAATAGAGAGGAGAGAAAAAAAAAAAACACGAAAATCAATGCATGATCTTATACTAACATTAGTCTAAGTTCATGCATTGATTTTCGTGCTTTTTTTCTCTCCTCTCTATTTCTCTCTTATTTCTCCTCTGCCAAACAAATGCTAAGCATTTGATAGAACAATAAATGACAGAATAGAGTAGAACATTACAGAATAAAATTGTATCGGTGAGAAAAAGAGAGATAATATTTTTTATATTTTTCGTATTTTTTATAGTTGTACTATGGATAAAAAGTTGTCAAGTGGTTTAGTAAAGGAGACAAAAATTCTTATTTTTGTCCTAATTCTTGTTTTGGCGAATAGTAATAATAATAGAGTACAAAGCATATATGGAAATTATTGAAGAGGTAAGATGGCAAAATGTTGACCCTCAGAATGTCTTGCATGTGGTTGATATGAAAGAATTAGGTGACCATTTCTAATTAAGCTTATATATGGCCACTTATTATCTTTTTGCAAATTACATATATGAATCAGAGGTTTTTAGAGGATGTTCGAGAAGAGTAATCGCATAGGACATTAAAATTTTAGAGATACCAATTTTTTTATTTAGTGCATGTATGTGTGTGTATGCATTTGCGTGTTCATGTGTGCGTCCGTGTGTATAAATAAATAAATAAATAAATAAAATAATTATTATAAGTAAATTTTAAAATAGACTTAAACTCTTATGATTTTAATAGTGAAATCTATTTGAAGAATTAAAATTTATTAGAGGAATTTTAACAATTGAAGTATAATCTTTAACTTTTTTTTACATTATATTTTTTTATATGACTTATAAAAAAACAAACACCAAAATTATAACTTTTACAGGACACCTAAAATCTCAGGGACTAACTTTGCTCTCATAAAGATTATCAAAATCAACATTTTCTCTTGCTCAAAACACATTAATCTCTCTCTCTCCCTCCCTTGCTTCTTTCATAATACTATTCAACCTCGTGATTCAGATAATGTCTACCATTAGCATAATTTTTGCCCAGCCTGCATATGATCACTACACACTGGCCCAACAATGGTCAGCTAGTGTGTGCAAGAGTCCAACAGTCAAATGCAAAAATCAGATTCCTTCAAGTTTCACCATTCACAGCCTTTGGCCTTCTAATAAGTTGCCTCCCCATCCAAGAAATTGACACTCATTGTCATTTGATCCTACAAAAGTGAGAGTTTATATTAATTAATATGATCATTTAATGTTTGTTTTTGTTGTATACCTTGTTAAATTGCCGAGAGTTTATTTTTGCTTATCATTTCACTAGTTTACGAGTTTGGAGCCAGGGACGGATCTAAGTGGTTGCCATTGGTGGAAAATGACCCCACTCCATCCTTATTTTTTAAACTAGCAACTTCATAACCCTATATGTTGACCCCTCTTCAAGTTTAATGTTGTCCCCACATAAGTCTAATGCACCCATATGTACTTAAACAAGCTACGATCATTTACACTAATATCATTATACCACTAATTTTAAAGGCTTTCTATAAAAACTAGATGTTCTATCGATAAAATGTGATGTTCTTACTAATTGAATTAAATTTTGTTGTCTTGTTAACAACTGTCTCCTGTAACATTTTAAAAATTCTATTTAAAAAAGATTATGTATTCACAGGGTTGAATATTTTAATTTTTGATGCATTGACTCTATATATTTTTATAAAAACTTCCTATTTAAGATTCTTAAAAAGTATTTCGATAACATTAGTTAGCATTGTATTTGCTTTTGACAACTACAATTATCGAAAGAAGCTTATCTACTACAAATTAATTTGTGAAGAATCAAATACACAACCATATGAAAAAAATGAATTTTTGAACAATTGCAGGGTAATACACATATATATGATAAATAAATTTTGACCCCACTTATTAAAATTCTTGTTTGGAGCCACAACTTACGGTTGTCTGGCCTAATTTAAAGTTAAAGAGAACTAATCAGGGACGGATCCAGAAATTCTCATAAGTGGGGTCGAAGTCATTTGTCCTTAAAATATAATTTATTTTTAAAAAATTTATTTAAAAGAAAATTAAGAATAGACTTGAATAATCACTAACTACCTATTTGTAGCTTATAAAATCATTTTTATTTTTTCATTTATTATAAATATTGCAACAAAATACATTGAAATTATGTAGAAATTGTAATAGTAATAATTGATTAAGAAAAATAATTAACATCTTAAATATGAAAATAAGTCCAATTTTATGGCATCTAGAGAAGTCTTGTATATGATGCACTAGTTAGTTTTTACAATTAAATTGATAAATTTTATCATTAGATTAATGTTGTATAAATAATGAGTATGTAAAAAAATCTCACTCTCCTACTTCCATAATTCTATTTATATCTTTAAAAAAAGAAGTTTAGGGTTTAGGATTTGAAGTTTGTGGTTTAGGATTTAGGGTTTAAGATTTCATGTTTGGTGTTTAGGGTTTAAAATTCAGGGTTTGGCGTTTATAGTTTGGGGATTACAATTTGGGGTTTGAAATTAAGGGTTTAAATTTTATGGCTTTAAGGATTTGGGGTTTGGAGCTTAGGGTTTGCGGTTTAGGATTGCAGGGTTTAAGATTTGATGTTTGGTGTTTAGGGTTTAAAATTTAATGTTTGGGGTTTATAGTTTTTGGATTACAATTTGGGGTTTGTGATTTAGGGTTTAAATTTATGAATTTAAGGATTTGGGGTTTTAAGCTTAGGGTTTGGGGTTTAGGATTTGAAGTTTGTGGTTTAGGACTTAGGGTTTCAGGGTTTAAGATTTGATGTTTAGTGTTTAGGGTTTAAAATTTAAGGTTTGGCGTTTATAGTTTGAGGATTACAATTTGGGGTTTGAAGATTAGGGTTTGGTGTTTGGAGTTTATGTTGTACATAAACCCTTAACTTCAAACCCCAAATCTATAACTCTAAATTTCAAACCCTAAATTTCAAACCACAAATCCACACATTATAAAAAATGCAACCCTAAACTCCAAATCTAAACCCTCTCAAATACATACCTTAAACTTGATATCCACAAACTCCAAACATGCAACCCTAAATCCTATACTCCAAACCCTAAAACCAATACCCTAAACTTCAAACCACAAACACTACACTATAAAATCAAGCTCTAAAACCTAAACTCACACCCTAAATCCAAAACAACAAACTCCGAACCCTAAACTTGTAACCCCAATTTCCAAACTTCAAACCCTAAATACCAAACTCAAAACTCAAGCTCTAAACTCCAAACCCTAAACTTCAAATCCTTTTATTTTTTACTCAAGAAATATCATCTCTTCTCTCTCACATCTCTCCTTTCATCTCTTCTCTCTCACATCTCTCCTTTCATCTCTTCTCTCTCACATCTTTCATCTCTCTCTCTCTCCCCTCTCTCTCTCTCTCTCACACACTATCTCTTCCATTTCTTAACATTTTTCTCCTATTTAGTTATTCGAATCTCCGCAACACCAGTTTTAGCTTCTCATATTACTCAAACTCTCATTCTAAAATAACAAATTCAATGCAATGATGGTTAAAATTGAAAAGATAGTAACATTCATCGGAAAATCGAGTTATGCGGTGAAAATAGGTTTTGCGAGATACCTTTTTAGCGAGGGAAGATTTTACCGGTGACGGCGCAGTGGAGAGTGAAAAAAAGCTTCGGTGGTTTTCAGGCGAAGAATGAATTAGTACATTTTTTTTTCACTTCTCTTTTTCCTTCGATTTAAGTCGGGTTTACGGGTTACTTGGGTTCGGGTTAACCCCACACCGTTGTACTTGACCGGTTTTATATGTGTATTGGGCTGGACGGGTATTTGTACAATCCATGTAATTAGAATGACATATCTCTCTCTCTCTATTGTTTATCTTAGATATAAATAATGTTGACAAAAAATAAATAATTTTTTTTCTTCAAAAAGAAAAAATATGTTGTTTTTTTTTAGTAAATTAAACTTCCTCCATTGAAAAAAGTTTGAATTACACTATTCTCCCCTCTTATATTAAAATTAAATAAGTATTTTTGTGAAAGAAGAAAGATGAGTGTATATTTTAACATAACTACATAAGAGAGTGTAATTTAAAAATTTGTCAAGGGGAGGGATTGTAAATTACTTTTTTTTTTGCCAAAAAAGGTAGGTTTGTATTGTTATTGAGATAAAAACATATAATAATTGCATTGTATGTGCAATTCAGTTGGTAATTGCAGAAACATTTGATGTTGCAATTTTTCACTATTAGACTATTTGACAAAATATATATATTAATAATACAAATATATGAAAATAAAAATGATTTTCTTTTGTACCAAAAAAAATAGGATTTTCTTAAAAAAATATTAATTCATCTAATAATTTATCTTTTATTTAATTGTAACATTAATCTTCTAATAGTGGAGGGATCACATGCCACTACACTGATAGTAAAAAACGAAATCTCTCCGGTCAAAATTCACACCGGAAATTTTCTGGACTCAAATACATATACGTGGAAGATTCAATTCATTTTGCTTTAAAAGTGCGGACCAAAATCGCTAAATCATGATACTCAAAGACTAAAGGTGGATTTAAGCCAAAGAGTTATGGATACTTTCTAACTCCTCCCCATGCCAGGTCGAATGGAGCCCGAAAATTACCGACCAGAATGGCAATAAATTACATATCATAGATTAAAAATTTGATGAAAATTATATTTCAAAACAAAACAACGCCAGTAGCACCTTAATTTAGAATGTACAAACATAATTTCATTAACCACTCAAAATTGTTAAGATTAATTTATAATTCTACTCAATAGCAGAATTTGCTTCGTCTAAGAAGCTCTTTAGTTCCTTTACTCTTTGCCTGGTCAAGGCAACACAGTCCTGAAACCACAAAAATGGTAATTAGCATCAATTTATATCTCCAGCCAAAAAAGCAGCAACTTATATAATTTAATCCACCATTTTGGTAGATAACTATTAAACAGTTCAAAGTCACGATACTAAACTCTCCTTAGTTGTATTACAGACAACACTAATAAATTTTCGACTATGAACCTAATCTGTCATATTTTTTAAGTTAAAATTTAAAACTATTTAAAATCTACAATAAGTGAACAGTCAGGAAAAGATTAGACCCGACAATTATAGCACAAACTAAACATAGTAAAGTGACACGAATCTATAAACTTGTATCATATTCTGACATTCACATATAGAAACAAGCCTGACTCCTGAGTATGGTCTTGTTGTGAGTCTGGGTTCTTGAAAGCTTCAAAGGACCTAAGATCTTTTGTGTTCATTTAAATTTAAAAGACTAGCAGACTTTTTGTAAAGTATTTGCATAGTTTATCATAAAATTGCTCACTAGCAAGCTAACTCTAAATGAGAGACCATGCATGATATCAATATGACTTTGATATGTGATAGAAACCAACTGATATAGAATAAGGAAATAGGGAAAATCCCTTTGATTACAAGAATGATACAGCAGAACTTCGAGGGTCTGCACCTCCCTAATGCCAAAATGGCCCCTTTCCAATCAAATTCCAAGATACCCTCTTTCTCAATCACCCCTTCTATTTATTAATTCCTATTCTAACTGCAGTTATGGCAGTTATTTTCAACGAAAACTGCCTACTAATAATTAAAAACTGCCTAATAATAATAACTAAGAAGGCCCATTATTATTTTTATCCTAATTAAGGGCCCATATCTAACAATATGGTTCACATCTTTAATTCCTTAGCAATGCGTAGACACTAAACAGTAAACTTACCTGAATAGCAGAAGTATAGGCAAGAACTGGCCCACCAGGCTTGTAAAGAGATACTAGTTGACCACATGTATCCAAAACAATTGTCACATGGGTTTCCATTATGGATTCTTCTTCTGCAGTAGGATCTGCCAAGATGTAGCTCTTGTGAAGTATGCATGTTAACGATAATGGAATGCTTTTTAATGTAAGCTTCCTCTTCTCCTTATTGACTTGCTCCTTTGCCTGCTTTTGTCCATCTTCATCAGACATCAATACTATTTTGCCGTCATCATTCATGGCAACAGCAGGAATTTGCACTGGCAACGTGGAAATGTACACAAGTCAAAACCAATATGGTAATATCACAGCATGACAACAATGTTAAAAGAACAATTCACAGGAAAACAATTGAAATACATAAATTCTCTTTGCCATAGAATCATATAATACAAGTGATAAACATGGAATTTAATTTGTACCCAAAAATAAACAAGAAATTTAATTTCCAATCCAGCACAGTTTCATGCATACTACAAAGGTATAACTAATAAGAAGCTGGATTATTAATTGGCTGTGTGTGTGTGTGGTCTGTTATGCAGCTCAGTTTGAAACATGCTAAGTGCAGTTAGTTAACATGTAACTGTTAAAGAGCACTTTGTGGCACTATATATGTACCAACCAATACATCAGAGTATCAAATATTCTTCATAGAAATTTTCTCTCCCAATTTGCCTCTGCTTTTTAGTCTTTTATTCTCTCAGTTTCAGTCACTCACACAGTAATAGGTATTACGGACCTTCTTGTGGGTCTAACACTTGTGTATGGCCAAACCAATTCAAACACCTGAAAAGACACCGTGTCTTGGGGGCAGTCCTGCCAGAAATTCATATTTCAAACACTAATCACCATTGCTTCCAACTACAGTGACTTTTTCTCATATTCTTCTTTATTACTCTGGCTCTCCCCGACAAATGACCTATTCAGCAGCTGAATGGATGTCAATAATGATTTTTTAGCGGGTTCCATGACCTGTGCATGGTGGCAGCCACCTGGCATTGATGCTAGTGACAAATTTCTGATTTGCAAGCTTAATAAAGCTCTGTAAGGCCCCCAAACAGCAATAATGGGTCTGGTTTGAAAGGCTTGTGAGTTGTGTCTATCCTTCTATGATATTGTTTCTGTCAAACTGTGAACCGTCATAGTTTGTTACTCAAAGGGAAACCAAAGAATTTATGTATTCATCTGACAATGATATGATAGTCATTGGTAGCTCGTCCTCTATAACTGATGATCTCATTGCCAAGTTAAATTCAATTTTTTCCCAGAAATGGTTGGGTAGTCAGGATTACTGTTTTGGTTTCGGTTTCGAGGAAAGCGCATGCTCATTCTCCATCATTCTTTAACATGCGAAATAGAGTTGTGTTCTTCTGGTAAAAGCCAACATAGCCGAGGTGGTTGACAAGTTCAAACTCATCAAGCTTGGAGCTGATTATGTTTGAGCCACTTGCACAACATGTCCATTATTGGATATTTGCAGTATACGACTCTCAGCAGGCAGGAGACAAATTAGTAAGAATAAAGTTTGGAAGTTTCTCTCCCAATCTACTGAGAATTACCGCCAGGTTGTTGAGCAAATTCTTCATTATCTAAAGGACCCTTAGCACACATGCCATGCTTCTCCAACCAACATCATAAATCACTCGCCATGTTTGCCTTCTGCGACATGGAATAGGTAGGCGATCCAGATGACAAACACTCCACCTGTGGCTTGTGTATACTTTAGGCCCAAATCTGGTCTCTTGGTTGCTAGGTACAATACTGAGGCCAATATCACAGCATGGCTAATAGAGTTGCTGAAATGATGTGGATTCAGAGGTGTAGTGGATTTCCACTCCAGTGTTGTTGTGTGATGTTCTAAGAAATGTCCTTATCATAAAGTCATAAACCTTGTTCTTCACCCTCAGACAAAGCACATGGACTTGAATTCATTCTTAATTCAAGAAAAGGTGCGAAACAAAAGCCTCACTTATGTCATATTCTTGCTTAGAATCAGCTAGCTGATCCTCTCATCAATCCCTATCTGCCACATGTTTCTGCAATATTCACACTAAACACTGAAGAAAACTCTTTGTAGAACTATAAGTGATTCATCTGGGGCTGAATCATTCAAGCTATTATATCAGCATATGATAGAACCAACTGGCTAACAATAACTGACCAATCAGAATACCAAACAAACTTCACAGAATCTGTGTATCTCCCACACCCCCTTTCTCTCTCTAGGTTTTATTTGCTTACAGTTCCTATTACTTATTGATATTGATATTGATATTGATACCGTAATAAAGATGCAGCATACTATGAAGCAACATTTTAGGAAGAAAATCTCATAACAAATTTCTCAAATATCAAATAGTTAAGGTGGGATTGATAATTTTTTAAAACCAAATCAAAACATGGGCCTGTTATAACAATTTAGGTGGGATTGATAATTTCTTGTACCCTGTGACTAAAGAAGGAGGATAAAATTCATCACACACAATTCTCAACCATTAATGTGCTCTACACATACAAAGTTCAAAAAACTTCAAAGAAGTTGTTACACTTTTTAATAAAATAAAAACAATTCAAATTCCATACTAAGTGTTTCCAATTCAAAAATTAATTCGCTCAACTCAGGAAAGCAACGCTAGGAGGTGGTCATTGGCTCAACTCATATTACTATTGATATCTTCCAATTGGAATGTATTTGTCCGTTTTTCTCTAAAATTTCTTTATATGTTTTGTAAATAAATAATCCAAAAGTGGGTGAGTTCTATTTAACAGTGCTTTATATGCAAGAATAGTCTATCTTCTGAATGATTCACAATATGATTTGAATATATTGCCACAGAAGGCAACACACTACTTACAATGAGATAAGGCAGCAACTGCAGAAAGTAAAGCAACGTCAAATAGAGCCCCATCAGCATCCAAACAGTAGATATCCTGCATTAGTTCATTCAATAGATTGATAACTACATAATCAAAGCAAATAAAGATAAAGTACCTTGCACCATACAATACATTGTTTCTATGGTTGTTAACTGAAATTTGATAAATGCAATACAAATAAAACCCTACCAAGTAAGCCATCCATGCAGCTTTTCCACTAACCAACGACAATTCTTTCAAATCAATCATTCCAGAACTGAAAAAAAAAATTATATAAGATAAAGGTCAAAGAAATAAGATAGTTTTTTTTTTGATATTGAAAGAAATAAGATAGTTTAAATTCAACTGGAACCCAATGTAACTGATCAAATGAGTTGTCGATACTACTGATCACATTATAACATCGACACCACAAATACAAAGTTCTTGAAAGCTGTAGGCAGGAAATCACCATAGGAATTTTACCACCAGGAGGGGAGGAGTGGGGTGAGTGGGGGAACAAATTGTCTGATCCCCAAACCAAGTTAAACAACAGACTGAGTTCAAACACTTTAAGGTTAGTGGAGTCCCTTTGGTAGAGTCCAAAGACAAATTACATATATCCACAAAATTGGCCTTAACATCTAAAAACCTAAACCTATTATCCAAAAAAATAAACTCAAACCTAAAAAACTCCCCTTTAATTAATTTCTTGCATAATAAAATAAAATTGAACCTAACAAAGCAACATGAAAGATTAAAACTTGCCTTGAAATAGTGTCGGACAACTGCTTTGACACAACCGGCTCTGCTTCAGCAGGCCTGCCAGGCCTAACAATCGGAGAACAAATTGCAGGCATGTGGAAATCAATAGCTGAAATAATAGATATCAACACATCAAATTTTCACCCTATATGTCACCACAACAACATAATCAATACACAAGTGGCAAAGCCGGCTATGGCCACAAACCTAAACAACCCTCATCCGGTGTCTCCAAGGAAGGAGTCATAACTTCCATTTTAATAGCAGTCAACATAGTCTGACCAAAGAAGTCACAATGAAGTCGGTTAAACTCATTCTAATTCAATAATAAACTCTCTTACCCAAACACAAGCACAATATAGGCACGAGAAAAAGGCAAATAACTAACCGTGGATCCAATCTTCACAAGAGCTGATCCATTAGCAGATGCAACAGAACCTAATCAAAAAGAGAAGCAACCACACCAGTATACTCAAATTGTGAATAACATACTACAAAACACATTTGAATTGACTTAGGAACAACTTATTTGAACATGTCTACTGACATAAGCAATTGTGCGCGTATCTGAGAGAGCTTGTGTAATGTCTATCATCTATTTTCACCTTATTTCCATCCATAAACTCTCAAGGATACTTGTTTGGAATTTGGATAAACAGCTTAGTTAAGCTCTTATAGTATAATCACTTATTATAAAAGTAGTTGTGTAGAAATTATTTCTATAACAAATGATAAGAACGAGATAAACTATTTTCATAAACTATCCTGGAGAGCATATACCTTATGGAAATATGCTGGAAGGACATGTCACTTTACGTAAGCTCTTTGGAGCAGTCTTACATGTGCCTTTGCCAGCACATAAGCTCACATAAAAGTCTGTTTGTTACAACTTATATGAATATAATTTAACCACATTGTCTTTAATTAAAAAAACAACTTATGCATTATTCAATAAGTGTCCATGCATAGCAATGTTGTGTCTCCTAGGTCTATGGATATAGTTTTTAAGATGATTGATTTTGCCATGCACAAAGGGTTAGCGGCACAACTTGTACTTGTTGTCCGTTTGTCTTTCATTCATTGAATATATACTAAGTTAATCTCAATAAGCGCTTAACTAAGTTGTTTATCGAAACATGCCCTAGATAACAGAACATTTACACATTAGAAATAGAAATAAGTTTAAAATAAACTAACCAAGAAATATGCTAGTATCTCTAGCTTCCCTTAGTGGTCTACCATCAGGACGAATAGATTCAGCAAGATGACGCTCGAAATATCGAAGCGGAAAAAGGCGTTGAAACGCATCAACCTCCATTTCAGACGACAAATCCTCCGTTGCATTTGGAACACTCATTCTAAAATAACAAATTCAATGCAATGATGGTTAAACGAAAATTGAAAAAATAGTAACAATCATCGGAAAATCGAGTTATGCGGTGAAAATAGGTTTTGCGAGATACATTTTTAGATAGAAAGAACTAATGAGCAAATAAAATAAAAATGTGTTGTTCCACAAACAAGGCATAACAGTGAGAATGAATTTGAATGAAAATTGAAATGATATAGGGGCAATAGAATTGGAATTTCACATAGAAATTGAATGAATTCCAGCGATAGAATTTGAGAATAGGGTTGACTGACCTGCGATGAGATGATAGGACTTTGTTTGTTTGGGATTGATTGAACACAACCTACAATGATGATGATGAGCTATGAGGTGTGCTGAACTTGTAAAAAAATGGTGGAAAAGTACCTCAGTTACGCGGGAAGAAGCAAAACAATGAACCAAAGAAAAGAAGAGAACAAGGAAGATAAACAACAAAGAATTAGGTTTATGTTTCTCATCATGATGGGCCTAGACCAGCGAACCTCCTTTTGGACAAGTTTTTCCACCCCAGCTTTTCTTTTTCACCCCTGAGTTTCCGTTTATACCCTTAAAAAAAGTTCGGTAAATGCGAACCGAATTTTTTAAACGGTTGGAAACACATGTTTTTCTATATTGAAAAAGTTCGGTAAATGAAAATCGAACTTTTGGGAGATAAAATTAGGGGTAAAATTGAATTTTTGGGGGGTGAAAAAGAGACGCGGGGATGGGAAGAGAAATCTTCATTTAAATTAGATAAAAATTGCTTTTGTAATCCTCTAGTTTTGGCCGTGCCCTACAAAATTATCAAAATACTCTCGTTCGCTACTTTTGTTAGCTGTTATTATGAAAATTTCTCTTTTTATAATATCCGATACTTAAATAGCGGACACAAATTTCATATAAGGTGTTTTCATGTAATGTGTTTTGCCTCAAAAATTACTCATTTTTACAACATCTACTACTTAAGTATCGGAAGGGTAAAATGGGAAACGCGTACGGCGCGCGAGTAATGCGTAAAGTGACAAAAGTAATTTTCCAAAATTATTTTGCACCTCCTAATCTAGAATAAAGTATTCCATATTTATAGAAAAATATATGCCTAAAAAACAGAAACAAATCTTATTATAAAATAAAATAAAATTCAAGTCAGATATTCTCGGAAATAAATTTTTCCACAAAATCTGCACAAAGCAGATCTGGCCAGATGTGTGCTTCACTCCGCGCAGATGACAGGAGCCAAAGCTCCATCAGTACAACAAGTTCAATAGCTTAATTTTATTTTGCATATTTTATGCATCATATTCATATAGATGTTTTATTTACAAACATAATAATTATACAAAAATGCTAAATAGTACATATGGTTCACTAGTTAAGCACATAAATAAGAAAATTCCGTCTTGAAACTTGTGCATTCAATTTATTGAAAATATAAAAAAATATTTTATCAATATTAATTTTATATCTTATTTATATTTTAATATGTTTAACAAGTGAATCTGGTCAACTATTTAACGTGATCTTTCGTATGATCATATGATAGGCCCAAATTTTTTGTAACGGTCAATGAAAGATTAAAATGAAATGATGAGCTTGTTGATGACAACCGTAACAAAAATTGCAGTTACAACTTACAAGTTCATTCGTTTAGCAAAAGTAGTGTTTACTAAATATAGGATAAAATACACGTAATATGAAAAAACAAAAACACAAATCAATCAAACATACCTGTTCAAACGCTTCTTCACCTTAATTTGTTTCCATCAACCTTTTCTTTTTTCTGAATATTGTTACCTTCCTTCATCTTTCTTATTACATTCCCATTATCTTTATTATTATTAATATTTTCTTCCTTTGATATTGGCACCCCCCCTCTTTCTCCAATGCAATGGGAGACCATCCACGCTCCCCACCATTGGATTTACACAACATCTTTAAGATGCCAAAAACTAAATCTTTGAAAGATGTTAGCAAGGTTTACAAAACATTTGTATCCAAACGTCACCATGACAAGAAACACAATGAGGTAATCTTAATTAATATATGTATATATGTTCATGCATATGCTCCTCAACTCCATTTCTCAAATATTAATTTGGAATAAGACACATAATTAATTAGGAAAATCTCCATCGAAAAATGCAACATATTTTTGTGGTAACGAATAACGATTTAAAATCCTAAACATGCCATATGAATTAATAAACAACAAAATAAGAATCATGTAATTAAAGTGGAGATGGTAAAAGATTGCGAGACATTTGATGTGTTGGGAAGCAAATTCAAAGCCGCAACACCCCTCTTATCCGTACTTAGTGTGTGAGTTTCACCATTAGCCTATATAAAACGAACAAATAGAAACAACAAAATAAAACGTCAAATTTTAATTTATTTTTTTTGTTTTGAATATTGTTGGTGGTTCAACTTTTCCTAGTAGTACGAATCTTAGTTCTTGCCTTAATTGCGCATATAAGGTTTTTTAAATCATTGCCATGTTATGTTTCAAAAAAAAAAATCATTGCCATGTTGCTGTGATATGTTTTGGTGATGATCTTTGGTGCATGTAGGAACCAACAACACCCTTAGGTTTTGATCACAATGAAAATAGAAGAGTGGATGAAGACATTTGGAGTCCTAAATTGATGTCAAGGAGTGAAAGTAGAAGATCAAAAACTCCAAATCCAAGAAGTGAAAGTAGAAGATCAAAAACTCCAAATCCAAGAACAAGGCCTCTATCAAGAAATGAAAGCAGAAGATGCAAAACACCAACCTCATTATCGCGGAGTAATAGTCGAAAAAGTGCAACAGAAATTGCTGCATCATCTCTCAAAAGGATTATGAGCAGAAGAAGTAGTTCATCAGCTTCTTTATCATCAAGAGACGATATCAAATTGGACATTTCTGAACCTGAGCTATTGCCTAACTGTGCAGCTTCTCCGGTACAGGATTTTGTAATAAGAAATTTAAGAGAAAAAGAACATCATGACCATAAAGTGTCTCTCTCAAGCAATCTCAGCCGTAGATCCACAACACCTATAATATTTTCACAGACAACAACAAGAAGGAAACCACCAGAAGTTGAGAAAAAGCTTGAATTCACACTTGAGGAGTTATGCTTTGGATGTGTCAAAAAGATTAAAGTTACTAGAGATGCTATCAAACACCCTGGGTATGTATGTATGTAATGATATTTAAAACTACTAATATATATGATTTATGCAATGCAACATAAAGTTTAGAAATTTTCAATGGTAAAAAAATGAAGTGAAAAGAACAATGTTCTTTGAAATGACTCTGCTTAGAAGGTCATTAGTATTACTAACTGAATTTTGCAACAGGGTGATCATCCAGGAGGAGGAAATTTTAAAAATTGAAGTGAAGCCAGGATGGAGAAAAGGAACAAAGATTACATTTGAGGGAGTTGGTGATGAGAAACCTGGTTACCTCCCTGCAGATATAGTATTTTTGATTGATGAAAAGAAACACCCTTTGTTTAGCAGAAATGGCAATGATTTGGAAATTTGTGTTGAGATTCCTCTAGTAGATGCACTTGCAGGATGCACCATACCGATTCCTCTATTAGGAGGAGAAAAACTGAATTTATCATTTGAGAATACTGTTATATATCCTGGTTTTGAGAAGGTTATTAAAGGTCAAGGAATGACAAACCCCAAAGATAATAGCACAAGAGGTGACCTTCATGTCAAATTCTTCATTGACTTCCCCACAGAATTAAGTGATGAACAAAGGAAAGAAGCTGTTAGTATTCTACAAGACTGCTGCTAATAATGAATGACCATAGTTGTATGTATGAAAAGATGCACTAATGTGATACAAATTAACATGATAGAGGACAAAAATTATTTTACTATCAGATCATAAAAGTTACTGGTATAATGCATGCATCTATAGTCTGATAACTTCTTGCAGTCTTGTACTTCTATCCATTAACATCAATAATTGGCTGCAAGCTCACTGAAGCACATCAATAATGCACACATTCCGCGTCAGAAGAATGAAGATGTTGGTTTAGCTTTCATATGAAGTGTTGTTGGGCGCTAATGAAAAAGAAACTTCCAACTCTGTTTCGTCGATGTTGTCTTCAATAGTTTCGATCACAGTGTCTCCTATCAGCATAGTGTGTTCCGTCGAAGGCAAAAGGGATTACAGAATGCAACTCAACATTATTAGCACTAACCACTAGGTTACTGATTCATATAGGTCATATATTCTTGTTTACCTATCCAATTATTTAAGGTATCTATCTTAAACAATGGTTAACAAATGTAACTAACTAGTGTCTTTTAGCACATACAAATGTCCATTTTCCTCATTTTAGCCAGACAAGATATGAGATAGATCTAAAAAAATAAATTAAATGAAAATTTAGCAACCTTTTTCATACAATGATTCCAGGTATAGCAACCTCAATCAAAATATAATATGGTTGTGAATATGAGCTATTCAAGTATATTTTAATTTTTCAGTCTAGCCTCTTTCCCTCTACACATACAGACTCTTTTGCAGGGGAATTTTTTTGGCTGGAATATCATTAGTAAAAAGACAGCATGCGGTTAACAAATTGCAAGGTCTGCAACAAAATGAAAGGGGAAGTTTGTACACAGTAAAATTTCCAATATAATCACAGATATAGATTGGGAAAAATAAGTAAAGAAAGAACGTAGGTCGAAAATGATGGTTGGGGGGGCACTGCAACTACCGTTTTTAAAGAATCATACTATCTTGTGTACCAAAAAATATTTGCATCATTTCTATGGTTCTTATATTTTACATTGATTGTTCTATTTAGCCTGGAACTATCAGAGGGACGAAACTTGCATAAATTTCACAATGTATAATGGAAAAAATATATAAAATATATATATGATATCAATCACGTCATTCCTGTATTAACAAGTTCTCCACTAAACTGAATATTTTCACTGCTGTCTGTCACTGTCCTGATTCTCACGGTTATCATGCCTAAGAGCTTCGGTATATACTTGTCCTTGGTCCCTCACATCTCTGAACATGGAAAAAAACGAGTTGAGGCCCTCAGATGAAGCACCTCCTAATATCCATAATAACAGAGAACTGATTGAATTCATTGATCCAGGGTTGGGATCCCTTTCAGCTTGTCGAATGTCGGCTTGCCCAGGAATCTGTGTAGGGTTGGCAACCCTATCAGAATTACTTTCTGGCTGCCCTTGAGGGTCAGTAACTCCTGGTCCGTTCTGAGGCATTGATTGATCAAAACCAGGTCTGAACCCTGTCCCGGAAGGCAAATTTGTGGTACTTAATCCCTGGTTCCTTGTGTTCAATCTTGTGATGTGTAGCGTTGATGCAAGAATAGTAGATGAGGTAATATGGAAGTCTGGGTGTTGTTGAAGTTGTGAACGTCGATTTTGCACAAACCTTTGCAATGCCGGTACCTAAATACCAGTGAACATAGCAGAGCTTGAAATTCAATTGAGTATGAACAGAAAGAAAGCTTCTAAAAAGTAATAACTATAATTAATTGATTTCTCAAATATTTCGGTGGGCTAGTCCATACAGAGTAAAAAAAAAACTCTGGCTTTAAACGGAGCCCCCACAAGTGGATGGTGGGATTGGTCCCCTCGGATTAGTCGGTCCTTGGGCCGGATACCGAGTTTCCAAACAAAAACAAAATTGATTTCTCAAATATAATAAACAACAAAAATCTGAAAGTTATGCTCCTTATCCTAATCCCGGAATAGATTTGTTTGCTTGTTGTAGTTTCTTAGCATACACTTAGACCACATTTCCCTAAATTCAAATTGTCCTCATCAAGTCTTAAGACATAAAAATCCATCATTCTAGCAATGAAGATTCACATTTAGAAATACATTGCCAGACAGGAAAACACATTCCTATTGCAACAAATAAAATTTTGCTATTGTTGGATCTATAGTTATACAAACTACCAACATAATAAAGTAGCATTTACGTGGTACCTTGTAAGGCAGTACACCCTTTTCTCAATTCTATTTTGAGCAATTTAACTATGCGGGTGTTTAGATATATAATTAATTAAGCACTTACAAGTGCTTATCATTTAAAAGGTTACGTATAAGTTTTTTCTATAATCGGGGAAGGATTGGGGGTAAACTCAGCATAAACTAAAACAACTTATGACAATAAGCAAACTGGAGGAGCTTCTAAAACTAAGCTGAAAACTTGTGGACATATCATGAGCTCTTTTCATAAGTTCTTTCAAACATGTATTCACGTACTTATGCCACAAGATATGCCCATACATGCTCAACGAAACACCCCCATATAGGAGAGAAAACAATCAGAATTTTAAACAAACCGAGATGATAAACATCGAGTTTGATACTAACTGAGGGAGAGTTTAATAGAGGGCAATGATTTCAGCCCTTTCTTGAACCAACCCCTGCAAAAAATAAAAAGAAAAACTCAAGAGGAAAAAAATATTGGGCTATTAATAAGCTAATTACTATCATTACCTCAAACCGATTCCAAAAATACAGGATAAGATGTTGCATAAAAGCTGCAGTTGTAGACAGAGCCAAATATGAAAAACCTGGAAATTTAAACAAGTTCATCATTTCCAAATAAGATTAATTTAATCCTACTACACCGAAAAAATTATGTTAGAAATAATATAAAACCATTGATATAGCTAATCCTAACAGCTTAAGCTATTAGGATTAGCTATATCAATGGTTTTATATTATTTCTAACATAATAAATTATAAGAAAAAATAGTATCAACATACCATAAGCATAAGAGAAGAAATATATGTGAAAGACCAGAAAATACAGCAGAAAGAAGCGAGGGAAGAACTTCATTGATATTGGGGTTCGGACACTGCAAGTTACAATAAACACACTCATTATCTGATCATAGAATAACAATATAGATGTGCATGAAAGATTGTGACAATGATCCATTACTGAAGTGGCACATAAACACCACTACACGTCTACACTGGTCAAAGGTTATTTGGTTTATTGTGGGAAAATAAAATGGCGCCTGTGCACTAGTTAATGATGACCCACTAACGTGACTTTAGCACACAACCAAGCCCCAACTGGTTATACAACCAAAAATAGTTTTTGAGTAACAAAGACACATGCTGTCTCAGCTGTGATTTTAACCTCAACAACCTTTATTACTAATAACATAGGAAGAGAGATACCTAATAAGAGTAAATAGCTCACACAACCAGACAAGAATTAAGACCATGAAAGCAAGAAGCTGATCATCATAAAACTCGAAGAGGAAAAACAGAATACCAATCATAATCTGCAGAAATCAATAAGAAATTTATCAGCAAAGCTAATGTAACAAGAAATAGCACAAATCACAGGCAAATCAAATGAATAATATTGGCAAATAAGTGCTTACAGGAACAAAGACCAGTGATTCGATGACATGTACGAAGATCAACTGAAATGTTGGAAGGTGATGTCGAGCATGGTGTTGAAGTTGCACTGCAAAGAATAACAAATGTGAAAAGCTAATCCCACATGTCGTTCAAAATTATTAGGAATAGTTTAATGGAGAGGTGGGTTATGTTGTGTATAACATTATAAATAACAAAAGGGTTTGAGAGGAAAAGTATATTGTCATTTGAGATGCCATCGAGGCCTTTGGCTGAGGAGGTGCAGATACTCAAAAGTTAGCAACGTCTTTGTAATTGGGGAGTTTATCTCTATTTTTTAGAATAAGATACCATAATAGCAAGTGAATTAATACATGGAACAACGGGCTGAATAACATAACAGATGCAATGCAAGTAGAACTCGCCAAACCAGTTTAAATATACCGAAACATCTGTACACAGAGCAAGTAATGCGTACCTGTAAATTTCAGCATGCGGGTCTGTGTTTCTCTCAATGTAAATGACACAGACATTGTGGTAGTAAAAAACACAAACAAGGACATCATAAGTATGCCACACTTCGTTACAAGGTAATCTGCACATGCAAAATAACACATAAGTTACAAGGCAACAGTAAAAGTTCTGTTTCACATTTTACGAAAGTCCCTATAAAAGGCTGTTGATGATATGATTATTCTCTATTTATTGTTGTTGATATAGTTTTCTATTTTTCTTTCTTCAGAGATTCTCTGTTGTATATAAATCAGTACAAGTTATTCACCCTAAATTTTTCAACTTTTTTGTATCAGAGCAATAGGCAAGTGCAAGTTAGAAGGAGGATCAGATGAGACCGCAGTGGGAGAAGGGGATGGAACAGGAGCTAAATCATAACAATAAGCAGGCGCGTTCTCTAGAGTTGAATCACCGGAATCAGTAGGAATGGTCTTTGAAGCTTCAAGACGTCTACGGCTCTACGCTCGCAAATCATAAGTAATACCAAAACAGCGCAACTCATAGACATTACTTGTGAACTTTTATGGTTGAAAAACTTATTACAGGAATTGAAATTTTGTGAACTAGGTCCTATGAAACTTATGTGTGATAATCATTTGGTTTTATCTTTCTTCAAACCTTGTTTTTCATGAGAGAACCAAACACACAAAAAAGTTAATTGCCACTTTATCAAAGAGAAGATCGCTTCTAGCATCATTAAAATCTCTTCAGTGAGCTCCAATAATCAGTTGGCCAATATTTTCACCAAATCCCTATGGGGACCAAGGACTGATTATTTATATACGTAACAACTAACAAGTTGGACGCATATGATATATTTGCTCTAGATTGAGGGGAAGTGTTGATTTTAGTTGTTAGGAATATAAGAATACCCATTTTAAAGGTGCACTCTACGAGGCCTAGACATTTATAAATAGAAGTAAGAGGGAGACTGTGCATTCATTCTCTTGAAGGGGAACTCCCCTCGATCAATAATACTCATACTTCTTTCTTTTTTCTCTTTTCTCTCAACCTTTCTACTGTAATCTGTTAAGGACCCTAACAATAGTCATAAATATTAAAATATGATTATTCTTTATTTATTATGGTTGATGACTTGATATAGGTTTTTTAGTTTCATGTTTTTCCTTTCTTAAGAGATTCTCTCTAGTATATAAATTTGTACAAGTCATTCACTCTAAATTATTCAAGTAAGGCCAACATGAGATCGGCAGGTAAACAGAAGAAATCCATTAACAAAAATAGACCCTGAGAACAGTCTCTTCAAATGAGGAGTGCTGCACAGAGCCGATAGAAGGATAAATTAACAAACCTCCAAACTTAGCTGGGACTTCAGGAACTTGTAGTGCAAAACTGAGGTTATAGAATTCCTTTGATTGATAATTATAAAGATAACCTGCCATTACCTCGCAAAAGAATTTCGGCCATAATTAAATCCGGGATATTCAAATATGTGGACAACAAATGTTTATAGTAGTTTTCAGTGGAACAATTATATACACTAGTTTATCCAGACTTCCAGAGAGCAGGCAGTTACCTTGACCAGGAGAACTCAGTAAACTGTTGATTAAAATTGTATCATATCCTACAAACCTGTTTATGAGTAGTTGTTGCCACCTGGAAATGAATAACATATTCAATTGAAAAATACAAGAACAAATATTGTGAACATTTTAAACATTACAGTATAACATCAATGAAATGCAGAGAACAACTTTCCTATCAACAAAACAATTTAAACCCATCAGTAAAAACTACATAAAAGTAGCTCTCCAGTCTCCTTTGGAGATAACATGTCACTTTTAGGACCAAAACCAGATAATCATGCTATAGTCTTTACCTGTTTCCAAAGCAGGAGTGCCAGGCTGATATGCTAACATTCACAGTACGTATATTATGATGAGACTTGGCACTTTCAGGTAACAAGAAATACCCCTGCATAATAATATTCCATGATCAACAATAGAGAAGAGAACTCTTCAATAAGCCAAAAAATCGACATAAAAGGCTTTAACAAACAGACATAATCTATTTTCAACAAAACAGACATAATCAACTCTAGATATTTATATACTATGTCTTGCAGAGAGCCAGCCTTAATCAACTAGTATATTGAATACATAAAGAATATTGATATACCTTTTCCATAGTGTACAAATATGTGGGTTCAGACAACTTGGTTTTCTTTTTAAGCCATTGTACTGAAATTGAAAACACAACTTATCAGACAATAATAAAAATAAGACAAAAACGTGAGAAAGATGGAGAAAAGAGGAAGAGAGACAAAAATTACATATTGATTCACATGGGAAAACTACATAATGCAAGGCTCAAAATTTTATTATGTGAAGCATCCTAGACTGAAGTATCTAACTAGACGACAATAAAACATCTACAAATCTTTTATTTTTCATAATGAAGTTCTATGTAAATTATTTCTAAGAATTCAATGTTAAATGAACCAATTTGTACTATGCAACCATAATCAGCATGTCAATTTTCCCGAATGAGCAACATTGAAAGGGTGAAGGTCGCTTACATCTAGGTCTCTCACATAGGAATAAATCAAAGCCAGCATACATAACTTTGTAGCACGGTCTTTTAAAGCATTACAAAGGCAACAATCTTCCTCATGCCTTGTGTCTTTTGTATTTCATATTATATATTTTATTCCACTAAACAAGTAAAATTCAAAACTACCAAAAAAATAATCAACTTTTCAAGGAACATACTAGCTATATAAACCCATATTCTATTGGAAAAAAAAAACATAAACACGGAGTTATTGAAGGATTGAAAAAAACCGAACACAGCATGTCTTTGTTTCTCTTCATATAAAAATTAAAAAGTTCAGATACAAATCTTGAAATATTTTAGTATTTAAAGTTGCCACTTTGGCACGCACTATGATTCAAAGTGGGAAATATTACAATTACCTGCATTGGAGTTAACCTTGTCCAAATGAAGGATATGCATCCATTTGGGAATATCAAGATTTAGGTGTACACCGGCAATATCCTACACTTGAAAATTGAAGTTCAGCAGAAATTTGAGTAAATTTGATCATCAGCTCTAAATTTTACAAACCCAGACTACAAATAACCAGAATGCATCATAATAATTGGAATATGGTCTAATCGAGCTCCAATAAACAACATATTTCTACTTACCCACAGCTTCTGGAAACTTCCAATTATCTGCATTGTGTGTCTCCAAATGAATGAGATTCGCCTATACCACTTTTTACCAAAATGTACAATTGCTGCTTTTAGTGTCTCTTTGGCTGATAAGGTAAAACTACTCAGTGGCTCCTCTTTATCAATTTTGATGACAGCACCTTCAACCGCTGGCCTGGAGTTTTGGTTGCTTGTAGAAGTTTCGGCTTGATGTTCAACAAATTCAGGGTCAGTCTTCCAAAACTTGAATGCCAATTTTCCCCTCCTAGCACCTGAACCAATCCAGTTCCACAAAAACATGGAATCTAAAAATGTCGATTCATCTTGATTGACATCAGAAACCTCCATTTTATCTTTTACAACTTCTGTTTCAGGAGGATCTATTATGTTAGATTCAGAATCGTTGTGATACCACAAGCCGGCACTGGTTATCTACAACAATGATTTGAAAGTATGTCATATATTTAGCAAGACAGACAAATGAGCATAGATAAAAGATCTCACTATAAACCCTAAGTTTCTAAGTACACAGTATACATTATCTATTCACTTAGTTTGGTTTATGGAAAAATTGTAAAAGAACAAATACTATGATGTACATTTAAAGAATGGCAGGTAATATATACCTTGATCTGAATAAGTTGGGCTTCTGATGTCAAAACTCCAGATAGCTCACCTGAACACCCAGGCTTCACATAGAAAAACATAAAATTATCAAACCAGTGAAAATATTGAATAAAAATTAAAAACAATTGAAGTTGATTCACATTCAAGCAGAAAATAGCGAATAATTATGAAGTAAATTGGTACTATTCTATCTTGATTATTGGGTTACTTAACACTAAAACCCAAGACAATAATTATTTGAAATGTGATACTCTTCGATATAGGTACAACTATGTACTACGCGATAGTACATTACTTTATAAAATATCTGGTACTTTGGATGTATGCGTAGTTAATATGCTATTTGTGTTGGTGATACATTTTAAACTATTAACTGGGTAATCTCAAATATATGATTTGCTCATCCACCACTAAATCACCCAAACCCAACTACTACACATCAACTCTTCAGAAACTCTCACTAGTTGCAGCGAACATAGCAAAAGCAGCACCAAAATAGCAAGTAAAATCACATCACAACATTCTACTTACTATTCTACCTACAATCAACCTCTGATTTTGTTATCAACCGCCAAATAAGCCAGACCAAACTCTATAGAAACTCAAACTCATACTAATTTCAATGAACATGTTATGCAAAAACACAGTAATCAAGTTCGAATTCAAAAATCAAGTTCAGGATTATATGAAGTATGTTGAAAAGCCATAATTAAGTAGTAATTGAAATTGAGAAGTTGAGATGGAAAAATAGAAACCTGTTGAACGTAATTGGCGTGCATAACAACGAGAATACAGAATAAGGTTATGGCGATGAATAGGTATAAATACTCCAAAGTAACTCTGACTTTTGGAGTTAGCATCTGCGAAAACCTCTCCTGAACACGGATGAAGGTCTGTTCTGGATCCATTGGAAGGAAGAAATTCAAAACGGAGAGAAAATAATTTTCTCGAGAAAGTGATGGAAAATTAAAGGTTTTGTTTCCAACGAGTGATTTTGATAATGATCATGGTGGTGGTGGGTGTTCGCGTTTAAAACATGGATGCGGTTTACAATTGTTTTTTGGAGCAAACTCTGATTTCAGTCGGTAAAGTAATAAAGCCTAATTGGAATTATCTGATAGTAATGAATAATTTAATAATGATAATTTTTTTTTTTTAAATTTTGCCAATAATTTATTTATTTGTTAAAATTGTTTCTCTATTAAATAAGACTAGTAATTATTCTCTATGAAAAGAAAAGACTACCGTGCCCGTTTGTGTAATCGATATATTTTTTTCTTCGTGTGCGATCGATATTCTGTATTGTGAAAATATAAATAACTACTTAATCTCCTTTTTTATTAGACTTTGTTAATTGATAACTATGTAACCTCTTTTTTTTGTTGTGGTTAGTTATTAAGAACAAAAAATTATATTTTTTTGTTACTATAAAAAAACTGAAAATCTACTTTTATGTGGAAGTTGTGCTTAGTTATTAAGAAGAAAAAAAAATTATTTACTAAAAAAAACTGAAAATCTATTTTTATGTGGAAGTTATTTTTTAAGAGTAAAATTGGAATAACAAAAAAGTCATCCCAAAAATTTGTATCCCCTTTATATATTAGTATAGATTATGAAAAAAATAAGACTAGTAATTCAAATATTTTTTTAAGCAATAATTAATTAGGGTGAATGTTAGAAAACACAATTAATTTTTTTGAGCATGAGAGAATGTTAGATTTTAGGGTTAAATATTTTTGTTGTTCTTATAAAATTAATAATTTTTGATTTTTGATTTTTGTCTTTATAAAAAATTACATATTTTAACAATAATATGAAATTATACAGGTTTAATATAATTTAGACACTTTATATAAAAAATAAAAAAATTTAGACATACCTTGAAAACAAAAAGTTTGCAATATTGACATGAAAATTAACATAAATTAGTCATTAAAGACTTAAAAAATAGAAGAAAAAAATCAATGAATATGTGTGATTTTTTTTTTAAGAATAGAAATTAAAATTCTCTCTCTACCAAAAAAAAAAAAAGAAATTAAAATTCTCTAATTTTGAATACAGTAATTCTAATGAATACATGTGATTTTTTTAGGTATAGCATACCAAAAATAAATTATACAAATTTCAAAACTAAACTACTATATTAATTTTCTTAACTACTACTAATTTTTTACATATAACATGCCAAAAATAGATTATATAAATTTCAATACTATACTACTACATTAATTTTCTTAACTAATATTGGGGACACCAATGTAAATTGCAATGTTTTAAAAACCGGACCGGACGTTGAACCGGTATGACCACTGGTTCACGGTTCAATCGGTTCAACCGGTTCAACCGTTTATAGAACCGGTTGAACCGGATATTAAATAAATAAATAAAAAATAAAATAAAAGATACAAATATCAACACCAAACTCACATTTCAATAATATAAAAATAAAAAACACAAATATTTATTTACACTAACCCACATTTCAAAAAAAAAAAATGGCCCAAGCCCAATATACTAACCCTAACTATATACAAATATATATAAGTCAATGCCAATGGAATGAAAACAGTGAGCAGCCGCACTCCTCTTCTCAAATTCTCTCATATCTATTCTTCTTCAACATCATATTTCATCTCTTTTTTTCCTTTTCTTCTTATTTTTCTTCAAACTCATGCTTCATTTTATTTTCTTCTTCTCTCTGTCTCTCTCCTCAAATTCATAGAAACCATATAATTGAACTTGCTTCCAAACATACAAAGAAAAAAAATAAATCAAGAATCTTACTTGTTCTAAGTTCATGGTGTGGCTATTTAAGAAGTTAGAATGATGAAATCATCAAAAGAAGTTATTTTTGAATGTGTTCCAAACACACAAAATCAAAGTCATTGTTGGTGGAAGCTAAGTTTTGGACTTTTGGATCTAATTTTTTTTGCAAGATCTAAAGTTTTGGTGGAAAAAGACAATAATGTATGAGCCAAAACCCAAAAGAGAGTTAAACTTTTTAAATTAATAATAAGTCTGGAAAATAATGATTAAAAATTGAATTTTAGTAAAGAAAAAACAAAAAAAAAGTAGGCAAGAATTGATCCGCCCGGTTCCCTAAAACCGGGAACGGTTCTCCGGTTTGCCCGGTTCTAACCGGTTTCTACCGGTTCTGGCGGTTTTTTCCCCGGTTCGATGGACTAACGGTTCAGCAGTGTTGTCTGGACCGGTAACTGGTCCGGTTCACGGTCCAACCGGTTGAACCGGCCGGTCCGGTCCGATTTTAAAAACATTGGTAAATTGTAATATGTATCACTTTATCAAGTGGTCTATGATGGATCAGTTATGAATAATATTACAACGAACACGAATTTTACAAAATTCATTGTTGGATTGAAAGTTTATATCATATAGATCATCTATATAAAATTTTAGAAAAACTCAAAATCATTTGATATATTATTGAGATCCATCAAAATTAACGATTTATTAAATACTGTAAATCTTGATAAATCCCAATAAAATATAAAATGATTTTCAATTTTTGTAATTTTTTTTATGAATAATCTATATGGTATCAACTTTCAATATACCAATAAATTTTATAAAATTCGTATTCAGTAGATTAGTTGTCCACGGTGGCGCATTAGGCCCAATTAGCATACCTAAAATTAAAGACATATAAGGGCAATAGGAGGGAAGAAGGGGGGGAAAGGACAGTAGATAGTATATCCAGGACCAGATCTATCCATTAGTGATTTTGAAATGCATGTGCTGTAATGAAGTGAACTTTTCCCATCCGATGTATTCTCGTCGGAAAATTTATCGTCGGAATATTTTGACAACAACGACTGCGGCAACAGCAACGGAGGACAGAATAAGCAGTTTATCAGACGAGATTATCTGCCACATTCTGTCCTTCATCCCCACCAAGCAGGCCGTTACAACCACAGTCCTTTCAAAAAGATGGTCTCATCTATGGCTCTCTGTTCCTCTTCTCAACTTCACTGACACCAAACTGGAAAACAGAGAATCCGTTTGCCGCTTCCTTCACTTCGTCAACTCCGTCTTGGTTTCCAGAGACAACGCTGGTTCTCTTTCCATCAACAGTTTCTACTTCGACGTTCAACATGCTGCCCGTAATCATGCTGTTTCTCTTACCTCTCCAAAACTCACCAACTGGATTGACATTGTTGTTAAACTCCGAGTTAAGTATCTTCACCTTCTTCTACATTTGATTCACGACTTGGATTCTGATGATCATGATGATTATGATGATGATCGTCGTTTTGATTTTATGCCAAAATGGACCAGTGTCATCCCCAAATGTCCCAATGTCATCTTTACTTGCAAAACCCTAATTGTTCTCAAGCTTCGTTGGTTCCGTGTGAAAGGTTTTTCATTTTCTTCCATTGAATTTGGATTTCCCTCACTCAAAACCCTTCATTTGAGAGACATTGATTTCGACAGAGATCAAGATTTTATGTTGCTTCTTGACGGATGTCCAGTTCTTGAAGATTTCAAAGCATGCTGTATATACACTTGTATTGAGATGAAGAAGAAGGAGCTATATGAAGAGTTTCAAAGCTTAGACTTAAGCAAGTTGATTAGAGCAGATGTTACTACCTGGTACTGTGATTTTCCAGTGAAAGCACTTTCTAATTCGGAGTTTCTAAGAATACATCTAAGAGAGGTTCGTTTAATTATTAATATGATATACTCCAATGATGTATAGGAAAAAATGTGATTCTTTTTTTTATCGAATTTCGTTCTAATTTAGTCTTTCGACATAATGCAGGCATTTACACCTTATGATTTTCCTATCTTTCATAACTTGACTCGCTTGGTAATCAACTATGATTGGGATTTGGTCGTAGAAGTGCTAGACCACTGCCCTAAACTTCAACATCTCGACCTTTATCAGGTTTGTTAGGTTTTAAGGATTATATTTACTTTATCTTTTCTTAATTTGTTGATCTAAAAAAAATAATCTTTATTTTTCATTTTATTCTATGTGCAGAGGATGCGAAACAAGTGTGATGCATACATTGGAGAAGAAGAACAAGAAGATTGGGTTGAGCCAGAATTCTCTCCACAGTGCCTTTCATTATACCTTAAAACTTGCACTATTCGGGACTTCGCGTTTGAAGGCCTACAAAAACGTCACCTTCTGTTAGCAAGGTTTATTCTACAGAATGCGAGAGTTTTACAAGACATGAGAATATGGTGCGATATGGAACAGCCTTTTGTAGAAAGAATGTTATCCTTGTGTACAAGGGCCTCTGCAACATGTCAACTTTTAGTTTTTTGATAACACATAGCTATGTAAGTACTACTTAGTTTTTCTATCCTGCTTGTTGTGCATTAGCTTCTACCATGAACCTGCTGTATTTTGATGGTTTGATGAACTATTTGCTACCAAGATCACAGGTCTTTAAAAGAAAACTGTTTATGACTTCCATTAGATTCATGCATGCTTATCAATTTTTTGGGTAGTTGTACACTAAATTCTGATTTGATGTATAAACCACATGCAGCACAGTGAAAATGATGAATCAGTGTTACTCGTATATGTAGTCTTTTCTCTTCAAGTAGTAGTTGTTTTTTCTACGGAATCCTTATCTGTCTACCTTTTGGTAACATTAACCTTTTGATTGCCATATTAAAAAGAACTTTATCTAAATGATCTTTTTAAGGTTTAATTGATCCGTGGTCCCTTGAACTATTTTATCACCTCTATTACAATTTCTTTTAGTTCAGAATCTATTTTAAAATACTCCAATAGTTCAGGACCTACTTAGTATAGTAATTAAACCTCTTTTTAAAGATTTGGTTTATTGACATTGGTTAAATGGAAGTTAAATTGCTCAAGGAATAATCAGAAACTATAAATGCTATTCAAATAAGCCATGAAAATGAAATAATCAGGACCTACTTTGTGCATATTGATTTTGTCATAGATTTGGGTAAAATAATTTTAGATGGTATTGAAAATGTGCTTGCATGTTAATTTTAGCTTTTCCTAAATATACTATCTTCCACCATTGACCTTTGAGGTTCAAACATTTCTTTTTGTCTCTTTTTTCTATGTCCAATGGTAATCTTTGTACTGTAGGAAATTTATTTGTGTTTGGTTATTCTAATGGTAATGTCTACATATGAAACCATTGTTGAGTGAGTTGTGTATGAAACCATTGTTGAGTGAGTTGTATACAATGTTTTCTATTACTTTTTTTATACCACGTGAATAGGAGCAATTCGAGTAAAGATTGATCTTTGTCTGCTATGTTGATTACTCCAAAATTGTTCCTTCTCCATCCTTTGTAGGCTATTTACTTTAGGGGTTTATTTATTTATTGTGTTTCACTGCCTTGAGATAACCTTCCTTGAGTATATTATTGATACAAATGTGATTGTTTCATGGATTTATTCTTTCAATACATGAAGTGTGATGCCTTCATTTATCCTAAATAAATGGTTTTGGTTTTGGAGGATCATCACACATAAATAACACATTGAAATAATTTAATCATATTATCAAATTCATCAATTTAACTATTCTAACTAAAACCTTTACAAAATCAAACACATTTTTTAAACAAGAAAAGATTAACAAATTTCATTTATTTGTCTTTCATAAACAAATCTCACGGTGAACCAACTGTAAAAAATTAACTTCGGCTAAATTTAGTTTGACATAAGTAGAAATTACAAGCCACAAAAATCAAAAGCATAATAAATATTAGAACATTTTTAGACATGTTAGTCCCAAAAATATCATAAAATAAGAGTCTTTGAAGCTCACTAGAAGGGGACTTCAAAACAATAAGATTCCAAGAATCTAAAGCTAAAGTTTGTCATCCAATTAACACATTTGTTTCCTGCACATTAAGTATGGATAATTTGTGTGTTCCAATCTTTTGAAGAAAATTTTAAATACATCGAATCAAAGAAGGCATAGTCTCATTGATTTTTCACTTGTTAGTATTCGATTAGAGTCTTTGAGTCACTCTCTACATTAATGGGGGATAAACTCTCTTCTTCATGTAACGTCAAGCTCAAATATAAGCCCCACATCTCATAGGTGTAAAATGCCAGTTTCAAAATTTTGAAGACTTATCATTCAATTTTTACATTTCAACAATGTAAAATGCTCAATTTATATATTCATGATCTTTTACATATTTTGAATCCTAAAATCGAATATGTAAATTGCTCACTTCAAATGGTTCAAGAGTTTTAGACACCCGAATTCTATAATACATAGTGTAAAATGCTCATTCTAAAATTTTCTTTATTTTTTACACATTCGAAAACGTAGAATACTCGCTTCAATTTTTTCATAATTTTATATGCATTTGATAGAGATGTTCAACCTAAACCGATACAAAAAATCGAAAACAACATAAAAATAAATTTTATCCAAAATTAAATCAAATGTAAATTTATTTTTGAAACAAATAATTGTTCACATAAAAATTGATACTACACCTAAATAGGGGGAGGGGGGGGGGGTAAAAGTAGTTTTATATACAACTTTTTGATTCGGCCCACTTAACCAGCAGCAATCAAGCGGGTCAACCCGGTTCATCGTCGTTAAAACAAAAACAAAAACAAAACGGTTAGATTGTTGAAGTAACGAAATCGGTGTTTGCTCTGAACCCTAGCTAGCACAGTCACAAACGCCACCTTCAACCACCGTCTCAGGTTCGTTCTCTTTTCCACCTTTCTTTGTTCGTTCATTCTGAAAGGGTAAACAAATTCTATATTATAATAATCAATCACTATTAGTAGATTAAAAATTTCAGTAAAATTAATCAAATCAATTTAAAACAAGGGTTTAGGGTTTCTTAAGCATTGAGTTATTCAACACAAGTTTAGATTTTTCCATTTTTTTATTCATTTATGACTAATTATGTAGTTGTTTCTGCAATTTTGTATAGTTGTGATGGGGACCAAGGCAAAGAAAGCTACTGTGAAGAAGAGTTTGAAAAAGGTCAATGCTATTAAACCATCTGAGGCTGCTGATTTTTTGGTATGATAAAACTTGTTATCACAATTTTTTATATTTTTTTATTTGGTTAATAGTGTGTATTTGATAGTTGTTTAGTTGCTTATTATTGTGATTATGATTATGATTTTGTGTATAGCCGTTGGAAGGCGGTCCTGGTCGCAAACTTCCTAATCTTAAACAGCTGGAAAATGCTTCCCCTGTTTTGTATATTGGTAGGATTCCACATGGGTTCTATGAGAAAGAGATGGAAGGTAGGTGATTACAGTTTTGGATTATTGTTTTTGTTGTTTAATTTAGCTTGAAGGAATCTATGCTTATGAATCGGTGTTTGCAGCTTATTTTGGACAATTTGGTACTGTCAAGAGATTGAGAAATGCCAGAAATAAAAAGGTAACATTCCGAACCTTATTTTCATTTCGTGTTTGCTTATTCTTGTATCAATATGATCATGGTTTGTGGCTTGTTTTGTTTACTGTATCTAATTATTATTTAATATTGCTCCTACTAGTTTGATATTGATCATATCTTTTTTTCGTGTTTAACAGACTGGAAAATCAAGACATTTTGGGTACATTGAATTTGAATCTCCTGAGGTAAAACTTGTTTCATCTTTCTGATTATTGTGTTGTAATTTTAATTTTTGGTCTTTATTGTAAATTCTTGTTTGTGCTAATATTTCTTTGTTTTGCAGGTAGCGAAAATTGTTGCCGATACTATGCACAATTATTTGCTTTTCGAACACCTTCTTCAGGTTTTCGTGGTACCTTCAGAACATGTTCATCCCAGATTGTAAGTTACTAATTAGTTCATTAAATCTTTATTGATATGTATAATTGTTCAAGGCTTCATTACAAGTTTTCTTAATGTTAGGATGTTGTATTCTCTTTTCTATTTTCTAGTTGTTTCTTTTATTTTGTGTTAAAATAGAGTTTATTACGAGAAAATAAGAAATTCTATTGGAGGATCAACAATCCTTGGGTGGGGGATTGGCTAGTATCATAGGAAAGGAAAAGGTATATCTGCAGACAAGCTTACCTATCATTCTAGATATCAATAAACATGATTATGACTCTCGTTCCATAGTGCAGTGATATTGTCATAGTTATAGGATTTGCGTGCCTCTTAGGTTGATTACACTTTCATCCATGATGCTTATTTTGATCACTTTCCCCATGTTAAATAATTTGTTTCTCACCTGAATATCATCAAGAAGGATAAATGAAAATGTGTGGTTTTTCTTTGTAGATGGAAAGGATTCAATTACCGCTACAAACCTGTGGACTCTCTCCAAATTGAACGAGAGCGACATGACAAGGTATCTAGTGTGATGTGAAAGTATATCTTTTTTTTTTAAGTGAAAGTATATCTTTTGTATCTTTTAGTTTGATGCTTCGTGTAAAAAGAAAGCGTATTCATTATTTTTGTCATTCCAGGAAAGAACATTGGCAGAACACAGAAAGTTGATTGATAGGGTTATGAAACGTGACCAAAAACGACGTAAAAGGATAGAGGCTGCTGGCATTGAATATGAATGTCCCGAGATTGTAAGCTTTTTGCCTTTCTTTGACTGATAAGCTGTTTTGATAGTCCATGTCGTGCATTTTTCTCATGTTATGTCTAATTGTTGTTTAGGTCGGTAACCTCCAGTCTGCTCCAAAGAAGATAAAGTTCGAAGACTGAGTAGGTAACATGTTCACCTTTGTGTTGATAAAGCTTTCAACTTGTAACAAAATGGATGATTTTCAGAATATCCTGAATTTATTGTGTTCACATTTAACTGATTTGGTTTTGTTACCTTTTTTCCCTAGATGAAGGCTGATGATGGTCTACCATGTCACGAGGGATGACAAGTGTTTTTAGGATTTTAAGAATCACTAATGTACTATCCTCTTTTAGGTGCAAGAGCTTCCAATTTTGAGACTTTGTAAACATTATATTATTATGAAAAATATTTGTAGGAGTGTTATCCGTTAGTGTTTGTTACAGTTAATAACCTTCATTGTGGTGAGTTGAAAAATATTGAATTCTCTTTATATTTGCCTTAATTGTAGGTTGTAGCAATGACAAGTTTACTGGAATTGATACTGAATATATCTATAATTATTGAGGGAGGTTTTCTTTGTTACGTAGATGAAGTGACAAACACTAAAGAAATTTGCACACAACTCGCAATACTTCAAAGTATTGACATATTAAATTATATGTACTAAAACTTGCAAAGTATGGTTAAAACAATCCATTGAAATTATCTTGTGCTCTTAAAAGAATATTTATTGGGGGTTTTTTTTCATATTCTATTTTTTGTAATCTTAAAAGAATATTTAATATATTATTGAAATATACAAAAATAGTAATTTCAAGTGTAATCTGTTTGTTTATTTGTCAAAAAAAAAGGTGAAATCTTATTGTTTATTTGTTTCTATTGAATTGAACCACTTGGATTACATAACAGCTTCTCGGCAACACCTACGTAATATTTCCATAAGTTTTTGGATTGGGATCAGACGAGTTGATATCATTTCAATTTCTCTCTAATACTAGAGTTTTGAAAAGTTTTAGAATATATATATGTATTCTCAAAACTTTGATAATGGCAAAAATGACATGGTAAAAAATGGAGAGAATTTGGACTCAAATAATACAACTATGATGCTATTAATTCAATTTGTTAGTGATAGTATCACTCCTATTTTTAACAAACTTAGAGAATGTTTGTTGTATCTATAAGCGGAAATGCTTAGCACATATAGATACAAACTTAGGAGAATATGTTTTAATAAATGCATACACAAGCCCTTATGGAGTATATCAGTGCTCACCCCTACTTATGGAGTATATCAGAAGTTCTAAGATCTAGATCTAACTTCTACATAAGCTTTAAGGTCTGCCTCAATAACTAATGATCAAATATTTCTTAGGAAGGAATATTTTCCATCCACAGAGTCATTTTATATGTGCTCATCCAAAAAAATCCTTTTTGTTTGGATGTGTATTTACTATTTACGGACCAAAATTCAATTATGTTTTTTCTCATTCAAGAAGTACATTACTAAAACCGTACTTAATTTTTAAAAAATGTGGGAAATGATTTTTGTTCACATTATTATGGGGAATCGTTTGGAAACAGACAACAAATGAAGACAATATCACTCATAAAACTAGTGAGAAAATGTCACGTATAACGTTTTTAAAAGCATTCAGATTCTAGACATAAACCTCAAGGACACAACTTTCACCCCTCCAAACTAGTGAAAACAAAACCATCAAAATTTCATGATAGAGGAAAAAAAATGAATATTACTAAAAACAAAATAATAACACAAATAAATAAAATCAAGAAAGAAAAAAAATAAAAAACGGCGACTCCAGAATAAAAATTGAGAAGATACTGAAAGGAACAGCAGCAACCTGCAAAAACAAAAGTAATAACCATCATTTGCAAGTTGTTTGATTGAACACAAACTGTATTTGAATAAAAAGCAGCAATTGCTACTTAGAGGAGAGGGTTTAGAAATTGCTACAACAGTCAAGATCATATGGACAGAGATATGTGCAGAAATTGGATCCTCTCCACCATTTCTCTACATCTCTACCAACTTTATCTCCCTCTTAACCTCACTTTTTCTCTTGATAATTTTATTATTTTTCAATGAAGAGAGTGAGGTTAAGAGACAGTTAATAATATAGTACCATTTATTGTTAAACAGTCAAACAATTTTTAATATTTCTCAAAGGCAGCATACCTGATAAAGGCGGTGTTCATCTGCTATGCCAAACAGCTCCACTTAAAACTATATAACATGCCATTTCTTCACAAAATACTTTATAGGTAAAACAAAAAATTGAATAATATTTTCAATTTGCTCACTGTTTGCACGGTCAACTCATTGTGGAAAATGCTGACAATGCATTTGCGTGTGCTGGTGAGAGGTTGTTCAGAAGAGGTTGCATTTGTTGTCCATATAATGAAATTAGATGACAAAAAGCTCTGCCTACTAGAGCTTTGACTTCAGAAGTCTCGATAGGTGATGCCGCCACTTGAGCAAATATATTGACTAATTCAGGGATGAGGGGAAGGATCTGCATGTTTAAAAATGGACAAACATAATTAGGTAGGGACAATATTACTGCCGAGGGAACAAGAAAACAAAGAATCTCAACATTTCTAAAAAGAAACAATTACCTGTGGATTGGATGAGAATACAAGAGCAGAAACACAACTATAGACAGCTAAAGACTCTTCGCGGTCTTCTTTCAATGGAAGAACTCTCAGAAAAACAGGCAGAACCTGTATAACAGAACAAAAACAACATCCAATAACAAAACATTTAGATATCAAGTATAGAAAACAAAATAAAACATAGCAAACTTAGAAGTGAAATATGATATATTGCTAGAAGTTCATAAATTCATATTTAATTAAGTGAGAAGTGAAAGAAAAAAAAATAAAGCAGGAAATTACCTGATTTAAAGGAATAGACTCAGGGTGCACCATAATCATCCTTGCCACAGCACCAGCTGCATTATCCCTCACTGCATCATCAGGCTCAGACTCACCAAACAAGGGGTGAAGCCCACGTAGTATATTGTCATAGTATCTAGTATTGGATTAAAGAAAATGCAATGTATACACAGGTACATGATTCAATCGTAAAAATTACACACAACAACTAATGGTGATTGACATAAAGTAATGATATAAGCATACCTTGTTAAAAAAAATGATATAAGCATACCCCATAAGCAGATAAAAAATAATAGAAAGATTAGTGTACACCAATCAAATGCATGGCACGAAAAGGATACTTCAAAGCTGAATCGCCCCCATTTTTACAGAACTCTCCAACACAAAATGCGGCATTCCTTCTATTTGTTGCCTCAGATGACACTAATTCTTTAAGCACCAAAGGCATCACTCGCTGAAACGTATAATATCGCATTTTACAAAACAATTACAATTCTCAAAATGCTCATACCAGTAAATAAAATTAGAAATCCAAAAAAAAAGCAACAGAATTACATCCACATAAACTGCAATAGGAAAACCCATATTCTGAGCAACTTCGGCAAGGCAGGCAACAACCATGGTCCTATCTTGAGGGGTACGAAATGCTTTCTGAATTTCAAAATGACAACATTAGCTTATGATTAATTCTAGGTTCTAACTGTGCAAACATTAACTTATCGGTTGTCAACTCACCGCAAATTTCATCAAAGGATCAAATAACTGTGCAAAAATGGAATCAAATTGAGCACCCATAGCCTTTGCAAATGCAGGGAGAAGATCAGAAACTGCATCCATAAGCACTTCATCGTGTGCACTGTCCTCATTATCAATTTCACTGTCTGACTCTATCTGCTGACAAGCAGACTTCTCCTGGAGCAACAATAAAGTTGCATGAACAAGCTTGGGCAAGTCTGGTATCAGAAATCTCACATTAGCATCAGCTCAGAAAAATAACATTAAGCGATAGGTCAAATAATTATATACTTACATGGCTCAAGAGTTGCATAACCATAGTCTCTAATGATGTCAGCCATGTTAGTGCAAGCTTGAGCAACCACTTCCTTGTCATCATCTTCAACCATAGTCTTGATGAAAATATCCATCACAGTATCTGTAAAATCAATCAGACTCGGTAGATAAATGAACAGCACATCATACAATAACATTTAAAAAAAATTCAGACTCCGGTTAATGTTCTCACCAAGAACTTCTTTTGCTTTGGCAGCCCCGTCCTGAAAAATAAGGGTGGTGTCAATTTTGATGTTAGAAAGAAAAGACTTAAAAGCAAAGAGCAAACATATAAATTCAGAGAGAACACACATTTTATCGTATACAATCATGTAGTAGCCCTCTCCACATAACAATCATCAAAAGTAAAACAATGGTCGACTAATCAACATGACAACTCTCAGTGTTAATGTGTTAGAGAGGGTTGTGTAACTTGTGTTTATGAGAAATGTATCGCACTTAGTAGTGCATTTAGCTGGTAGAGTAGTCAAGTTGCTTTCAGAAGCTTCAATACTTGTTAGTCAGTAATTCGGGTACTTATTTACATAATATATTAAAATCATCAATTTCAGATCAAGTTTACAACAAGCAACATTCAGATTCTGTCTAAAATTTTCTCACTTCCTATCATTTTCATTTACCTTCTCACTTGCTGTATCTGTAATATACTGTTGTAACTTGTAAGTGTATACTTAAAGTGTGAGAGGCAAAAAAAAAAGATAGGACCAGAAAACAAAATGATAATTAAAAAAAAAAATCATTTTTGAAAAAGGAAACGGTGAATGATAAAAGAAGGAGGGAGGCATTGTTTTACATTTTGGCTTTGGAAGATTGCATGGGCTGCAGTTAATGCATCTGCAATTAAAATGAAGCACACATCAGCATTTAATGATTATTTTATATACATAATCAATGAAATAAAATTGATGAGAACACATAGAAATATGTGCATAATTGCATGTATCAATCTTCATGAGTAAACATGTAAAATACCATTTAGAATAGGCAGTTTAACTTGACAAGAAAAAAAAGAATAGGCAGTTTACTTCCAATAAATTATCCGCTTCTTTCTTTTCCTCGTTGATTTTGTATTAATATATGATATGATATTATGACATGGTTCTAGTGCAAGGTTTAATGTATTGGAATGGGATTCTAGGGTCTGCTTTACTAAGAACAATTTTAAAGATGATAAAATGCATTTTATGCTGATACAACCAGAAACAATTTCTTAAGAAAAGTGCAAGAGTCCTGCCATGCATTAAAAGCGTGAAAAAAACTGCAGGAAACAAGAGTAGGTAAAACAAACAAATAAACACAATATTGAAAAACAAACAAAATTCAAAAAGTAGTTTCCACCTACGTTTTAAAGCAGTGATTGCCTGAAGTCTGACATCTCCGTGAAAATAGCCAGAGTGTTTAACCAAGATTCTTAGTGTCTCCTCCAAATAGCTTATCATGGTTTAAGAAATCAAATATACCTTTTAGTGTTGATTGTCTGTCATAAAATAAATAAAACAAAAAGTAATTCAAGCAAAGGATACGGAGCATAAGAGATGGTTGTATGCTGTGCAAATAAGCCAAGGGCTTGGGTTGCCGCTGCCTTTTCATCCAACACTCCAGTTCTAATACTTATATTACGAACCCTTGGCTCGTCATGAGCTTCATCATCTGATGAAACTCCTTCAAATCCATTGGCAATTTCATCATCACACTCATCAATGTCAATCGCAGAACCATCGTCAAGATTGCAGGAAGAAAATGCTAGTGGCACAACATGAGGTAGATACTGTTTAACAATAGAAAATTTCACTGGTAAGAGTAAGCATGATATAGGAATTACATTGAGTCAATATAAACAGACCTGTGCAAAATTGTCACCCAAAATCTCAGCAACATTGCTGAAGAATCCATGTGTGTACTCCCGAAGCTCACTATACTCCAAACCAAACCCCTAAGAATAACAGAAGAAAATCAAATTATTCAAGGAAGAAGGTCAAATGCAAAATCAGCAACAGTGTAAAGGTAATTACAGAAATTGCAGCTTCTATATAAGGAGGTAATATTGGTTCCATTCTCGTTTTCCCTACGGACATTGCAACCATTCCAACTAGTTCTGTTGCTCTTGCACGTGAACGGAGATCCTCATCATTGGTTAGCACCATGAAGTTTTTCATCAACTCTAAAACCCTTTCAGCATAAGGAATGAAAGCTTGCTCTGCAGCAGAAGCAATAGAACCAATGGCAGACTGCAAGGGTGTCAAGGAGGAAAGTATAGATTAATCAAAATAATTACTCAAAAGATGTTTCGTGATTATAGCAATCTTTACAGCATGCAGAATTCTCCTCATACCATGCACGTTTCTTTTAAAATGCGGGAACTATTTTGGAGAGCTGCTAACAGTCTTCCCATCAAAGGATCTAGAAAAGGAAGGATTTCTTCCCCCATGTTCTCACAAAAAGCAGCCAAAGCATAGTATGACTTTTCCTGCACAGATTAAATGTAATGCTCATACACAGACATTTTTTTGGTGGTAGCAGATAATCTATTATTCTACTGTATTAATAAACCATTATCTTCTCCAATGTATACCTTTACTTCATCAGATGCATCCTCAAGAGCATTTAGAATGCAGGGAAGGACACTCTCATAATGGGACACAATTTCAGGCTGCAAGTACTCAGCAAATTGACCCAGAGCAAAGGAAGCCGCTCCTCTGACCATTTGTTCTGGATCCCTAAGAGCTGCCAGGACAATATGGAGAATAGGCTCCAGCTTTGTTTTCATGAGTTCCAAACAACCTTCAGAAATGACACCCAGTGCAGTAACAGATGCTTCCCGAAACTTAGGGTTTGCATGTTGATAGTTGACAGAAGCAAATTCAAAAACAGGTGGGAAAACCTGCTTTGGGATGTTCAGAGCCATTGTATCAATAACTTCTGCAGCAGCTCGATCAGGTGCAAGATCATCATCATCGTTTTCATTGGTTGATTCAGCAAGCAAAGGGCATAAAACATGTAAGATAGGGATGACCAGCTTATGCTTTTTCAAAGTACTGGACTTGTACTTTGCCAGCCATGAAATAATCTGAATTGCCTGTTAGATAAAGCCAGTAACATCAAGCTAGTGAGCAAAAAAAATATGAAAGCAAGAGTATAAAAAAAGTCATAGCAATATACTTTATGATCCTAACCAACCTGATGGCGTGTGTTAGGCTCTAAACTTTGAGTTGAGCAAACCTCAAGAGAGAACTGTACTATGGATTTGACTGAATCTCCAAGAAGAGGTGCAGGAGATTCAATCAACTCGTCAAAAATTTCAAAAGCAATTATGGCAACATCTTCTTCTCCTGAGGCAAGGCACTGTCTTGATACATTTAAGATGCTTGGAATAAAGTCGCGAAACTTAACCTGTATATTTATGATAAAATTTAAGTAAAACTTGAATTAAATACACAATATGCAGCAGAAAAGTAAACATGATATAACAAGCAATACACTGATAAGTTGATTACAAGCATCTAACCGGTTTCATTGTAGCTTTACATGATGCGATGTACATTGGAACAACAATGTTGAGTTACTAATACTACCTATGATGTATAACATCGTGGAAAAAAAATTATTGATGGGTGAAAATTCATTTCAGCCAACAAATGTTCTTTTGAAAAAACGCTAAAGCTCACACTAGTACCCAAAAAAGAAAGCAAAATACTGGGAAGTGAGCACAACAGTTTGTCACTGAGACCCTGAATTGACACCTGTTGATATTTAATATTATTATAAATATATTCTAGAGTATTCTTACAATAGCATATTCCATAGTAAATATTCCTTTGTAATTAATGCTATTAATAATATATAATGGAATGTCCGTGATGCTCAATGACACACGGTTTTCGCCATATGCCTCTTGTCTTTTGTTATTTCTTCCCTTTCAACATGGTATCTAGAGCCTAGTAAGAGGCAACCTTACGCCGTGTTTACCAGGTGGACCCACTGTCCTCCGGTGATATTTTTTTGGCAACCCGTGTGTTAACTACCGGTTTGCCCCTTATTCTCCGCTGTAACTCATTCCGGCAATTTTCCGATCCTTTTTCATCACTCCAGCCACTGCCGCCGTCACTGACACCTATTCCGGCGACTTTTCCGGCAACCAACCCGACCATCCGAATCGCAATACCCGATCCGGCCCGTCCCCAAAACAGTTCCAGGAAATACGCTTTCACGCGCCCACACGCGCCACTTCTCTCACCGGCGACTTCGCTCACGCGCCTCTGCCGTACCCGCGCGTGACAGCGCGTCCGACCGCCGTTCAGACCGACGTTTGGTTCGCCGAACTCGTCTTTCCGTGCTGGTTCCATATCCGGCATTAGTTTTCAGTTTCGATCAACCGAAATAGGCGTTCTTTCACAAACAGTCCATATTTACACCGAAGTGCGTGTTGTTTACCGCTTCTGGATTAACGATGGCTTCTGCTGGTACCTTAGATACATCTAAGTGTGAGTATTGTTACCTATCCAATCATGCTATTGACCATTGCTGGAAATTGCATGGAAAGCCTCTGCGTCAGGCTAATATCACTCAAGTTGATCGGTCTCGCATCATTCAGACTAAGCCTTCTCCCCAAGGCCTTCCGGCAAGCTACGAAGACTTTCTCAAGTGGTGTCAGAATAATCCGAACTCGGGTTCTACTGCTTCGATTGCACACACTGGTAACTCATCTGTTTGCCTCTCTCAATCATCTCTTGGTCCTTGGGTTATTGATTCCGGTGCATCTGATCATGTTACTGGTAATAAAAGTCTTTTCTCTTCTCTCTCTACATCTGGTTTCTTACCAAGTATAACTTCTGCAAATGGTTCTCAAACTCAATCCCAAGGGATTGGCACTGTCCAAATTCTTCCTTCACTGTCAGTTGATTCTGTTCTCTATGTACCTGGGTGTCCATTTAATTTACTTTCAGTTAATCGTTTGACTCGTTCTCTTGATTGCATTGTTACTTTCACTAATAGTAATGTCACCCTGCAGGATCGGAGTTCGGGAAGGACGATTGGCGTTGGATGTGAGTCTCAAGGCCTTTACTATCTATCTTTGACATCCAACACATGCTCTGCCACTGATTCCTCACTTACTATCCATGCTCAGTTGGGTCATCCAAGTCTTCCCAAACTTCAAAAGTTGGTGCCAAGTTTATCTAAATTGTCTAGTTTACATTGTGAGTCGTGTCAGTTAGGGAAACACACTCGTAATCATTTTCCTGATCGTGTCAATAAACGGGCTTCCTCCCCTTTTGCTTTAGTTCACTCCGATGTTTGGGGTCCATCTCGTACTATGTCTACTTTAGAGTCAAAATATTTTGTTACTTTTATTGATGATTTTTCTCGTTGCACGTGGATATTTTTAATGAAAAATAGATCTGAGTTATTTCCTATCTTTCAGAAATTTTATCAAGAAATCAAAACTCAATTTGGTGTGTCTATTCGTACTTTAAGAAGTGATAATGCTCGTGAATATTTGTCACATCAATTTCAAAATTTTATGGCTTTAAATGGTATTCTCCACCAAACATCATGTCCTCATACACCTCAACAAAATGGGGTAGCCGAACGCAAAAATCGGCATCTCATTGAAACCACACGGACCTTGCTTCTCCATGGTAATGTTCCATTTCGATTTTGGGGGGATGCTGTCTTAACGGCATGTTATCTTATAAACCGGATGCCATCTTCTGTCCTTGATGGCAATATCCCTCATTCTATCCTTTTTCCCCATTCCCCTCTTCACTCGGTGCCACCTCGTGTCTTCGGGTCCACATGTTTTGTTCACAATCTCTCTCCCGGTCTCGACAAACTGTCAGCCCGATCACTAAAGTGCGTCTTTCTTGGTTATCATCGGTCACAAAAAGGTTATCGTTGCTATTCTCCTACATTACGCAGATACCTTGTATCAGCTGATGTTACCTTCTTTGAATCTGTTCCATACTTTGAGCCAAATAATCTGACTCCTGAACCCCTTCAAGACACTACTCCTGAACCCATTCAGGAAGTTACTATTGTTCCTCTTGAACCTTGTCAGTCTGTCCCACCTGATACACCTCCAGTTGATCCTCCAACTTCAAAACCACTACAAACATATCAACGCCGTCCAAAACCCTCTGCTCCTACACCTGTTCCAGAGATCATTGAGGACTCTCCGCCAACGCCATCTCCATCACCGGATCCGGTCCCGCAACCTGAGCCTAATCTTCCCGATGTAATTCGTAAAGGTACACGTTCAACACGTAATCCATCTCCACACTATATTGATTTCTGTTACAGTCGTCTTTCTCCTTTACATTATACTTGCTTGTCATCTTTGTCGTCTGTTTCTATTCCTAAATCTCCAGGTGAAGCGTTATCCCACCCCGAGTGGAGGCAAGCAATGATTGACGAGATGTGTGCTCTCCAAAGTAGTGGTACTTGGGAACTGGTTCCTCTATCCCCTGGGAAGTCTTTGGTAGGTTGTCGTTGGCTGTATACAGTGAAGGTTGGTCCGGATGGTAAGATTGATCGGTTTAAGGCTCGCTTGGTGGCCAAGGGCTACACTCAGATTTTTGGGTTGGATTATAGTGACACTTTCTCGCCTGTAGCCAAAATGGCATCTATTCGGCTTCTCCTCTCCATTGCAGCCATTCAGCATTGGCCTCTCCATCAGCTTGACATTAAAAATGCATTTTTACATGGTGATCTTGACGAGGAAGTGTATATGGAGCAACCACCTGGGTTTGTTGCTCAGGGGGAGTCATCTAATATGGTGTGTCGGTTACACAGGTCTCTTTATGGTCTTAAACAGTCTCCTCGAGCTTGGTTCGGCCGATTCAGTACTGCAGTCCAACAATTTGGCTTGATTCGCAGTGAAGCTGACCACTCTGTTTTTTATCGCCATTCTGTCCAAGGGTGCATTTATCTGATAGTTTATGTAGATGATATTGTCATAACTGGTAGCGATCAACAGGGAATACTTCAGTTAAAACAATATCTCTCGAATCAGTTTCAGACTAAAGATCTTGGTAAACTCCGATACTTTTTGGGCATTGAGGTAGCTCAATCTAAGGATGGTATTGTGATTTCACAACGAAAATATGCTATGGATATTCTTGAAGAAACAGGTTTATTGAATGCAAAGCCTGTTGATACTCCTATGGATCCAAATGTCAAGCTTCTACCTAATCAGGGGGAGCCTTTATCAGATTCAGGGAGATATAGGAGACTGGTTGGAAAATTGAATTATCTTACAGTCACTCGTCCTGACATTTCATTTGCAGTTAGTGTTGTAAGCCAATTCTTAAATTCTCCTTGCCAAGAACACATGGATGCTGTAATCCGAATTCTGAAATACATTAAAGGTGCACCAGGAAAAGGTCTCATTTATAAAGATAGAGGTCATACTCAGATAGTTGGTTACTCGGATGCTGATTGGGCAGGCTCACCCATTGATAGACGATCCACTTCTGGGTATTGTGTACTTGTTGGAGGAAACTTGATATCTTGGAAGAGTAAGAAACAAAATGTAGTAGCAAGATCAAGCGCTGAGGCAGAATATAGAGCCATGGCACTAGTAACATGTGAGCTGATTTGGTTGAAGCAGTTACTCAAAGAACTTCAATTTGAAAATGCTAAACCAATGACACTTATCTGTGATAATCAGGCTGCATTGCACATTGCCTCAAACCCAGTTTTTCATGAGAGGACCAAACATATTGAGATAGATTGTCATTTTGTCAGAGAGAAGATCGAATCAGGCGACATTGTCACAAACTTTGTCAATTCTAATGATCAATTGGCAGATGTCTTTACAAAATCACTACGAGGTCCTAGAATCAACTACATATGTGGCAAGCTTGGTGCATTTGACTTATACGCTCCAGCTTGAGGGGGAGTGTTGATATTTAATATTATTATAAATATATTCTAGAGTATTCTTACAATAGCATATTCCATAGTAAATATTCCTTTGTAATTAATGCTATTAATAATATATAATGGAATGTCCGTGATGCTCAATGACACACGGTTTTCGCCATATGCCTCTTGTCTTTTGTTATTTCTTCCCTTTCAACAACACCAATAAGAAACTTAAATTCCTAAAAATGCTGATTAACATTTTGTCACTAAGACCCTGTATTGACACCACGAAAGTAACGTAAATTCCTAAAAATGCTGATTATCCAAGAAATCACTAATAATGTGGAAATCTAATATACTTCTTGTGTCAACATATTTCTTGGTGCTCTATGATAATTGCATGAGCTTAACAAAAAATAAACTCTTAGAAGGCCTATCAAACATGAAGGAGTATTTGATGCTTTATAGATTACATTTAATGCAAATTTGTTTGGTATAGTTGAAATTATTATACATTATTTATTCTTCTTATTCTCCTTCTTTTTACCTTTTTTCCAATGGTTCTATTAGAATATTATGAAATTTTCTTATATACAGGGAGTTGATTGCAGTAAATTAGTTAATTTAATTTTACCAATGTGTCACTGTTGGGATGTATCATTAAATAGATTCAGATAGAATAAGGCCAGCTGTTATTTCTGTTAGTTAGCCATTAGTAGATCAATTAGAGGGGATTGATTAGATATAAAAAAGGGGAAAACAGATTCGGGAGACTCATTCGGTACATTTGACAGTTTTAAAGTGAAAGAAGAGATCCTCTCTGAAGGGGAAACCCTAGTTGGACATCCATTCAAATTTTTTATTATAATAACACAACTTTGATATTTTGGTTCTTCCTATATGGTTTTCCATCTCTTTTTACTTTGAGTTCCCAATAGTCATATTGAAATTTCTTAATGGTGAACTTATCCCAGCCAACGTGAAAATCCTTCACTGAATACTGATACTGTCGGCCAATGAAATGCACAAAGTTCGCTAATGTGAAGAAATAAAATACGAAAACTAACAGAAACAACAAATATTTAACGTTATTATTATAGTTGCAATCACACAGACATACCACTTCATCCCCGTCATGAGTGAATTCCATAAAAGAACCCACCGCCCTGGCAAAAGTTGGCAAAGTTCTTCGTAAGCAAAAACATTATATTGTAATAAATAATTGCTTTGAGGTTTGTACAGACTCAATACAACCAATAACAGATGCTAACTTACTTGAGAGCTGCAACTCGAACTCGGTTGCTAGTCTCATCCTGCAAGCACTTGAGTAAAAGAGCTTGCAGATCTGCGAAATACGGCCGAAATGCATTCCCAATTGTTTCAGTTAAAGAACTGAATAGAATTAATGCCACCTAATAACATTCCGAAATCAACAAAAGTTAGGTCAGAAATTTTCTTCTCTAAGATCTATGTTTTTTCTCAAATTCCGTTACAGATTTCACATAGCAGCACCAAATAATGAAATAGCCAATGCAAATGCAAAATAAGATATATGCTATAGTTGTTCTCATCTAGCTTCTTGTTCCCCGGAAAAAATGAATTCATTAAGCACATAAATCAACTTAAACAAAAGAGGCAATAAAAGGAGAGCAATCCTCAATCCAAACCGAGTCTACGAAATCCAAAGCAAATCTAGATAAATGATAAGAACATTAGCAGAACGTTTAATATACATGATTTAGAGTAAAAAAAGGTTTAAAAGCTACTAATCTTCTTACAATCAACAATCACCAAACCAAATCCAGCTAAATGTACACTATATCACAATATGTGCGAAATTTACAATCCAAAAATAAGCCAGAAAGTACAATTGAAGTAAAATGAAAGCAAATTAGAAGATTGTAACGTACTTCTCGATGATCCTCCTGTGGACTCTGACTACATTGAAAGAGAAACGGAAATAAATCCGGCCACTCGCCAGAAGGAACTGCATACTTTGCAACAATGCTAACCACATTAGCACTGGCTTTCCTAACAGGGGGACTGCACATATAAAAAGATTATTTAATTAATTGATTAATTAATCAATTAAGTGATAAATTGATAATAAAGTGATTGATTATTAAAAAATGATTAACACTGAACCTGTGTTCCATGGTGATACTATCGATGAGGGATTGTTTAACAATTTGTTTAACTTGAGGAGAGAGTTTGGACCAATGACCGGTGATTTTTTTACGGAGGAGGACGGCGGCGAGTTGACGGACGTTGGGGGTTTTGGCAGTGCGTAAGTGGTGAATCAAAGCAGGAACGACTTGAGGATCTTTAGCGAGACGTTTGATTTGGTCTTCTGCTTGACGACGAGCGTCGTTGTCTGGCATAAGGAATTGAATCAGCAGAAGCTCCAGAGACTGCGCCATTTTTGTGCCTCTGTTGCTGTTGCTGTTGCTGTTGCTGTTGCTGCGTGTGTGTGTTTGTGAGGGTTTTGCTTTGAATACACACAAGTGACTTTGGTGGAAGAAGGCTTTTATACTCACACTTTAGTAGTAGTGTTAAATATTGCTGCCGCAAAACAGGGTTTTGGTTCTGGTAAATTACTCGTAGCGACTTGAAAAAAAAATATTACTCGTAGCGATAATCTTTATGGCTATAACTCACTTTACATCAAAATTAATTTTGTGTATTTTTGGTTTTACAATGACAAAAATTTATTTTGAAATGATTGATTTTGAGTAAAATTGATTTAAAGTAGTTTATGTTTGGATATATTTATGCAAAAGTGAGTTAAACAAAAAAATTAAGTGTAAAAATCAATTATAGAATTATAAGCTACGATTTCTAGCTTCAATTAGAATCAATTCTGGTGGCATAATCAATTTTACTTTTGATAAACCAAACAAGCCTGAATCAATTCTACACGTCCATAATTAATCATGGTTGCTCTAAAATTGAAACCAAACAAACACTTTATAGATCACTTAATTTAAAAACAATTTTTTTACACAATAATCTTAATTATTATTTTTTTTGACACATTTATAACCTCACAATAATCTTAATTATGATCTTCGCCAAATCATGATTCTTTTTTTAGAGATGTAAATCATAATCTTCACCAATAAGGTAATTTTCTTGCTTTAATTTTCTCTGCCCTCCCTCTTTAATTTTTTTACTTGCTTTAAACTTAAAATGAGCGAGTACCATACCTTCGTATTTTGATACTTTAGTATCATTTGATCCTAACTCTAATATTAAATATATAATTTTTTAATAAATAATTGTTATTTTTTTAATAAAATATTATTAGTTTTGGCTATTTTAGTATGATGTGCAATGTTTCCGTAAAAAAAATAATGTAATATTGCACATGTTAGACAAATCCTACTAAAAAATACACTATAACTTATAAACTTTTTAAATTATTTTATTGTATTTGGATGAAGGGTGTGACACACTTCAATAATATTTGAATAATTGATCACCTTCTTTCAAAGTTATGGAATAATTTGTCACAACATATTATATCGTCAATTCATGTGGGTCTTATTACTTTTAAGCTTTGTTCGGTTATTCTGAAGCCTTTTTTCAGCCAATATACCGTCTCCTTGAAATTATGATATTTATTCAACACCGCTCTCAACTACACATAAAAACCATTCTTGCCTGAAAACGTGCTAACCCCTATGTTGTGTGAAGCTGAGCGTCTTCTATTCGCCGCACTCTTTCAATCAAATATCCCTGGCAGATCTTGGTGGAATTTGTGCTTCGTATGAGGCAAAATAAACATGGGGGCCATTTCCGGCCGCAACAATTAGAGTATTTCTTAGTGCAATAGTTCTAAAGTCCAAGGCGTCAAAATTACATGGAAAACCCTTTTCCCTACCGGGACAACTCTTCTTCAACTACCGAAGTGTGTGTGTGAGAGAGAGAGAGAGTTTTGTTCTCTGTACTAATTGAAGGATTGGAATTTTCTATCATATTTCCATCCCACGTATTTATTGACTCATTCATTATCTATTTATCTGTTAATTTTTCATTTATTTTCTATCAAAATAGCATTTACATTATAAAATTGAATTTACAAACATTAATACATCACTCCTTATCATAAAACCGTTATCAATAAGATTACCAAAAAATATACCGTTTATTGGAACTCATTTGTGTTTGATTTTAAAATAATTGTCGTCCTCCATTTTTTTCACACATGTATAAAAAAATAGAAAATGTTATTCAATAAGAAAAAATTTGAGCAAGAAAGAGAAAAATCATATGTGGCAATATTTAAGACTTACAAATTATAATCACTCTCTTTCTGTATATAGCTAGCCAATATTTAATTGGTCAAATTTTCTATTTTTATAGATTATTTTTTTTCTTATGCAAATCTTTCTTATCAATAGCTCTAAAAAAATATTAGGGGTGGCAAAACGGGCATGCCCGCCCCGTTTAGGTCCACCCCATTTAAGCCCACCCAAAAATGGGATGGGGCGGGGCGGGCCAACTTAGGTATGCGGGTTCAAAATTCAAGCCCGTCCGTTTATTGGCGGGGTTGCGGGTTGGCGGGCATGCCCGCCAAATACTTTATTATTTTATTTTTTTACAATTTGAATTACAACTTCACAATTCAATGTTAAAAAAAATATTAAATATGTTGAATTATAATCACTTAACAATTCCTTACGATTCTTACCTCATATTTAAACTAACAATAATACTATAATAGGGATAATTAAGAAAAAATTGCAGCAGAGAATAGAGATAATTAAACTAAAAGAAACATTAACCAAGTTAAGAAACAATTCTTTATAATTACGCTTAATTAAACTAACAAATCATCAACTAAGTTAATAAGTACTCCTTACAATATAAGATAAAATGATAAATACTAAAAAGGAGTGGAAAAACGGGCATGCCCGCCCCCGTTTAGACCCGCACCGTTTAAGCCCGCTCAAAAACGGGGTGGGCGGGGCGGGCCAACTTAAGGTAGCGGGCAAAAAACCTCACCCCAATCCGTAAAAAATTGCGGGTCAAACGGGTCGGCCCGGCGGACTCGGCCCGTTTTGCCACCCCTAAAAAATATACATAGTGAAAACTCAAACTAGTATTTGATAATTTCATATTAGCAAAAAATTAGTCCGCAATTCGTTATAATAGATGAATTAATTTGTAAAAGCTGACCAAGGATTATTTTTACAAAAAATCGAACTTGAGTTCTTCCGAATAATTCTTATATCTTTAAAAAATTATTTTCCTAAAAAGAAAAAGCAACTAGAGTTCTTTTAAAAAAAGGAAAAAAGCAACTAGAGTTCTTTTAAAAAAAGGAAAAAAGCAACTAGAGTTTTTATATAGAATTTTTTTTTTTCAAATAATCTAGGGACTAAAAATTAGGTTCGAACTTCAATTTCATATCTTAATCTTAATATAATAAAACGAGAGTAACTAGAGGCACTCTAAACCCTAACCCTAATATGAATGGTCTAGATTTTGACACTTGAAAAAAAAATTATATCAACGGCTATGATAAAAACTTAAATAATCAATTTTTAAACCAATATTATGTTGCCACATCAATTAATGAATGTGACACGTCATGTGTTTAAAAAAAAATTGAGATCTGTCAAAAAAGAGAAAATGGAAAAACATTAATAAAACAAAAATAACTAATAATCAGTTTCAAAAATTATGTATAGATGCAAAATTCTTTATTCATCAGCACGTTTATTACACACAATATTCAATTACTCTTTTCCCGTTGCTACAGGTCCTAAATTCCTCCGTCTTTTTTTCTACCTTTCTACTTATACCAACGGTTTTAACCGTCACAATGCTTCTTTCACTGTTATTTCCAACGGATTCACACTTCTTAAGGATTTCAATGCTTCATTAAACGCTGATGTTGAAGGTATTGATACTTTGTTGAAAGAATATGTTATTAACGTTTGTGAGGATCAAAGACTTGATTTGAGTTTCATTCCAAGTAATGAAAATTCTAATAACTATGCTTTCATCAATGGAATTGAAGTGTTATCCATGTCTAATGATCTCTATTACACACCACCTGAAGATAATGGTTTTTAAACTTTTATTTTAACTAATTTTTATTTTATTTTTGTCTTTTTATGTTTATGCATCTTATCTACACACTTCTATTTTTCTTTTTCTTTTTCTTTTTTGACAGAAACTTTCTGTTTTTCGTTTAAATTATTTTTTATTTTGTTTTGTTTTTGTAACATATAGCTTAATGGATTTTTTTTTTACTTTATATATACTAGCCCGTGCCCGTTTGTGTGATCGATATTTTTTTGTTTGTTGTGATCGATATTCTCTATTGTGCAAATATAAATAACTACTTAATCTTCTTTTTTATTGGACTTAGTTAATTGATAACTACTTAACCTCCTTTTTTGTTGTGGCTACTTATTAAGAAAAAAAATATATTTTTTTTTACTATACAAAATACTGAAAACCTACTTTTATGTGGAAGTTGTGCTTAGTTTTTTTTTGTAGTTTTTTTTAAGGGTAAAATAGGAATATTGAAAAAGCCATCCCAAAAATTTGTATCCCTTTATATATTAGTATACATATATATATATATATATATATATATATATATATATATATATATATATATATATATATATATATATATATATAGAGTCAGGATCCGTTGACACCAAATAGTTTGACACCAAATCTTACACCTCTTAATAACGTCTTAACCGATATAAATTTTATAAAATCCACCGTTGGATTGAAAGTTTATATCATATAGATCATTTATGTAAAGTTTCAGAAAAATTCAAAATCATTTGATATGCTATTGAGACATATAAAGATCAATGACATTTAAAAAAATGACGCAAACCGTTAACTTTGATGTACCTCAATAACATATCAAATGATTTTGGATTTTTCTAAAACTTTACATAAATGATCTATATGATATAAACTTTCAATCTAACGGTGGATTTTATAAAATTTATATCGGTTAAGACGTTATTAAGAGGTGTAAGATTTTGTGTCAAACTATTTGGTGTCAACGGATCCTGACTCATATATATATATATATATAACTATTATATTTTTAATCATGGTTTGATTTTTTAATTTGTTTTTTGAAATTAAAATCATATTAACATTCTATATAAGTACTTTTTAATTTATATAAGTACTTTTTAGTGTACATATCCAAACACAAAAGGCTTATTGAGTATAAGAGTTTATGATGTAAGGTCTCATACTATAAGGTCTAATGTTATAAACACATGTATAAGTTATTTATCCAAACGGGCCTTAAATGCTTATTACTATAAATAATCCCACATTATCAACATTTCTATTATATAATTGAATTGAATGATTGAATCCGTGCGAACACGGATAAAAAGTCTAGTATATATATAATGCAATGTGGAAACTATTTTTATATCATATAGAAATGGAATTTAAATTGTACAAAAAAGAAAAAAAATGGAATTTAACTAATAAAAAAAGTCATCGAATTGTATTGAACTATCCAAACCGCCACGGAACCCACCGCACTATACACGGCATTTCTCAGCTATCTTCGTCGGTTGGTTCCATTATTGTATTTGATCTGATCTGCTTTGCTATGCTCTGAGTCATTCGAACGCAAAAATGAGAAAACGCACCGTTTATGCGTGGGCTGTAGCTCTTATTTGCTTCATAGTACTCATGATTGTAACCCCAGCTATTCCTCAGTCCCAAGATTACCATAATTTCGCCGATCAACGCACCTTTTTAGGTACTAACTAACAAACCCTATTTTCTACTCTGTGTATGATTTTAGTTTAATATGATTGATTTTCATAATTTGTAGGAATTCCTAATGCACTTAATGTCATATCCAATTTCCCTTTTCTGATTATTGGTCTAATTGGACTTGTACTTTGTCATTATGGGAATTACTTTAAGCTAAGGTATTCTATTTTTGCATACTAATATTATTATATGTTGTGTTGCTCTTGTTATTGTTGATGATATGAATAAATTTTCATTCTAAAAGCTTGCAAGGTGAACTATGGGGTTGGACATGCTTCTATGTTGGTGTGGCTGCTGTTGCATTTGGATCTTCATACTATCATCTCAAGCCAAATGATGATACTCTTGTGTGGGATAGGTTACCTGTGAGTTCAGTTCCTTATGTAGTACAAGTTATAGAAATAATTTCTGACTGCTAGGTCCTGTTTGGATAGACAACTTATTTGCAACTTATAGCACAAGTGCTTATTGTGATAAGCGCTTATGTATAAGTTTACACGCTGTTTTCACAAGCTATCTTTGAGAACTTATGAAAATAAGCTGGAAAAGCTTATGAAAAATATCATAAGCTGTTTTTTTTTTATGTTTTTCCAAACAGTCTCGCAAAACTTATGCCAGTAGATAAGCTCAAATAAGTCAATCCAAACAGACCTTAATACCCCTTTCCCCCCCTTTTTTTAGTCTCTGTCAATTTTAATTCCCAATCTGTTTATCATTTCAGATGACAGTTGCTTTTACGTCAATCATTGCGATATTCATCATCGAGCGGGTTGATGAGAGGAAAGGAATGATCTCTATTGTACCTCTAGTTTTGGCTGGTGTAATTAGCATTGTGTATTGGAGGCAAGTTCACTCCCCTTTTTTTATTTTCTTTTGCGTACAGTTTTTCGATTGAACACTCACTTTGGTCCCTAAAAGAGTGAGACTGTGTCACTATAGTCTCTGAATGTATCAAAATTATAAAAACATCATCTACTGAATCATTTGTTAGTAATTTGATATAGATCAAACAGAGTAATGGAAGGCACATTCAAAGATCAAAATAACTAACGAGAAACAAATTCGAGGATGGTTTTGTAATTTTAGTTAATTCAAGGACCATAGAGATAGCTCCCGACACTTTGAAGGATTAAAATGACAGTTTATTCACAATTTTTCATTTGCTTATCTCATATTGTTATTGAAAGTTCAGTCATTGATGAAAAACATGTATTTGATTATATTTTTCTTTCACCTATTGTTTGACATATTTCGTTCTTTTACAACGATAAGCGGAGAATTTTGTTCTTCATATGGACAAAACATAAAAGTCATTGTGAATTCTGCAAATTTGTTTTCCACTTATTTATAGTTACACGAGTCATTAATCACAAAAAAGTCCAGAATTCCAGAAGTTAGACTAGTCCTTTTTAATGTTATTAATCGTATGTGGTACCCATTTGAGGTTTAATGTAAGTATTCGATCATTCAACTGAATTTTAACTCATGAAATAATTAATCGTCGTACATTTACCCTCAGGTTCTTTGACGACCTCCGTCCGTATGCTTTGATCCAATTTGTACCATGCATTGCCATTCCACTCATGGCTATTTTGTTGCCTCCAATGTACACTCATTCAACTTATTGGCTCTGGGCTGCAGGTTTGTTATTTTATCACAGTATTGTTTTATCTCAAGATTAATTATAAACACCACCGTTCTTAGGTTTTTCAGTAAACTCTTTGCAGGATTTTATCTTCTAGCTAAGGTACTAGAGGCCACTGATGATGTCGTCTACAAATGGACTTACCATATTGTCAGTGGTCATACACTTAAGCACTTATTTGCAGCAATGGTTCCTGTCTTCTTGACATTCATGCTTGCAAAGAGGAGTTTGGAACCAGAGAGGTATATGCCTGTCCCCAGCAGTAAACTGCATATGATTGATGGACTTCATTATAACCAAGTTTGATTGTGTGCAAGAATATTCCCCAATTATGGGAATATGTAGTTAACTCAAAATGACTTGGTATCAGGCTTTGGCCCTTATGTGCTTTATAAAATTGGATTAAATATGTTTTTATTCCCTATACAATTCACGAGTTTTCAAGTGTAGTCCCTGTATAAATTGTTCAATTGTAGTCCATATATTGCTTTTTATAGGGACTAAATGCAGAGATTAAAAACACCCGTTTTTTGTAAAAATTACTAAAAATAGAGATTCAAGTTGAATAAAATTTATCTAGGAACTAAACTTAAAAAATCTTAATATTATAAGGACTATAAAAATATTAAATACATGTACTTGTTGCATTTATTTCTGTCTTATTAATTGTTTCCCTTACCAGGATGTATAACTCTTGTAAAAAAAAAGGATATATAATTATAACTCTTGCACCCTATATTTCTTATATTTGAACTATTAACCAAATAAACATGGGAACCTGAGTTGCAAAATTGACAGCCTTACAATATAATTTCCTATCCCATGTCAATAAGAGCAAGGGGATTTACACATGCATCTAGTTTAGGAACCCCGATTTATTCAACAAAGTAAACTGTTTCTATCTTGTTTCTTTGAATCAATATCCACCCATGATTGTAGCATTACTGGAGAACTTGTTCATTTTCTTTTGCTTGTTTGGAACACTGATTTACGATTACAATATCATAGTCTGACTACTGTCTTGATGTTTTATGATTGCTGTGGTCTACATGCAGGCAAAGTTTGTATAGAATATGGAGGATTTCCTGGACAAAGGTCAAAGATGGCGACTCAAATGTTGAGAGCTACACTTACTCCAGGGTGGAGGTTGAAGAGCCACAGTAATGTCTGTCTACATTTCCATCAACCACAAGAAATGCTTATACTATACCGGATTATTACAGAATTTCTGTAACACATGATCATGGACTAAGTAAAACAAACCACAGTAAGCTAACTTTAATACCAAATTCACTGTAATTAGCTTATAATTTGTATAGTTCCTGATCCTTATCAAATAGCAAGTACCATTTTAGATCTGAATGTGAAGTCTTGTCTAGTTCAATAATGGTATTCTCCCACCTGCTTCATACACTTGTAGTGCTTGTTGGCACGAGAAATTGTTCCAACTATTCCAATGATATGTTAGACTGTGCTTACAGAACTTATGAGTTTTACCCGGTAAGATATAGATGTTAGCACATTCCTGATATCTTGATATGCTTATAGTAGTCACTCACTTTGAAGCACATTTGCATTGATGCAAAATAATCTTAAAGAAATAGTTTCGGGTTTTACTCTTGAAATTGATATAGCATGTTTTTGGAAAAGCTGAGTTTTACAATGAGAACATGAGCTTAGCTACCACTACAGTTTGTAGCTTTTCAAATTAACGGCTAAATCTGCTTTGGGGCATGAGATTTTCCATCACAACTTGGTTCCAAAGACACTGCAAATGAGTTGGGTATGATTATCCTTGGCGAGTTTGTCTTGTTGTCTGTGAAATTTATTTTTTACTTTTATTATAAATCTTATTAAGCTGTGTTTTTGGAACTATGTTCACAAGCCATCCAACACACGTCCAATACAATACAAGGCTAATAGATAGTTTTTACGGTGGAGTGCATTTCACTTGGAAAATATTTCCAAACATTTGCTTAGAAGCTTCGTAGTATAATAGTAGACGGCATTTATAGAATTATTTCAATATTTTTTATTTATTTTTTATATATAGAATTATTTCATTATTCATGCAACATGCTTTAGATAAGACGTATTTTGGATTATTATTAGATATTATCAATATTTGTGTATTGCATATTTGAATTTGATTATTGATGAAATTTTATGTATGAAGCAATTGATATGAAATTACTTTTTAGGCCCTTTGATGACCTTTGTAATTTGTATTAAGTAAATGATTTACCCTCATTGCATACAGACCATGAATTTGGGTTGTGACATTTAGATTATGTACTGTTAATAGTACTGATTACGGAGTGACATCCATTTTGGTTTGAAGAAAAATAGTACATAACTAACATTGGGAACTTCCCTTTTTTTTAATTTGACACTCCATAGCCGAAACAGCTATGGATTTGGTCCCCACTCTTATATTGTGCCTTTTTTTAGCACAGAAGATTAACATTAAAGTTTTGAAGTGGGGGTTAGAGTTTAGATTGTTGTTGATTAGTTAGTTCGTTAAGCTCTATATAAATATAACTTTGTTTGTTTTACTCTCTCTCTCTCTCTCTCTCAAGCTTCCAATGGCCCCTTTCTCCTTTTGCCTCAAATCCGTCGCTATACTTGAACCCTCTGTTTATTCAATGACTTGCATTGTTCATGTCAAAAACATCATAGTCATCATTTGATCTCTTAGACATTACCATTGTGCTTTATTAAAATGATTTTTTTTTTTAATTTCACTCTTCTTTTTTCCCCAAATTCTTTGATTCCTAACAGAAGCACTAGTAAGTAGTAGGAGAAAGTCTTACATAGACACAACTATTTAGGCACAAACGTATTGTATGAGCAAATGGGTGATTTGGTAAGAATGAAGTGCATCTTGGTTGTTTCATGTACTGGCTCCTCGTCACACCGAAAAGGCATAATTGCTTCTTTCAGATATCATTGGTGATATATTCTGTATTGAAAGTGGAAGAAAATAAAAGCACCATGGTCCAAATCAAGCTAGTGACAAATTGACAACCATAGTGAAAATCACTTCCCTTACTCAACCACACAAATGACAAATCCATAGATTTCCGTACACAAATTATTTTTGGACTTCTTTTCTTTTATAATATTGGGTATTTACATAATTTTTCTTTCTTTCTTTTTCTCGTATCATATATACTCTCTTTTTTCCTTCTAATTTGCAGTGAAAATGGATTTGTCCAAGAAGACTAGAGAAGAACATCATCCAACCACCAAAAAATTACCCGTTTTAGATAGGTGGTAGTCTTATTGTTGAGGTTTTTGTTTTTTGGTGGACTTAGTACTTTTTTTTTAAAATTTTTTTGTCTCTATGAATTTAGTACTATTTGCATTGTTTTCTATTTATCTATATATAAAATTTTGCTTTAAAAACTAGATGATTAACACAAAAATATTTCTACATAAATTGTAAAAGATAAAAAGTACGGAAACATAAACAATTTTGTTATACAAAAAAGTTTAGCAGCGCAATTTGTTGTTTATCTGTCTTTTGTTCATATGTAATTATTTTTTATATATAATAAAAAATTATAAATCTATACCATATTTGTACAAATTCTTGTTTGTATTTTAATTTTTAAATTCTACAACTCTTACTAATTTATACGGCTTTTGAAGTTGGAAGAAGGTCCCAAAAGAATGTATGGCCAAACTTTAAATATGTCTATTGTCAAATTGTCAAATTGTCATTGTTGTTGGATATATGGTCGTCGTTTTATCAAAATTAAAAGGACCAATGCTTACGTGACAAACTTTTATTAATGCAACCCCACCTTTTTTTAATATAGAATAAATAATCAAATGAAGATCAAAGATGCATTGCCACATAAAACTTTTATTCATGCAACCCCACCCTCTTGTTTTTACCTTGATAGTGAGTGTTACCATGCTGTCCCTTTTTATGCTACAGAAGCACATGCATTCAATAACTTAGCTCAGATGCAATTTTCTTGTATGTTTGCAGGTGGGGTGAATTTCATTAAATTATGGTGATTGATGACATTGTAGTTTTATTTAATCTTTCACAAGGAGTTTTTATTACAATTACATATTTCATCTCAGAAAAAATATATTTGTGGTGTCTTGATTCTGTTAATTTTACCGCCAATCTAAACATATACTATATTATTTTATTATTTCTACATGCGAAGCTTATCGTCTTTTTTATTTATTTAATTTTAAACTCTGGTCTTCTAAATATAAAAATATATCAATTTTTTCTATTGAGAAAATGGAATATAAATTAAGTTTTATTTGAAACTAAGTTTTTTCTATCTAAACATGTACTCACTCTTAAATTGAAACTAAGTTTTTTTTTTCTTTTTTATAAAGGAGAATCATCTCGCCAAATTTTCCAACAATATGTTGATAGATACTAGTTAGCTTCTTAAAGACATGAAACATGAAAAGACCTATTCTGAGCCATCCCATATCGAGTGAGTATTAATGTGACACCCTGCACAAATTCCATTAGACTTTTCCAACGCTATATCATTCTTTTTTATCTTGACCATTTAGTGGAATTCGGATTCTATGAGATTATAGTCATTTTGCATTCATGTATTCAGTCACATTTTAGTAGTTGAATTGAAATTGAATGGTAAAAAAAATAAAATTACACCATCCAATCTATGTTTACAATTGTGGTTTGGGGCATACATGCGGGTAATTGTAGTTTTTTAAACGAAAGAGCAAATTAATTAATTAACGTACTAATCATACTTTTACTTTTAGCTATGATGTTGAAGACTCTTCATCATAAAAAGTTCCAAAACATTCTTTTGAGTGACATTTCTAAAACTTAAATGCCTAGATTGTGAGCATGGTGTTGAAGTTTTTTCTCTTAGAGTTTACCTTCTTAAGAGATCGAATGTGTGGATTACATATTGGTATTTTACTCAAATTTCCAACACTACTGTTTCCACATGTTATGTGTTTCTAACAAGTCCAAAAACTCATAATTCCATAAAAAAACAAAGAGAAATTACCTTTTTGTTTATATTATACTTGAGATATCTCTATTATATACATAGCGAGATTCCCACGGAGCTCTCTCGTGCATTCTTAAGTAATCTCTATTATATACATAGCGAGATTCCCACGGAGCTCTCTCGTGCATTCTTAAGTAAAAAAAACTATACGTAGCTCTCTGGTGCATTCTCAAAAAATATTATCTATTTGCTTAGGTGGCATTCAATTAGAGTTTTGTATCTTTTTTATTCTTAAAAAAACAAAATTATTGGATACATACTATTAAATTAATCAGATATATATAAACTTATACAAAGTTGCACAACTAAATTTCCTAAGATTTCCTCAAAAAAAAAAAAAAAAAAAAACTAAATTTCCTAAGATTCAAATTTATACAAAGTTATGTTTATCTGTTTTGTTCCATATAAACAGATCCAAAAACAAATTCCTACGAACAGATAATCACCAATATTTTCTTTATATTCTGTTTCCTATAGATTCTATTCTATAGCTATATAGTATACAAAATTGATTCATTGTGCACATTCATATCACCACATTGTGCACATTCATATCGTAAAAACCAAAAGAGAAAGTATACAAAACTTATTCATTGTGCACACTCATCACCATATAAAAATCAAAGAGAAAAATCTTCTCCAATCTCATTGCACACCATATTCTGCAACTTCTTTGCACACCATGAATTCACACATGAAGAAGACACCAAATTGTACCATAATCAAAGACATCACAACAAAGTCTGATAATATTAGTTGTCTTGTCCGAGTTGTCAGAAAGTGGTTAGCTGTTAATCCAAAAGACCCTAAAGTGGTCTTCTCAATGGATTGTGTTCTACTTGATTCCCAGGTTGCATCTATATATATATATATATATATACCAATAATATTAATTAGTATTGCTATTTAGAAATTTAGAAAAACATATTATCATCATCAAATGCATAATAACAATCTAATTGATATTATTTTGCAGGGTAACAAAATTCAGTCAACTATGCGGCATCAGTTGATCTATCTCTTTGACAATGAACTTGAAGAGGGAACGGTTTATAAGTTGATAGGCCTGCGTGTCACTCCGAATAATAAGGGTGACTATCGTGCAACTAGACACCCATGATTCTATAATTATATCAAACATCAATGAATTTTAATAAATTTTCAGTTATGCTATCCAATTGGTTATTAACTTTTCCGTTTGAAATTTTTTGTTAGAGCTCCTGAAAAGAATGATTCTCCTATACAAGTGTTAAGTCCATTGAGTTTATCTCCAACTTATTCCATCGCAGATGACCTACTGAAAGTCACACCTAGGGGCAATATTCAAACACTTCTGGAATCTCAACAGGTAACTCAATTTTTTTTTTCTACAATGTCAATCTATTGCTAATTGCTAATTTGTAATTATTATGTCTTTACTAAAACCCTTTGAAAAATATCATTGTGCATAAAATGTAGGAATCGGTGTTTATAATCTTGGCTAAAATCAAATCTATTGATGATCGTGTTTGGTGGTATCAGTCGTGTCCAGAACACAACATAAAGGTATCACCTGACGAAGACGAGTACTACTGCAATCGGTGTAAACGTCATATATCAAAAGTAGTTCCACGGTAAACACTTAAAGTTTTCATTTAAGAAACCAATTTTCTTAGATTAACTATTTTGACTTACCTTATTAACACTAACAATGTTGTGTGCTGATAGGTTTTTCCTTAAGCTTCATGTTGAGGATGAGACGAAATCAACCACTTTCGTAATGTTTGACAAGGATGCTTTTACTTTGCTTAATAAAACCTGCGCAGAATTGGTGAAATCTGTTAAAAAGGTCAAACCAAATTTTGTTACACTTTCTTTTTATTGAAATTATGTTTCTACTATATTAATATTAATTGATATATTTTATTAAAATACTTTGCAGGGTCCTGATCCACAAGTGCTTCCTAAAGAGATAACAAATCTCGAAAGTAGGACCTATCTTTTCAAGATTGCTTCTGACCTTGCAATTGGAACAAACTTTGAACCTTCTTACAAGGTTAAAACAGTTACCGACGATCATAATCTGATTGAACAATGGAAAGAACTTGGGAAATCTAAGGTAATGAAGTGTGATCAGGCTAAGATTGCACGTGCTAGGAGGAAGTTTTTAATCAGCCAGAAAAGAATGAGGACTGGTGTGATTATCAATGGTAACACAAACCTACCGATGCTAAGTATTATTGTTAACCCAGAAACCATTATAAAGCGTGATCAGGCTAAGATTGCACGTGCTAGGAGGAAGTATCTAATCACCCGGAAAAGAACAACTACTAATGTGATTATCAATGGTAACACAAACCTATTGATGCTAAGTATTATTGTTTCTTCTATACATGACAAAATTGTCATATAACGTTTAATTAATTATTATTATTTGTATGTATTTATCAACAGATGCTAACTATTGTCCTACCACTGTGTTGACGAACAACCACAAAGATCTACATATATGTCAAAACAATACTCCACTAACACCATTAAACATAAGTATGTGTGTGTTACAAGCAACCTATTTAATAATTGGCATACTCTCTCATTAACATCGCCATGTTTTCTTATTTTTTGTCGTTTGATTTCCAGATGTCAATACACAAATACTTGATCAACAACAACCATTGTCTGACAAACTCTCAAACTATGCAAGTTCTAGAGCACTAAGAAAGAGTATTTTGAACAATAAAAACCGCGTTAAAGAAAGAATTTTTCCAGGTAGACCTAAACTACAGACACTTGGTATGAATTATTTGTGTTTTATACACACATATTATAGTTATGTTCGTAATTTTCAGATGAGAACCGTCCAAACAGTTGTATAACTATAGAAGCTGAGGGGGGAAACACATTACCGTCAAAGCGTTCGGTACCACGTTCTAAAAGAGCTTCCTCAATGTTTACTCCCATGCAATGTTCCCACCAAGAACCTGGTGAAACAAGCACAACATCACAGTCACTTACAGGTCAATTACATTGACTAACTTTATTTATTGTATTCATACAACATTATACTTATTTTTACTAATTGATCAAGAGATATTGATTTTTTCAGAACCATAAAAAGTATTTTTAACAAATCAATTTGATCTTTCTAAATTTGTAATGCATACCCAGAACATGCATATCTATTAATAACTTTTTTTTTCAATTTTAAATTATTTTACTAATATCTTTGCTGCAGTTAATGACATTGACACACCAATGTCAGAAGCTTTTCATCAATCAGTTGCACATGTAGGCCAAAATAATGATGTGACAGACGGACATATCAATACAAATGACGAGTTTCATGCCTCTACTTCAGGTTTGGAAGAATCAATTAATTTTCAAAACATTCCTATTACTACATAGTGAACCGTATAAAATACCGACAATGCATTTTATATATATTGTTGTTTCTAATTGTAGGTCTACCAACCAAAGAACGCACAGTTCATTCTCAATCTGAACTATATGCAAATGCTGAGATTCAATGTATGGTCAAATACTTAACAAATTATTGATTTATGGGATGTTAATTCTTTGATGTCTACCGGTGTCTATATTAAATTCAATTAACCTGTGCATTTTGTCCATAACTTCATGCAGTAGTTCATTATTTAGAAGGACCCTCAATCACTTGTGAGAAGTGTCGAGCACAAATGTGGTTCGATGAAAGGCCAGACAAGAACATCAAGACTTTGGTTAAAGGTGGCTTTTCACTGTGTTGTGCGAAGGGAAACATGGATATCCCCTTATTGCAGAGACCTCCAGATTTATTGGTCAAGTTGCTTAATGGTAGTGATCCAAGAAGCAAGCACTATAACGAACATATTAGAGCCTATAACAGCATGTTCGCATTCACATCAATTGGAGGGAAGATAGATGATAAGATAAACAATGGTGGTGGGCCACCTCAATTCATTTTGGGTGGACAAAATTATCACCGCATTGGAAGTTTGTTGCCAGACCGTGGAACTAGACCGAAGTTTGCACAACTTTATATATATGACACTAATGAAGAGTTGGTCAACAGAGTCAGTCACTTCAGGTATTACTTACACCTCCATCTCACTCATAAACTATTTGAGCATACAATAACATGTTTCAAATTATATAACATGGCTAACAGTATGTTAATGTCTACTACCAGATCAGATAACACATCAGTTTGTTTCGACACTTCATTGGTTGAAGACCTCACAAAAATGGTCGATGATTACAACCGTTTGGCCCAATCTTTTAGGCGAGTAAGGGATTTTGTAGCTCAACAGCCATCAACTAATTTTCGGTTGAAGTTGATGAGGCATCGTTCTAAGGATGCAAGAATGTATAATTTACCTACATCTGACGAGGTTGCAGCATTGATCATTGGTGATGATGACAGCATCGAACAAGGACGAGATGTAATTGTTAAGAAGTTCTCCACAGGTTTAACCAAACTACCCGAGACTCACCCATCGTTTATTCCCCTGCAATATCCAATGATGTTCCCGAGGGGAGAAGATGGATGGCATGTCAACATTAAATATAGGGAACCTGAAAATGGTGCACGAGAACGAAAACGGACAAGGGTAACTATGAGAGAGTTCATTGCATTTAGAATCCAAGAACGAACTGTAGAGTATGGTAACATTGTCAATGGTAGGAGGTTATTTCAACAATTCTTGGTGGACACATTTACAATGCTAGAGTCTCAAAGGCTATCTTATATAAGATTTAACCAAAAGGAAGTCAGAAGTGATATTCTTAACGGTTTACAGGAAGCAGTAATTAGAGGAGAAACGGCTGCATCATCGGTTGGTAGACGTGTCATAATACCTCCTTCATTTACAGGAGGAATGAGATACATGTTTAACAATTCACAGGATGCAATGGCAATTTGCAAAACCTTTGGATACCCAGATTTATTCGTAACAATTACTTGCAACTCCAATTGGAAAGAAATACAAGAGTTTGTTTCAATTAGAGGCCTTAGAGCATCATATAGACCTGATATTGTTTGTCGAATTTTCAAAATGAAACTTGACCAACTAATGAGAGACTTGAAAAAGGACGAAATGTTTGGAAAGGTTGATGCAGGCAAGTCTTTATCATGGTTTTGCTTATTTTAATATTCTTTTCCCATATCAAGCATTAAAATTTAATATACTACAAGTACAGGTCTAATCCTCAATCTTCTATATTTCAGGAATGTACACGGTTGAATTTCAAAAGCGAGGACTCCCACACGCTCATATCCTCTTATGGTTAAGTGGTTCATCCAAGTTGATAACAACGCAAGACATTGACCGTTTAATTTCTGCTGAATTGCCAGATCCTTCACGATATCCTAGATTGGCCGAGGCCGTAAAAAACTATATGATTCACGGCCCCTGTGGAAAAGAAAAGCATAAGTCCCCTTGCATGGTAAAAAACATGTGTAGTAAATACTTTCCCAAGCCTTTTAGAACCTCAACCACCATTGACGATGAAGGTTATCCGCAGTACAAACGTCGTGATACTGGTGTCACAATACAAAAAATGGGAGCAACATTGGATAACAGGAGTGTTGTTCCATATAATCCTCATCTTCTAATAAGGTATGCAGGACATATTAATGTCGAGTATTGTAACAAGTCCAATTCAATAAAATATTTGTTCAAATATGTCAACAAAGGACCTGACCGAGCCACTCTGCAAATATCAAATGATAGTGCCAATAAAGGCAACAAGGAGCCTGTTGATGAGATCAAACAGTTTTATGAGTGTAGGTATGTGTCACCGTGTGAAGCGGCATGGAGACTGTATGCTTTTGATATACATCATAAATTTCCTTCAGTCGTGAGACTGATTCTTCATCTTGATAACGAACAAACAGTTTATTATGAAGATGATGCAGATATTGAATCAGTAGTAGATAAAACACTTCAAAAGGACACGATGTTTCTTGCGTGGTTTGAGGCTAATAAGCAGTATGTTGAAGGCAGGAACTTGACCTATTCTGAATACCCTACAAAATTTGTTTATTCAAAGGAAGATAGGAAGTGGACTCCTAGACAAAAAGGCCAAAGTATCGGACGCCTTGCTTACATTCCTCCAGGTATAGGTGAACTCTTCTACATGAGAATTTTACTGACAGTTCAACGTGGTTGTCAAGGGTACGACTGTATATATACGGTAGACGGTTACAGACACCATTCATTTAAGGATGCATGTTATGCTTTGGGCCTATTGCAAGATGATAGAGAATTCATAGATGCAATTAAAGAAGCAAGTGAACTACATTCTGGCCATCAGTTGCGTCGGATGTTTGTTGCATTGTTAATCATGACCACCATGACAGAACCAGCTGATGTATGGAACAACACATGGAGGTTATTGGCTGATGGAATATTGTATGATAGGCGGAGACATCTGAACATGCCAGGTAGTTGATTTTTAATAAACAATTTTAAAGTTATAATTTACACTATTTTTTTATATTGTCAACTAAAAAAGTCCTTATTATTGCAGATCTTTGTATTGAAGACGATGATTTAAAAAATTTATGTCTTATCGAAATTGATAAATGGCTTCGATCAAATGGTAGATCACTTGCAGACTACAAATCTTTGCCTCAACCAACAATGTCAGACAGACATGAATTTGCAAATAAATTAATTGCAGCAGAGCTTAACTATGATCGAAGCGAGATGGAGAGGATCCATTTGTCTCTAATTGAAAAATTGACATCAGAGCAACAGGTTGTATACGACCAAATCACTACAGTTGTTCTGTCTGGATCAGGTGGTTTTTTTTTTCCTTTATGGATACGGAGGTACGGGAAAAACATTTGTTTGGAATACATTATCTGCGGCCATCCGGTCAAAAGGACTAATTGTCCTCAATGCAGCTTCGAGCGGCATTGCCTCTCTTCTTTTACCTCGAGGTAAAACAGCCCACTCTACATTTGCCATTCCTTTGAAAATTAACAAGGATTCAACTTGCAGTATCAAACTCGGAACGCATAGAGCTGAGTTACTTCGCCATGCCAGTCTAATCATATGGGATGAGGCACCTATGATGAATAGGCATTGCTTCGAGGCTTTGAATAAAACATTGCAAGATATCATGGCATCTGAAGACGAAGCCAACAAAGAAAAACCTTTTGGAGGAAAGGTGGTTGTTTTGGGCGGAGACTTCAGACAAATTTTGCCCGTAGTAAGGAAGGCAACGAGGAATCAAATTGTGGCTGCTGCTGTTAATTCATCTAAGATTTGGCAGAATTGCAAGGTGTTGAGACTTACTACTAATATGAGACTCGGTGCTTCATCTAATTCTACAAATCGAGATGAGATAAAAGAGTTTGCAGATTGGGTTCTTAGTATTGGAGATGGCAATAGTAGTGCAGATGAAAATGGTGAAATTGATATTGATATCCCAGAAGACCTACTAATTCAAGATTGTGAAGATCCAATACAATCTTTAATTGATTTTGCATATCCTGATTTACTTCAAAATACCAACACATCGCACTACTTTCAGGACCGTGGTATCCTTGCACCTACTTTAGAATTTGTTCAACACATTAATGATTTTATCCTCTCAAAGTATCCCGGTGAAGAAAAGGATTATTTCAGCTCTGATTCCGTTTGTAGGTCCGACAAGGACAGCGAGGTACAGGGAGAGTGGTTCACCACTGAGTTTTTAAATGAGATTAAATGTTCTGGAATTCCTAATCACAAGTTGACGCTAAAGGTTGGAGTCCCTGTAATGCTTATGAGGAACATCGATCAGGCTGGTGGCTTATGTAATGGAACTAGGCTAATGATCAATGTGCTGGGCAAGAATTTCATTAGTGCAACGGTTTTGACGGGAACTAATATAGGTGACAAAGTTCTGATCCCTAGGATGAATCTAATTCCCAGCGACCCTGGCTTACCATTCAAGTTTGAAAGGCGTCAATTTCCATTGGTTCCATGTTTTGCTATGACAATAAATAAAAGTCAAGGGCAATCTCTCTCTCACGTAGGAATCTATCTTCCTAGGCCTGTATTTACTCATGGGCAGTTGTATGTGGCAGTATCTCGGGTCACTTCAAGAAAGGGACTAAAGTTTTTGATTTTGGATGAAGAACAAAGACAACGCTCAACAACAACAAATGTTGTTTATCAAGAAGTTTTTGCTAATGTTTAATTTTTTCTATTTTACATTATAATGTCTTTTAATAGAGATTTGTATACATTATTTATGTGCATCTCGCCTATTTTTCGGTGTTCACTCTTATCCTAACACACAAATATAAAATTTTTCAAAGAAAAAACAAGGAGTAATGATAACACCGACAAAACATTAAATTAATGAAAAATATCATATAATAATACTCACCTTTGTTGATGTCATTGGAAGCAAATATTCACGGCTCCATTGTTAATTTCAAAGAACCCGTTTACAGTCTCATCAAATTGGAAGCAATTACTGAAAGTTTTACCGAAACCTATGCAAACAATAGCACCCAGATCGAAATCCTTTAATGAGGTTGAATGAAAATAACTTCAAAGCCACAATTTGGACCTTTCACGGCAAAGCAAAAAATGAATCAGGCTATTAACTTTTGGTGAGAAGTAGACTTACCTAATTCCCTTAAGTTTTTCTCCAATTTCCTACCCATAGACAACTTTCTTATCCTTCTTCTTCATTTACAACACACATCAAGCTTCAATTTATGTCTTCACTAGAACGCCTTCTTCCCATTTTTTTCAGATTTGGTGGAAGGAAAAAATAAAATAAAAGAGGGAGAGGAAGAGAGGAACAAATGTTAAAGAAGAATTAAACATCTTGAGAATAAAGGAGATGAAACTTTGCAAGAGATATTGAGAGACACCGAACAGTTAAGGGTTTGTTATTCTTCATCTTTTCATCAATGGAAATGTTAAAGAAACTTTCTATATTATTACTACTACTTTTTAATTAGAATAATGCTAAGTGGTACGATACACCTAGCACAAGAATTTTGGATTTTAAGAGACAAATAAATTAAATTCTAAATTTTTATTTTTTTTATTTTTTTTATTTTTTTTATTTTTTTTATATAAAGAATTATGTGAAGTACAACAAGTGCATACTCTTACATTCACCACTATTAGGATGACAAAGTTGTAGAAATCTTTTATCAATTTCCTTTGAACGTAGGTGCTATTTCATTTTTTTTAATGTCAATATTAAATCTATATAAGTCTTTTTTTCAAAAAAAAATTTTCAGTATCTAATCCAATGCCTGACTAATTTAAGGGATCAATTCCACCGTTCAATTTCGGGGACCCCGTTTAAAGCTATTGAATTTTTTTTACTCTGTATGAACTAACCAACCGAAATTAACACCAGAGATAATCGAACCTGAGACCTTGACAGGAGTACACGTCAAGTGCAAAATCAATTCCACTAGACCAACCCGGTTTATATAAGTCCACATTATTACAAAAATATGCCAAAATTTTGTCTATTTGGAACTAAAAACAAACAATTTTTTTTGTATGGATTAAAATATGTAATTTTTTTATAGGGACGAAAATCAAAATTTCCTAAATCATAGAGACAAAAGACATATTTAACTCTATTTTTTATTATTTTGAAGCAAGTGAGAGTGAAATATTTTGACGGTTTTCATTTTATTTTGGCTTAATTCAACATTTGGTCTCTTATGTTTATTTTAGGTTTTAAGTGAGAGTGAAATATTTTTTCTAAATTCTTTTTTTTTTGACAAAACAATTTTTCTAAAATTTAAAAATTGTTTTATTATCCTTAAACTTTTAAATAATACTTTTTAATAATAAGATTAAACGTGTACTTTTATATCATTTATACAATATACAATATCTTTGCTCCCATAATGTATATTTAAGCAACTCATAAGATATAATATCTCAAATTCACCGTTGAACATTACACCAAAATTTTCAAATAATATTTAAAAAAAAACACTAAAATAATATTAAAAAAGAAAATTATCCCGTACACGGCACGGGTTAACATACTAGTTTCTTGTATGATGACATAAATTCTTGCAATACACACGGAGGTCATAATGATATATATTGCTTATGACACCTTTTTTTTTTTAATTTTAAATTTATAATAACCACATAATTTAGTACGTATTGCTTTTGAGTTTACACACTTTGTACGAGTTTTTCATTTTTCATGTTTTCTAGCCAGTAAGTAGACGACCAAATAATGTAATGTTGTAACATCAGAAAATGATGTTACAATTATATGAGAGAGAGAGAGTCACGCGGATATGTACCATAGACCAAACCAATATCTTTAGTATAATAACCCACTTTTTAGTTTTTATACTCTTACTTTAAAAAATGGAAAATATTATTAAGACCTAAAATGTAATTTTAAATCTCTTATTTTAATTATCTGAAATATGATTTTAATCCGAATTTTGGTCTATCGTACATTATTGTAATTTTGATCTCAATCTAAATTTTTGGGCGTGTTGATATTTTTCCTCTTAATTTCAAATTTGAGGATAAAATATATAAATTTTTTAGGACAAATTCTGTCAAAAAATAAAATTTTTATTAATTAAAATAATAGCAATGATCTATTTATAATTGTCTCCTTACTGCACGTTATTGTACTCCACTTGTTATCATAATATATTGGTACTAAGAATATACTATTGTTAGTGATGATTAATCTCCGATAAAAAATCCGTGGGGTACACATATGTAAAATCGAACTCTGACCATATATTTTAGGGAATCAAAACACCCATTCATTGTTGGTTGGAATTGGTTTTATATAGTATAGTATACCATATATATCATATAACATAATGAATTATTACTTGAATTTTATGTGGTTCTAACTACCAGCTATATATTCAAAACCACATTTTTATTGGGTCACTATAGTGCTAAATGAAAGAACCGCACAATAATGTCACCATGCTCCTTGTGTTGAGCTTGCCCTTTCTTTCTTTTTTCCTTTAACCAATATATTCTTCTTCATTATTGTAGGATCTATTCTCAAACCTCCATATCCTTCATTCACCTAGAATTTGTAAGTTGTATACACGTAGAAGTAGCTAGAATGGAGAATAATTTTAGTTCATATAATCCTCTTCATGACTTAGCCTCTAGCTTGAAGAGAAAGCACCATCATGCAGAGCATCTTCATGATGTTAAAGAAGATTATACATCTTCTTCATCTTTCAATCTAAGGAATGTTTCAAAGCTCATTCTTCCTCCACTTGGTGTTTCAAAGCAAAATCCAGTTTGCTCAAAAGGGTGGATCATATCCCCTATGGATTCTAGATACAGGTAGAGAGCTAGTTAATTTGTTTGAGACCAAGTTAATTAATCTTTTCAAACCTTTTCTCTCTTAACATTATAATTAAGCTTTTTATAATTTTATATTGTTTCCTTTTAGCACTTCCTTTTTAGTTAAATACTTGGTTTTGACTGTAATTAGTGCATGTTTGAATTTACGGTAAATTTGACAAATTCTCAATGACAATTTTTAGCAAAAATTCAGCTGACACAAGGGGCAACGACTAAAATAACTATTTTGAGTCTCAAATTTTTTTAATTCTCAAAGTAATAAAATTTTATTCCTCATAGTGTCAATTTTTTCTCCTAATTTTGCTACTATTTAATTAGGAATTTATAGTCAATTATGAAATATATTTAATATTTATTTTGCAATTGTTTAACATTAGAAAAATCAAAAGACCACATTTTTTTGGTAAAAACTAAATAGTCTCAAAAGACCACAAATTTTATAATCATTAATTTTTAAAGAACTAATTTCAACATTCGTTTTAGGTCTCTTAATTTCTTAGTCCAATCCTAACAAAAAAAAAGCATTTTTATGCTTGAACGTAAATGACATATCATCGCAACTGCGGTCGGAGAGAACTGAAACCACTTGATATCAGAACTGATTTCTAATCAGATTAGGCTGTTAAATGGACCGAAGAGGTGAAAAAAAATTGACGTATCATTATGAGTGATTTCGTAAAAATTCACCGTGATTCAAAATATACAGTTAAAATGGTTGTAATAAATTAAATTATGGGGTTAAATTAAAGTATTATTTTTGGTTGATGCACAATAATATATGATGAATTAATGTGCAGGTGTTGGGAGAGTTTTATGGTAGTTTTGGTAGCTTATTCTGCATGGGTTTATCCCTTTGAAGTTGCTTTCATGCATTCTTCTCCAAATAGCAAACTCTGCAAGGTGGACAATATTGTTGATCTTTTCTTTGCTGTTGATATTGTTTTGACATTCTTCGTCGCATACATTGATCGAACAACTCATCTACTTGTTCGAGATTCCAAAAAAATTGCTGTCAGGTAATTTCTAAACCACTTTTTTAATTTATTTTGCAATCTAGAATTTTATTCATATTTTCTTTTTTTGATAATTAGAATTTTATATATTGTGTAGTAAACGTCAATTAGAAAAAAAATGATAAGAACAATTCAATACTTTTTTCAAAAAAAATAAATAAATCTCAGTAGTATATAACCACTTATTTATTTTATTTAACATTATTTTTTTTTTTTTTTATGAACTTTATTTATTCGGCAATCTAGAAATATTTATGTAAACTTCTACAACAATGGATATTTTCCAATTAGAAAAACACGAAATAATGGATATCTTTTTATGAAATTTTCGGGGCTTACATCTTTTAGAGTGTCCAGTTAAATTTTTTTGTTTATTTTTCTCTTGGGGCTTTGGCTTCTTTTTTTACCCCAAAATCCGAAATTAATTCTTTAGACCTAATTCTACTGATAAATGCATATATTGTTAGGTTGAACACAAAATTTGTAAAGTTCTGTTTAACTGACAAAATATAGATATTACTCGACTGAATATTTTTATTCGAATTCAAACTTAAAATTTGATGATTGTGTGTGTGAATTTATAGTGATGATTGCCGCTTTATCTATTGACAAAAACATGAAAAGTGACGAGAACAATTTAATACTTTTTTGTCCATAATATAACAATTTAATATTTTACTATTCTTAGAAAATGAATCTCAGAAGTAAGAAAGTATTATTATTCTATTTTTATGGAAAAGAAAGTATAATTATTCTGTGAAACCAAAATAGAGTATTATTATTTATTCTAATGAAAAAGATCAAAAGTTCCATCTCCCGAATATAATACTATCTGAAATTCTTTGATCAGAAAGAACTTGATTTGTTATTATTATTCCTTGTCTAATTCATACGTGAGGGATTGATTGTACTTATTCATTTTCCTAAATTCCAAATTCATATCTGGGAGAGGCTAAACGTTATGGCCTAATTCCAACCTAAGTTTGATAACATTCATATGTCTTAGACCAAGTATTTAGTTGTCGGTTTTGAATAATCTAATCCACCCCGAAAATGTCTTTGTTTTAATAATTAATGATGATTAGTTGTATGTAGTAGTATTAAATTTAAATAAGATAAGATAATGAACACCTGGTCTATGTTTAACCACAAAAATATGTATGGGCCAAGGTCCACCAAATTTCAGGGAAAAATCAGTGGGTACTAGAAAATTAAAGTGGGTCAGCCCAATTCAAATACAGGGCCCAGTAATCTAAAGCAATCAGGATGATCATAAGTGTTGACTTTTCCTTTTGTCCTCCTATGGGTACTCGTGCATTACAAAATGACTAAAATACTCTTTCGTACCATAAGTCACGGACAGGGGCATTTTGTAGGGCGCGCCCCAGAAACCATAGGTGGCAAAAGTCAATCTTTTGTCACATGGTTGCAACAACTAATTTAAATTAAAGATTTATTATTATACAAATAAAAACAAAAATAAGAAATGTGATACTAACTTACTAAGCCATGTGTAACATCATATTTTTACGGTAGCTAGTTTATAAAATAATTCATTCATCATATACACACTGGATTAATAATTTGCATCATTTTATTTTCAAAAAAGAAATTTGCACCATATTTTTATGAATTTTGTGCTAAGTGTTGAGGGAATATTTTTTTAAAATGGGAAATTATTATAAAGTAAAGTAACACTAATCGTTTGTTTTTTAAGAAATTTGAATTTTGTCATTTGAGATTATAAGGTTAAACTCTTACCATTGAATTGACACTTCCGAAACAAATGGTTCAAGGATTTGGTAATACATGCTTTAAAAATAATAATAAAATTACTCAATACTTACTTTTGAAATAACTTAAAAAAGCATTATATCATGCACTTAAAGAATTGTTTACAAGACTCTTTTACTATATTGATGATGATGATGATGTTGTTAATAATGTTGAGGTAGGTACTTGTCAACATGGTTCCTAATGGATGTGGCATCAACTATACCATATGAAGCAATAGGCTTTTTTTTAACTGGAAAACACAAATTGGGTCTACCTTACTTCCTCTTGGGAATGCTCAGATTTTGGAGGATCAGACGTGTCAAGCAATTCTTCACAAGGTTCTCAATCTTTATCTTTTTAATTAATGATCCACTCATTTTACCATATAGTTTTGTAAATGCATGTTAGAAAATTGATCCAACTGCACTCATTTACCTTTCCAGGCTTGAGAAAGACATCAGGTTCAACTATTTCTGGGTCAGATGTGCTAGGCTTCTTTCTGTATGTCACATTTATTTTCAGTATAAAAGCTAGTTATAGCCGATAAATATGAAATATTTGGTAAAATTATTGGTCGAACTAATTGATAAATTTTGGTGCAGGTAACACTTTTTTCAGTACATTGTGCCGGGTGCTTGTATTACATGCTAGCTGATATGTACCCTCATGAAGGAAAGACATGGATTGGAGCTGTGATTCCAAACTTTAGAGAGACAAGCCCTCGAATCAGATATATTTCCGCCATTTACTGGTCCATCACTACCATGACAACTGTTGGCTATGGTGACCTTCATGCTGTCAACACTATGGAAATGATTTTCATTATTTTCTACATGCTCTTCAACCTTGGTCTAACTGCTTACTTGATTGGTAACATGACAAATCTTGTTGTTGAAGGAACTCGTCGCACCATGGAATTTGTAAGTATTACATTAATATCTTTTTTTTTTTTGACAGAAAGTATTCATTACTGCTTCACATTACAACCAAATTTTCTATTCTAAGATATAAACTTTAGATCAAGTACTATACATGGTTACCAAGAGATATATTAGGTTAGCAGAACTTCATGACAATGCTGTTTATTGCATATGATTTTGTTGCAGAGAAATAGTATTGAAGCAGCATCAAACTTTGTGTGCCGAAACCGGTTGCCTCCAAGGTTAAAGGAACAGATCCTAGCTTACATGTGTTTAAGATTTAAGGCAGAGAGCTTGAATCAACATGAACTAATTGAACAGCTACCAAAGTCAATTTGCAAAAGCATCTGCCAGCATTTGTTTTTTCCAACTGTAGAGAAAGTTTATCTCTTCCAAGGCGTCTCAAAAGAAATCCTTTTGTCCCTCGTAAGATACTAAATTTGGATAAATAGCTTAATTAATCGCTTAATTATAGTATCAACGTGTATCATGTAAGTGCTTACATATAAGGTATTTCTATAACAAAGATAAAATAAAGTCAAACTATTTTCATACAACTAGAAACTGTTTTCATAAGCTATCATGAAGAGCTTATGGGAATATGATTAAAACAGCTCATGACATGTCATAAATTTTGTTTCTATGAGCTCTCACAAGTGATTATGTCAGTAGATAAGCTAAAATAAGTCAACCCAAACAGTCCCTTATAAATTGTGAATGTGTTACAGGTTGCAAAAATGCAGGCAGAATACATACCACCTAGAGAGGATGTTATAATGCAAAATGAATCACCAGATGATGTTTATATTATAGTGTCAGGAGAAGTAGAGATCATTGATAGTGTAATAGAGAAAGAGAGAACTTTAGGGACTCTAACAACAGGAGACATGTTCGGCGAAGTTGGTGCACTCTGTTGTAGGCCTCAGAGCTTTACCTACAGAACCAAGACTCTCACACAACTTCTGAGGGTGAAAACCAATACTCTTATTGAAGCAATGCAGATTAAAAAAGAAGACAATATACTAATACTCAAAAATTTCCTTCAGGTTGGTTACTGTCTTGACTAGTCATAATGATGCTTATGGTTTCCATTCTAAAGCTCAATGTATAATGTGATTCAATTGCAGCATTTCAAGCAGCTTAAGGATTTGAGTATCAAAGATTTAATGGTGGAAAATGCGGAAGAAGAGGACCCTAACATGGCAGTGAATTTGTTAACTGTGGCCAGCACAGGTAATGCTGCTTTTCTTGAGGAGCTTCTGAGAGCAGGTCTGGATCCTGACATTGGAGACTCAAAAGGGAAAACTCCATTGGTATGTATGCTCATGTCTATAATCTTCATGCTCTTATTCATTCCTTTTTATATTTCTTAAAATCAAATAAAATATCTAACATTTAAAAATTGATATTGCATCTGTGGTATCTACCCTGTCAATACTTTTGATATTCACGTATTAGTGTTTGACACCAACACATGTGGTTACATTCAATTAATTTCATTATGTTGCATTTATGACCAATGTCTATATATGTTGTATCTGGTGTTTGTGTTTGTAGTAGTGCTTCTTAGGTTACTTCCTTCCTTTACTATAGTTTTGATCATAACAAGTTAACAACTTCAAAACTGCTAAGGGATTATCAAACAACTATTTGTCAAAACTATCATCTTGTTGGTTTTTGTGCAGCACATAGCAGCATCAAATGGGCATGAAGAGTGTGTTAAAGTCTTGCTCAAGCATACATGCAACATACATATAAAAGGTATCAGATATCTATCTTTTAACTTAGACATATAGTTCTCTCTTATTTCATGTAGTGATTTACATTACCATTATTGGCAGATATCAATGACAACACTGCACTGTGGTATGCTATAGCATCAAATCATTACTCAATATTCAGAATCCTCTATCAGCTATCTGCTCTTTCTGATCCATACACAGCAGGAAATCTCCTATGTGTAGCAGCAAAAAGAAATGATTTAACAGTGATGAATGAGCTTTTAAAACAAGGACTAAACATCGACTCCAAAGATCGACATGGCATGACAGCTATACAAATTGCAATGGCAGAAAATCTTGTGGACATGGTTCAATTGCTTGTCATGAACGGTGCAGATGTCGCTGATGTGCATGTTCACGAATTTTCTGCTTCCACCTTAAATGAAATGCTGCAGAAACGCGAAATCGGGCATCTAATTAATGTGAGTGAGGCAATGGCTAGTGAGTTTGTATTAAAGGGGCAAAATCAAAAAGAACAGAAGCAGGTTTGGGGAAGATTTAATGGACTAGAGTGTCCAAGGGTAAGCATATATAGAGGTCACCCAGAAGTGAGAAGAGAAAAAGGTTTTATTGAAGCTGGAAAGTTAATAAGGCTGCCTGATTCATTGGAGAAGCTCAAAATTATTGCAGGTAAAGTTTCAGATTCCCCTTTTTTTTTTTTTTTTTAAATCAACAAGGTATGCAAAAGCATCATTTTTTAATTTTAGTCCCTCTAAGTTGTTTTTCATCCCAGCAAAGTGTGAGACCATCATTTTTTTAACAAATGATGACATCAGGGATTTGCAGGGATGAAATCCAAAAATAAAACTTACAAGGACTAAAATAACAAAACCTCTGTATTTGCAAGGATTAAAAGTATATTTGTACTTTATTATTGTTATGTAAAGTTTTAGTAATCAAATCCAGTTGTTTTTAAATGGATGTCTATAAAGTTTACCAAGTTTTGTGTATATGTTATTGTGTACATTGTTTGGGAAATAAATATGCAGGTCTTAGTATCCTGATATATAATTTTACATGTGTACAACACAGGTGAAAAATTTGGGTTTGATGCAAGAGATGCAATGATGACAAATGAAGAAGGAGCAGAAATAGACAGTATTGATGTGATCAGAGATAATGATAAACTTTTTTTTGTTGAAGAGGCTATTGATGCAAAATGCCAAGTGTAAATATATAATATTGCACAATAGAATTGTGTCTTTTTTTATTTCTCATTGTTCGGGTTTCTCAAAAAGTGGTATCGGAGTCTGATTTGTCTGATTCATAGGAAAATAAACAATTTGATACATCATAAGAAAAACTTTGAATAGTATAATGATTTGATGCATTGCTTTAATAAAAAACAACATATAATATTTTCTCCATGCATTGTAAATATTACACTCAGTGCCACTCACTGTGTTCACTACATTTCCTCACTGAGTGCCTATTACACAACATTGTAATGTGTTTTTAGGGTTTATTGCCATAACACAGGAGGATACTAACAAAATACAGTAACTAGGAACAACTAACATTTGTTATTTCAAAAAACAAATGAATAATCAACTCCTACAAAAGTCTTACAGTTTGCCTGACAGGTAGGTAGCAAGCCGATTTGAGTGATTTTAATCCAAACCAATGAATTTCTCCTCCTGCAGATTACCAGATTACGATTTCATGAATACAAATGCTGACTAGCAAACTATGCCTATGTCAAATTCATCAGTCAAGGAAATGGCACCGTACAAGATAACTTTGCACTATAGTCAATTAATACCCTCCTTCCAAGGCCTGAATTACCATCTTGGAAACATCTCTAATTTTAACATGGGTTCGAAGATTGTTCTTCATCTAAATTTCCTCTCCAGATGATTATTTGTTCATCCTTGAACAAGATCGGGACGCATGGCACTAAATCCTGTGCTAATAGGAAAATACATTAACCACAACATGCACATTTTCAATCTAAAGATTAAAAGCATTGAATTTTATAATTGTATAGACACACATACATACCCTTAGCTTCACGCCAATCTTTTTGCAGTCACTTGTGCCCACATGAGTGCAGTCCAGTCTCACAACCTCCTCAGTCTTAAAAGCTTCCCTCACCCTCTCCACCACATTTACATAAACACCGTTTCTAGCTGAACATGAAAACCACAACTTAGCATATTGAATAATACTACTTTAAACCGGAATACTAAAAAGATAATTGCACATTTACATACTGAGTTTCATTAGAGGATGGGAGTTCAAACCCCTGTTTCTCAATTCTTTTGTTTCCTCGTGTGTCAAACCTTCAATGACATTCTTCACAAGCTTAGGATATATTGGTGCATAAGGCTTCCACAGCATAAGAGGTATAACAGGACGGTTATTGAAATCATAATGTCGTCCTCTATACAAGAGCAGTATATTGATGTTGCGGTAGATAATTTTCCCACCAGACTTGTCCTATAGGGAAATAAACAAGAAGCATTCCAAAAACAAACTATTTTAGAAAGATCAATCAATCAATCAATCACCCTTCCACTAATAAATAAATAAATAAATAAAAATGCAAAACAATTGTGTTGACCTCAAGATGAAAGCAAATATTGTCCATGTCTAGAGTTGGCACACCCAAGCATTTAATCCTCACAGCTTCAGCCTTCTTCCAATGGTTATGGATGTCATCCAAAGTGTTGTGAGTGACTCCCCCCTTCCCCAAATTGATTTGCCTAGAACAGTCGCTGTGACGATAGCGTTCAACGAGCTCCGCGACCTCTTGGTGATCTAGTGGGGCTCCAAGGACCTTATTCCGCTCCTCTTCAATCTTCTTCCGGTCCACTTGATGCTGAACTGGAGCGGAGATTCCGGTCCATTTGCGGTCGAGGCGGCCTGGTCCGAAAGGAGAGAAGTTGGGCGATTCACGGAAGCTTATGGGTTTTATAGAGGGGTCAGTTTCTGAGTAAGAATACATGAACTGGAATGGAAGGTCCGATTTCAGTGGTAGATTTGTGTCTCGTTCATTGTTATTTGTTTTTTGGAGTTTTGTAGAGGGGGAAAACGGCGGGTCGTATAGGTCATGTGGAATGGATTGGCTCAGATACCGATGGAAAGAAAAGAGTCGGTTCCGCATCAGCTGCTCTCTTCCAGCCCCCACTGATTCTAATGATGGACCGGAGGGCGTGGATCTTGACTAAAAAGATCAACGGACCATCAAAATTGGAACTATTAATAATAGAAATATGCTGAGATTGAAACAAAACAGAAAACTCAAATTATGCGTAACTCTAACTACTAGTAAATTATAACTAAGGAAAAGAGAGTATACCATATCATACCTTGTTAACTGCAGCAAGAAAAGCTCTTGGTTCTGAAAATGAAAACAAAAGTTCTAAACCCCAAATTCTGCAACTATTTTATTTTATTCACAGTAAACAACAATTCATTCTCTAGTATTGAATTGAAAAACTAAAGAGAATAGGTATGAGGCCACCGGTGAAGCGGCGCAGTCGCAGCAGGGATGGTGATTGCACCGCGGGAGAAGAAGAAGAGGATGGACTGTGTTGTAATTTTCTTAAAATACTAAGGATATATTAGTAATTTCAAAGTTAATAAAACTGTATGGGCTGGGTCCAAATTTTATAAAATAGTAAATTACAAAATTATTCTTTGAACCCCTATAACATGCTCATAGGTCCTCCAAATATTTTATTTTGTTTGTTTGTTATATATAGAGATTGAAAGTTACGTTCTAAACTGTTCAGAAGATACTCCTATGTCAATCGGTCATTTTTGAAAGATATCTTACAATCACTTGTTTGTTTGCAAAATTTTGTAACGTTTGCAAATTTTATGGATCTTTTAAACGCTTTGTATACAAGTTCAAATTAGCTTCGACTTCTTAACTTCTAATTTTAGACATCTCACCTAAAATAAGTTTTATGGTTCACTAATGTGGATTAATTTAATTTTTTTAGTATTTTAAGAACATCTTATGCTTTTGAAAAATACTCTCTTTTTTCTTTGGCATTTTGTCACTATATTGGTTGGTATTGGAGTCTAATTTTTTATTTAGAGTCCAATTTCTTTTGATGGGAGGGGAGCGGAAAGAGATTCACGTGTAGATTCATGTATAATGGATCCTTGTTTCGAATGTCTTCTTAGCGAGTGGAGTAAGATATTATATTTTGTTGGTTGATAACAAAATATGACATGTCAATATTGAATATTGCACTATAATACGAAATATTACATAAAACTAATTTATAGGATTGTAGGGATACTCACGTCTAAGATGAAACATACAAGAATACACTAAAAAAAAAGTAATATTTCATTTGTATGTCTCTAAATATATGATTCTCTTAAACAAAATTATAGCATATTTGTTTATCTCTAAATAACAAAATTAAAACCAAGAACTATGATTTTGCTCCACTAATCAAAATTTATGGTTCGGTAACCGTGTATCACCATAAATCTACAATATTTTCATTCAAAAACTTCCAATAAAAGATAACACTCACATGTCACATATCAAATGATCACTCGCGTCTCATTTCTCTAGGATATTGTTGGAATGTCTCAACTTTACATGATCATTTAAGAATGTAGATGTTTCGGTTTCACTTTCATATGTGTCTCTCTATATTTATATAAGAGATAAGCGACTTTCATTCATGAATATGAGAAAACATCAATTATTTCACCTCTCTTAATTTTTATGTATGTTTGGTATATTAAGATGAATTTATCAAAATCACGGTGAATTATAATGATGTGAGTTGATATTGGGAGGGGAATAGTATATATTTAATTAATGTGGGCACCTTAGCATAACAAAGACTACATTATTAAAAGGAGGGAAGGATTTTATAATGCAACAAGATCAATATCCGTGAATATTTGATATGGTTTCCCTTGAAGGTTGCATTTACCCTTAAAATCAGCTAATAAGTTGGAAAGAGCGATTTAAGTGTCCTTCTTTCAAGATATCCCTTTGATGATTTTGCTTTGGTACATTGTATTCTCCTTTACAATACCACCCGTGCAAATCCTTCCCAAATTCTTCAATGATTTGATGAAAATAAACCACAAATTAACAACTCTAAGAGAATATTCAACTTTGTTTTATGTCATTTGTATCTATGTCACTATAGCAAATATCAATTAATTAATATAACCATGAATATTTTATGTTAAACAAACAGCTTTGTGAATATACAATAACAATAAGGTGAAAATGTTGGCTTGATTTGCTCACCCCAAATAAAGTGAAGATGATCAGCTTCCAGCTAGCAGATTTTGCAATCATCTTATTATCACATCTATGTAATATAAGAGATAAACTTATGTGAGTTGTATCGAAAAAATTCACTAGCATCAAAATAGTCTTCACACGACTCAAAAACGTACAACACTACAAATTACTGTATGAATTAAAAAAAATGAGTTATATTATTCAAAAAAAAAAAATGAGTTACATACATCATTTTGTAAAATTATGAGGTTTTTTTTTTTAAGTAAAGCATAAGATATTATAAAATATTGAGTTACATCTTTGTCAATTAAATTCTTTCAAGCCTATATATATATATAATAATATATGCAATAGAAGGACCCATCACATATATGATATATAGTAGCTAGTGCACTATATCTATCAAGAATTGCTGGCATTTGGCAACATGTTTGGGATTTTCTATAGTATAATATATTTCATGCAAACGATGTTGATTTAATTTATTGCCACAATAGAATGTTGGGTCCTAAAGAAGAAAGAAGAATCTACATTGTAATGTGTAAAATACTTAATACACATAACCCATCATCATTCACTTCTCTTTTCAAGAATACAACAAAGGGTGCAATATCCTCAAGAAAATTAAAACATAGGGAAGAATGAAGCCAAAGAGAATTTTTTGTACTCAATCCAAAAAGGAACCAAATCAAAATGGAAGAATGAGAAACAGAATCTTTATAGTCAAAGTAGTCAAACTTGAAACCCCAATTAAGAAACACAATCCAACATATATCGTATTTGAAGAGCTTCAATTTTTGTTAATATTCCTTTCCCACCACTTGTACTTATAGCCCTCGAAGGAAATAAAATTGTGTGTGAGACATACAAATTGAAAAATAAAAACACAAGATTTCATGTTGCATAGTTTTGTGCTCTATATAAAATCATCTATATCTATATTTCTCCTTTTCCATTTACATCTAAATTTTTTTGTTTTATTGCAAACATACAAAAATGGTTTCATAAGAAGTTGACTCATACTTGAGCAAGTGCAAAGGTGCGCTATGCAGTCAAGCCTCTATTTATTAGAGCTTAAAAAAATTATATGGTAGTAGGTTTATAAAAAAATCGATTAATAAAATAAAATAAAAATGTCAATTTTTTTGTTAAAAATAACTTAAAAGTCCAATTCAAAGTGGCTAGACTTAAAAAAAACACAAAGTGAACAAAAAAATAGAATATTAAGGATTGATGAGTTTGCTTCAAAAATTGCTATTTATTGTTATTGATTAGAATATAAATATTTTGTATGTTAGTTACAAGGCCGACTAATTTTTATGTTATTAACCCTTATTTTATTTACATTTTTGTTATTAAGGGGTCCATTTTTATATTAGAGGTTAGATCTCTAAATAGTAAGAACCGACCCTAACTTATAAGACTGTGTACCTCTATTGACATTCTCGAATCCGGATCCTCTCCAATTTAATGTCCGCTCAAATCTAAACCGTCCATAATTTGGTAGCTGCGAAGGATTCAAACTGAGTCATAAAATCTACTCTAACCGTAGTGAGCTTTCAAAATTCAACTCACCAAAACTTTTTCTCATAAAAAAAAAATGTAATTTTTTTCTTCTTTTTCTCTCTTTTTTCTCAATAAAACAAGAGATTCCCAATCATCTCCTCCACTGTATAGGAAACACTCATAATTGCACCCAACAGCTCCTAAGTTATACCAACTTCTAATTGATTGATATATAGCTTGAATTAGCTCTTTTTACTTAACCTTGCAACTATATAAATCCATCAATCTCCATCATAAACTTCAACACACACACACACACTCTTTTTCCACCTACCAATATTGCATGATGAGTTCAAATTCATGCACAAACTCTTCAATAAATGGCTTCTACAATATGCTTAACCAAGGACTCAATGACCTCCACCAATCCTTCCTCTCCCATAACTTGATGTCTTTCCAATTCCTTTCACAAATTATCTCATCTCTCCAATCTTTCCATTCTCAACTCACCCTTTTGGTTCGCAAACTTCGGTTGCCCGTTGGAGGAAAATGGCTTGATGAATACATGGATGAAAGCTCAAGACTTTTAGATGCTTGCCATGTCCTCAGATCTGCCATTTCTGGAATGGACAATTATTGCTCATCTGCCACTAATATATCTTCTTCTTTAGATGGCTACCATCACTTTACTCCAGAATTATCACGTCGGGTGAGTATATATATATATATATTCACCCGTGCTTGATTTTAGAATCAATGCACGGGTGAACATATATTATCTTCTCTACATTTCTATCAATTTTAATTTTTATATGAAATATTTTTCTAAAAATTTGTACTAATGCATACAAAAATGTATGTGCAGATTATTCGCGCGATAAATGTTTGTCAAAGGGAGATTCTAGGAATGGAGGAGGAAAACAAGAGTTTAATCGAAACTAGGATTCAACAATTATCTCAGTGTTTGAACCAAAACACGAACATTTCTGCGGATTCGAATTCAAAACTAAATGGATTTAGTGGTTTTAGAGGTGTTCTTTTTGCAATGAGAAGTGTTAGTTCATTACTTGTAATGATTCTACTCACAGGACTTGCTTATTGTTGGTCTTCCTCTTGTTTTCACCAAGGACTAGGACAAGGGTACCATGAAGGACACATGGTTTTTGGATCTGGTTTCATGGTATCAATGTCATTATTGCAACAAAAAGTGGCAGAGGAAATAGACAACAATGATGTACAACAAGGGATTTTGATGTTTGAATTTCAACAAGCAAAGATTGCAATGGAGGAATTGAAAGTGGAATTGGAGAGAATAACATGTTATAATGGTGATGAGATTATTCAAGAAAAAGTTGAGAATGTGAAGAGTTGTTTTGGATTGTTGAGATGTAGTGTAGAGACTATAACAGGACAACTTGATGATTTCTTTGATGAAATAGTTGAAGGAAGGAAGCAACTTTTGGACATGTGCAGCCATAGGTAGAACTAGAAATAAAATAACTAGTACTTTTTTATTTTTATTTTTTTATGTTATAATAAACTTTTAATGAAGCAATGTAATCCCTTTTTTGTGCATTAATCTAAGGTCTTTCTCTTATTTATTTTTAAAAATAATTATATTAAGTTATGCTTCAAAATTCTTGTTAAATTAATATATAGTCTCAATTGAGCCTTGAAGAAGCCATTATTATGATCTAGTAGTATAAGAAATAAATTTTTGCAAGAGAATAGAATGTGATTCTAGCTTTAAAGAAAAGCAAACATTACTATTCTTAGATAAGAATCAAGAATATTTAGAAGTTGGTAACTTCAAGAGGAAGAAAAATATCTTTCTATTCTAAGGGCAGTATTCTCTGCCTATATTTGTTAAACAGCTGCTTTTTCTTCATATCTTTTTTGGGAGGGTAAATTCATGTTTTTTTTCTCTATCCTAATGGATTAGAAAGCTAATAGTATAACCAAGATATTAGACTTAAATGGTTAATAAGCTTCTCTTTTATGATGAATTGTTCGGAAGAACCTAAGTTCGATTCTTGATAAAAACAATTTTTTGTTAGATTTTACTTACCTCGCATCCGAATTATGAATTACCGGAACTCTTTTCTCTTGGAACCAGAGGATTAAAAAAAACAATAGTATAGTGACCAGAAAATATATACTATATCAGCTAGTTGTTTATTTATTAAAATATAAAATTTTGAGTAGAGTCAATGAGAATCTTTTGTAAAGTAACTAGATAACTAGATATTATGAGGAGTATACTAATTTAATTTGTTCTGTTATGTGGCAGAATTTCTACTCTATTACAATTTTGTATTCTAGTGAGTGTGCAAAGTTAGCTAGAATAAAACTTCTGAATGAATCTTATATGTTGTCTGTCATTTAGTGTTTTTTGGTGTAAAAAATGATGAAGGGAGCATATCTTCAATATTATATAAGATTTACTCAATTATGGTCAGTTAGTACTAAAAATCAATTGAATGTGATTATGATTATACAACTCGGAACCATGATTCTATTCTGTCATGATCATGTTCTCAATCAAATTGTACTAGCTAGCTTACTATAAGTACTCCCTCCGTCCCGTAATATAAGCAAAAAAAACCTCTTTTTGATGTCCCAAAATATAAGCAAAAGACAACCTTTTTAATCCTAAATTTACAAAATTACCCTTAATCATAATTCACTACTTTTTCATATTAAGTTGTGTGCTTGACACCATTTTCAATTGGATTGGTGGTTAGCTTCTTTCAATATGACTTTTTAGCTTCCATCATTAAACAAGTTGATTTTTTCTAGTAACTAGGAGTTTCATTATTTTCATTATGACAAGGGTAATGTAGGAAATTCAATTGTTTGTTTTGATAAAATTTAAAGTTTCTTAATAAGCGTGAATTTATTTTTTTTGCTTACATATCGGGACGGAGGGAGTATGTGGATTAGAATGCAATTTTTAAGTACATGATTGAATGATTAATGTGGTGTTATATTTTAAAGGGTTAATAGGTCTTTACCCCCTGCAAAGTAGGCGAGTTTTGCGTTACCCCTTGTAATTATTTTTTTTGAGATTATCCCCCTGCAAAATTTATTTTTTTGATTTACCCGCTGGATGCACTTTTTAAATCGGTTATTTTGTTCAACCGATTTAAAAAGTGTGTTTTTTAAATCGGTTATTCTGTATTTTTTTTGCCTGCCACGTCAGCAAAAGGTGGGTAAATCAAAAAAAAATATTTTGCAGGGGATAATCTAAAAAAAAAAAAATTACAGGGGGTAACGCAAAACTCGGGCAGGGGATAAAAGTCTATTAACCCTATTTTAAAATGGAACCTTTTAGCTTGTAATTTGTAAAATAGAGAAACAAAAATATTGTATATGGTAAAGAAATGTGATCTAGCCTTTCCACAAAGGTTATCAGTATCTGACATAGTTAAAACTTTTCTCCAACATTTACACCCATAGTAAGATTAGTTACAATATTTCTATTAATAAATCTTACTATTTTGTATACACTACTGATCAATAGTTTTTATAAATAGTAGACATATATATAATCTTAAACGACACTTGTTAATTTAGAAAGATTTGAAAACTACTTTTCAATTAAAGTCCTTTAATGTATCTAGTGTTAGGGTAGTTGATAGTATCTTAGAAGCAAGAGAAGATCTTCCTCTGTAAAAGTCAAAAGTGGTTTCACATGGAAAATTAGAAAGTGGAAATGATCATCATTATAACATAGGAAAATAGGATTGTGTTGCCTGCCTACTGAACAAAGTGAGAAATTCAGGAAACAAATTAATGTTTTTGATGAAATAACAAATATCTTTTCTCACCTTTGTTTGTATATCATCCCTTTTTACCCTCTTTTTGTTGTCTAATTGTCTATTTCACATCCAATTTAATTAGCTTAAATTATAGTGATGAGCTACTGCTTATTCAATATAAGTAGCCTGAATAAGTTACTCATTATTCTCACAATTAAGAAGGTGTTTAAAGACAAAATCTTAGTACTAGTAACTCTTTAAGAGTAGAGACAGATAAGACAAATTCTACTATATCAAAATGAAATAGGATAATGTAACATAAGTAATAGATATTTGGTTCAGAATTCGATCTTTTACAAATACTGATTAATTTAATATTTGATAAGTACATATGAAAAATATATGTTGAAAGATGTCAACTTTTTAAATAGATATTAAGAGATTAGTCTTCACAGTTATACGGTAATATTTTGTTTAAAAAATAAAGGCGGGGAATAATCCTCTCAATGTAGAACAGATTCATTTGTAAATTAAGTTTGTACCAATAAAAGTGCTAATAAAAAGAAGTAACAAATGTTGCGGTTTCAACTTTTGAAGAAGAGAATGTCACTCCCACACGTTTGTGACTCCACTAAAATATGGTCGATTAGTATTTACCTTGCTATCATAAGTAGGATTTGGTCGACAATATCACTTTTCATGGGACAATATCACTCAATTAATGAGACAAATCTTAATCTTGTATTTAAAGTAATTATAAGATCTTAACAGCAAAAAAAATGATTAAATTATGTTAAGAGTGGCCTAACATTTTTTATTTTATGAATTAACGGTACAACCAATAAAAATGGATGCACTATCTCCATAATTTGTTTTAAGGATCTAAACACAAATTTTGATTAAAAAAAAAGTTATGGTTAATTTATAAGTATTTAGTTACAATATTCAACATAATTTCATCAAATAAATAAAAAAACTATATGATGATGTTAGTTTTATTTTAATCTATATTTAAATTCTTTATTAGAAAAATAAAATTAATCCTCTAGTCTATTATATATATAAGAACCGAGAAATTCTAATATGGACACAAACCCAAATAATTTTATTTTAGACATAGTAAAAAATTAATGAGAAAATAATTAAAGTAATGTTAATTGATGTGACTATTTTATTTTTCTCTTAATTTTATAAATTTATGTATGTGTATCTAAATTTGTGTATATATTTTTTGTGCCTAGATAAGAATATCTTTGACTTTTTTTCTTTGGTAATTTTTGTGTTGATGATTCTATATTTGCAGTATATGCATGTTTGAAATTACCTTGAAATGGATATAATATAATGTCCTTCACACATGCATATTATATTATATGATAATGAGATTCCTGGTCTCTATATTATATGGTGATGTGAAATGACCAATTGGAAATAATTGATTATGGAGAAATATGCAATGCACAAGATAATGAGATCGAAGTTGTAAGATAAGATGATTAAATGTCAATTTTCATAATATCTATGTGTCTTACTATTATAGTAGTATCAAATATATACAACACTACTACTAGCAATTTTCAACTGAGATCTCTCCCTTGCAATTGCAAATGCACAATATTCTTCTCTGTTACTTATTTAATCATTCATTGATTCACTAAGCAATAATGAAGAATATTCTGTGTTTTCCGGCGTATGATATGATATGACTATACTACTTTCCATCTTCCATTTCCAGTGAGCTCTATAGCTAGCTACCATATGCTTACTTACAGTCACACCAAAACTAGTTTAACTTATCATATTTCAACTTAATTTCGCTCTCAACTTATTTAAAGAGCTCTTTAAGAAAATTGTAACCACTAGTCAAAATAAAAATGATTATTGCATTTTTATTCCCGAATTCCGGTCACAATTGTTTATTTTTGGCCTTTTAAATTTAAAATGTGGGATTTTAACCTCTTAAATTTATCTCCTTTTTCATTTATCACCCCTCAATCCCTCACTCATATTTTGACCAAATTAAAATGATGTAATAATTCAAAATTAAAATGATGTTCTAATTGAATACATTGGAAATTAATAATATCAACATTAATTTGAAAAAGTTAATACATTGGAAATGTGCGATGATTTTTATGCATGACATGTTCTAATTGAATACATTGGAAATGTGTGGTGATTTTTATGCATGGCATGTTCTAATGCGAACTAGTTCGTTCCCTAAGATGCGAACTCAATTTTTTCATGATTTTTTCATTCATGGGAGGTGTCGGCGTCCAGTTTAAGTATAAAATATTGACACTCGCTACTTAGAGTACGAACTAAAACATAATTCGCTACTTAGATAGCGAACTCAAGAGGGTACTATGGTCATTTCAGAGAGTGAATGGGAACACCAGGGGTGCGAAAAGTAATTCTCTTAAAACAATGATATGTATGAACTAATCCATCAAAATTTGTTTTTAAGAAAATCGATATTAAAAATTTAAAAGGATCTCAAGTTAACACCAGCTATCCACCTAAGTGGAATCAAAGTAGAGACTAGAAATACTGTAGTATTAAATGGTAGCCAACAATTAGAAAAGTGAGAGTCATGAGAAACCAGATGATCGAAATTTTAGGGAATTCAGGAAAATTATATGGCAGAGAGGTGGCCATCAAAGATTTATTTAGAAAGAATGCATTGTCTAGATATGGCTCCAAAGTACAGACTCGATGATGACCAGAGGCCAGAATTGATAGCTTAGACCTTATAATATCACCAAGATAGGTTAACTTTTATTTTTTCTCAAATGTCACCAAAATCTTACAAACCTTGTTGCCGTGATGATTAGTTGTGATGAATGACAATTGATAATGATTCAATGGACCACATTAAATCAAGAACAACAACTTCGCAGCCTAAACTGCTACCACCCTACTACTTAAGGTAGCTTTCATTATGTACTACTCCCTCCGGTCCTATATATAAGAAAAAGTTGACTTTTTAGATTCATTGTAGAATCAATGTATATAGATAATAATATAGTCTTAATACATCAAATTTACAATGAATCAAAAAAGTGAAATATTTCTTATATATAGGACCGGAGGGAGTATACCATATAATTTTTATGGACCACCCAATAAAAAAGAAAACATATATCTCTTATTTCAGTCACAAAAACATTTGTTAAATTTCTTTCTTTATCCTCTAATTTCCTGAGAAAATGAGTCTTGATCTCCCGAAATAGAGGTACGTTAAGTCTGACTGATATGTGTTTCAATCAAAAAGTAAATTAAGTTTGAGTAATGTTTGTTTCAAACATAATTTGAATTCGGATTCTCCAAAACGGTTTATTGTTTAAACTTCACACATGTTGTCAACTAAGCCTATCATTGTACATAGTCAAACCTATATTATTTGTTGCGTTGCAAGGAGAGCCGAGACACCTATAGATTATCACATTGGGGTTAAGGATAACCCACACAAGCAACATATGGGTCATCTACTTATACGATGTTCAACATTCAAAATTTCTAATGTAAAACTAGTATATTACTCACGCTTGAAAAAACCGTTGGTTCATTAACACATTCTAACTTAATTATATTGTTTATTTTAACCAAATTTTCCTTTAAAAGACGTTCATCTTCACAATTTTTTACAGATTTTAAATATCATAGTTTTGTAAAAAAATAATAATCATAGTCCTTGAATTTAGAAATTTTCTCTTCCCACCCCCATGACTCTTCCCCCCCCCCCGAATTTCCGTTCTTGCCCATAGTTTTAAACTTCGGAACGCGTTTTCCGAAAAAAAATTTACCCATGAATACGAGAAGAGAATATTTCTTGATTTTAAATATCATAGTCCTTGATAATTGAAATAAGCCCTTACAGGCTTACAGCCTTACAGAAAAGTTCACAGCCCAGCAAGAGTTTTTTTTGTTTACGCAACCCAGCAAGAGTTGTTTTTTTGGTTACACAACCCAGCAAGAGTTATAACAACGAAAATAAACAACAATCAAATATTGATGGATCAGTATATGGTACTAATACTATCGATCAAATTATGAAGGTATCATCGAGGATGAAAAGCAGATTATTCCGTTTGAGCGTTTACTAGAAGTTCAGGAAATCTGTTTTCTTGGGTCTCTGCTATGGCCTCACATTACCACAATTTATCTTAATCAAGAAACTAATATCGAAGATTAACTTCCAAGTTGAACAAAAAAAACGCCTGAATTCTCCCAATTTCACTGGCCACACCTTTGTTAGAGACATGGGGTCATTATTTTGAACAGTGTTACGCAATGATTATTTTTCTCTATGGACTTATGAATGAAAAAGCAAGAATTTTCAGGTCACTAAATGTGCTAATTTATAGTACATGAAATTTAAATCTTAATGTCATTTTAAACTGTGTTATTCCTAATCACTCTGCTTCAAATCTGATGGTCGATCTTGCACAAAGATGTGAAGCAAACTAGAGTCGAACAATTACCAGTTAACACATGGGAGAGAAATTCAATTATTCATATCATCTGTTATGTCCATCTCTTTTCCTCATCTATGTTGATAAACATGCATGCATTAACAAGGCGTAATCACTAAATTTCACTTTTTTTAAACAGTTGATGCTAGTAATTACTCCATCAAAATTTGAACTATGGTCCTCCAATTCGTTTAACAGATTAATGGGTTGTGGAGAAATGAGATTAATTTCTAATAAGATTCACAGTATCATAAAATATTCTGCGGATTATATTCATTTAAAATAGTTGAAAATGCTCATGTTTATTACACACATACATATACAATAAGAGGTTTAGGGAATGATCAGAGACCTATTAGATAGTCTTGCTACATTTACAAGAAGACTAATTCAAGAACTCCAACTATTTGCCAAATACACCCTCTCTCAAAAAATATAGTAAATGTGGCTAAGTATCTAATTAATAAACACATATAGACCGGACAAGTAACAACTCCCTTTCAATGACACAAAAAAATACTTCAATTCTGCACTAACCGTAGTTGAATCAACTCAAAAGAGCTTCTGAAAGATGTTTCCATTACCAACTATAAAAGAATCATCAAGCTTTTTTTGGGAAAATAAATGATAATTTATATTTTATTTATACAAGGGTACGGAGTAATCACTTATTCAACACATTAACCTGTATATTTAACAATTAACTCGGTGCTGTATTGTTGCTGAAAGAGTACAACTGTCATATCAAGAAACGGGTAATATGTAGCAAGTAAACACGGGATTACCATTGCTTTCACCATGAAATGGCAGGTAAAAGAATTTAAGGTGACTAACCTTTATGTTCAAATGTCAAAACCCGGCAATGCAAACTGAGTTGCAAAAGCTTCAACTCGTGCCCGGAGCTCAAGAATGTCCCTATTGCTCTCAAGTACCTTGGAAATAGTCTTCTGCAACTTCCCATGCTCCCTCTGCAGCATGTTTGCAATTTGTGCAGCTCTAAAGAGAAAATCAGCCATTGTCTCAAAATCGGCCTCCAAACACCCTCTTGAAGTCATGGCAGGGGTACCTTGATAATACAACATAAAAATCTGTCTCATAAGAATGCACCGCCTATCAAATATCCTGAGCATACAAGACAGAAACGATTCAAGCGTATAAATTATCGCTTACCTATCCTTACTCCTCCAGGAATTATAGTACCATTGTCACCAAAAATAGCAATTTTATTCAAAGTAATATGGCATGCCTCACAAACCGTCTCATAAAATTTACCTACCAAGCCAAAAAAAAAAAAACACAGGTCTTGTTATTACCATATACAAAAACATAAGAATCAAACATCACCAACTGTCCAGCTTGAACCATATAACTCGAGCATAATATTTGATCCTAAAGTGGCTATCAAACCCAAAACCAATGTGAAGTGCAGAAAACATGCAAAATATATGAGTCTAGTTGACAAGTTAGCACTAAACAAACAAAAATGCAATCAGCAATATATCATAAAAATATGCACAATCATATAATACCTGTCAATCCTAGGGGCCTTAAATCCCAAAGTATTAAATGGTTGTCTGTACCCCCAGTTACCAGGCGGCATTTTCTTCTCAATAAAGCAGATGCTAAAACTTGAGCATTCTTCTTCACCTGCTGCATGTATGCCTTATACTCGGGTGTGGCCACTTGTTTTAACGCAATAGCAAGCGCAGCAATGTGGTTGTTGTGAGGCCCGCCTTGCAATGATGGAAAAACAGCAAAATTTATCTTTTCTTCAAAGTCATACTGATCACTTTCATGTCCCTGACTTAGAAGTATCCCTCTCTTCCTTGGTTTTGTTCCCTTCCTATAAAAAATTATACCGCCCCTTGGACCTCGAAGACTCTTGTGAGTTGTCGAAGTTACAACATCACAATAATCAAACGGGTTCACACACTCCTGCAAGGAGCAGAAATTCATATGTTAAAGAAAAACTAACGGGTATATATATGTTCAAAATTGAAAGTACACGAAGTAGTATTAGGTAGTATTTGTGCAATTGCCATTGATGGACTCCAAACACCTGTCCAGTAATTCCAGAAAATGACCTACTAGGATTAACTTAAAAGTGTGACAAGACGTTAACATCAATAGGGGTAAAATTTTAATTACATTAGCGGAAAATTTTATTAAAACCCATATACTGCTCAGGGATCCAATTATTGATATCAAGCCACAAAAACTAAGCAGTATTCTCATATTCCATTGATCAGAACTATTAACCACAATAAAGGGACTCTGACATTAACTCGAACAGAAATCTTTATGAGGCTTGTGTATGGGTGAGACATTACAACAAACAATTAAATTTTCAGTCAAAAACGGCAATGAATGAACACCAACACAAGCCATGACTAAATTTTCAGTCAAAAGTAAAAATCCTAGCTCAACAGATATATGGAGGAAGATATTTCATACCTTGGCTGCAATTATCCCACTAATCTGGGCCATGTCGCATAATAACACAGCTCCGCATTTATCCGCAATGTGTCTAAACCTAGCATAATCCCATTCTCTAGGATAAGAGCTCCCACCACAAATAAGTATCTTAGGACGAAAATCGAGTGCTCTTTCCTCAAGCTTATCATAATCAATAAAACCCGATTGAGGGTTAATCTTGTAAGGTAAACTCTCAAAGAATATAGACGCCCCTGAAATTTTCTTCCCATTAGGAGTATAATATCCATGACTAGTATTCCCTCCAGAAGGAGTATCCAACCCCATGATTCTATCCCCCGGCGACAACAATCCTGTATACACGGCAAAATTAGCAGTGGTACACGAATATGGCTGAACATTCACACCCCAACACTTAGGATCGAGATTGAACGCTGCCAATGCACGCTCGCAACAAAGCGTTTCAATTTCATCTATGTATTGATTTCCTCCATAGTAACGTGCACCAGGCATTCCCTCGGAGTATTTATTCGTCAAATGGCTTCCAAGAGCTTCCATCACAGCCCTACACACGAAATTCTCAGAAGCTATCAATTCAATCCCTTTGAATTGACGATTTTTCTCCTTTTCTATTATATCGTAGATATCAGGATCAGCTACCTGCAAGGGTTGATCACCCCATGATCGAACTGCGGCCTTTCGAGCCTCGAGATTGGGTTCCATGGAAGCTCTCTTGGTCGTGGTTGTAGATGATTCGCAATCCCTTCGTCTTTTGAGACACATTGAATGACCTAAAATGCGAAATTCTTCAACTTCTCTATCATCGTCATCATCGTTGTTGATGTTGTTGTTCGATTCGGCATCAAAACTACCGTTCTCTTTCTCCGTCTGCGGTTCCATGAGCTGAAGAGGAACCGTAGGGACAGGGTGCGATGGATCGCGGAAATTGGATTCGAGATGTAGAGAAATGGAGTCGTCGGGAATCGTAGGACGACGAGGCGGAGAAGAGTGAGAAGATGAAAAACTGAGAGATAGATTGGATTGATGATGAGAGAGGTCCATCAAACAGTTTGCGTGCAAAATTGAAGAAACAATGAAATGGAATTGATTGATTATGCCTTTGAAGAAGAACAAATGCAACAGAGAAAGTGACAAGAGGTTATGCGGTTGCGGTGGTGATTGAATATGGATTGGGTGAGGAAAAAGGAAGAAATGGGCATTGAGATTTTGCAGAGAACGAAGTGATTTGGGGATTGAGGAAGAGGAAGAAGAAAACCCTAACCCTAACGAGAAGAAGAATCGGGTTGGGGGATGCACCTGGACGCTGTTGATGCTTTGCTGTACTGTTTTGGTGTGTGTGATATGTTAAAGTAAAGTTAAATTAATACAGTACTTACTTCATTTCATGTTGTATTCATAGTTTATGGTATTTGTACATTTTGGTCAATAAAAGATGTAATAAAAGTAGGACTCCCTCCCTCCCTTTTTATAAGATTTAATTTGACAAAAAATTTGTCTTTTTTTATTAGATCCAATTACAATTATCAATGACATTAATTACTTTTTTCCAAACTTACCCTTATTTAATTTGCATAGTTTTTTTAATAGTATTAAATTCTCTTTTGTTTGATACAAAACACTACAATTAATTGTAAGGGTAAACATGTAAAATCAATATAATTTGTCAATCAATTTAATACTAAAATCCACTTGTTTAATATCTGTGTTTTGTCAAACTAGCTCCTATAAATAGAGACTGAGGGAGTATTATTGTTTGTATAGAATTAACAGAATTAATTTATTAGTATTTTCGGCCATTAATTTAAGAGAAAAATAAATTTTGGATATATTAAATTTTTTTTTGAACGGAAAATATATTATTAATAATAAATCAGTTTTCTGCACAAAAAAAGAATAGAGACAGGAAAAGAGAGACTACAAAACCATATCTCTTAGATATATTAAGTAAATGGTTTATTTAATCTGAATATTAGTACATTTTTGCATAGGATGAAGTTTGACTATGTGATCTCCTATTTATTCATTTTAAGAGATAAATTTGTAGTCATCAGACTATTTGATAAAAAAAAAATAGTATTACTATTTATACAAAATTAACAAAAAAAGCTTAAATAGTTTTTTGTACAAAAAAAATAAATTTGCATTAATCGAGTATTCTCTATATATAACTGCAAAGACTAATATCTCCAGTTTTATTGGACATAAATGGATGACAAACTTTTTCCTAAAAGTTTTAACGCCACTATATGCGATTTTGTGTGATGTTTGTTACTACATATACAAACAAAGAATAAATTATAACAGATGTTATATTTTTTCTTACCAAGTCTAAATCAAACACAATACTTCCTCTAATTACTAGTATTATAAACAAAAAATTACATTTTAGTTTTATCTGAAAACGGTTGTATCAATTTTTACCGCTACTTATTGTTGACAATATCCAACTAAAAATCAATGAAGTACATAAAATTCTTCTAGCCAAAAGAATTTTTTTTATGAGTAAGAGTCGAACTTAATCATATCATTATAAAAATAAAATAAAAAATTGGCTGATCGAATTAATAATAAATAATCTACATAATAATAATTTTAAACCCCTTAATTAAGTGATTGGAGGTTCGCAATTTGATTTTTGTGCATGAGAAAAAAAATTGGTGAAATAAAATTCACTTCATATATTTCCTAATTCCTACTACAAATTTTGGGATAGAATACGGAAACTCTAAATCGGTTGGTTAGAATGTTTGTTGACTTCAACATTCTCATACCGCTAAGATTTTGCAACATCATGTGCATTGGTGATATTGGTTGGTTGGTTGTTCTATCACGGCTAATTTTGAAAAGAAAAAGAACTGAGATCGTGCATCGAACTTGAGGTCCACCAAACCAAGCAACATAACTTTAGTTTTGTGTTGTCCTATTTCACTTTAGTAAAAAAATAGTTAATTATGAAGTGAGCTTAACTAAGTTGATAAACTATTACATTGATGCTCTGTTTGGTAAAATTAAGTTATAAGTTAGTTTATAGTTGAAAAACTAGCTTATAGCTGATAAGTTAGCTGATAAGCTAGCTTTTAACTGATAGCTGAAAAGTTAGTAGAATTAAATTAAAGTGTTTGGTAAATTTAATTTTTGTAACCATAAAATATCATAAAAGTATTATATGAGTGAGTAGTTATTTTTTTGAGTGGGTAGTTTTTTTATTAAAAAAAATAAACAAATAAAAATAATAAGGTTAAAATTTGAATAATAGGTAAAAAACTATAAGTTATAAGCTCAAACGCTACTTGAAATAGCATCTGGAAAAAAGCTATAAGCTATTAAAAAAAGCTTCTTACCAGACAGACACCACCGATTTTATGAAACAAGCTTATAAGCTAATACAATAAGCTATAAGCTAGCTTATTTATGTTACCAAACACACCCTATATATGTAGAGTTGGAATTCGAACTTCAGTCATCTCACGTATCCATCTTAATAGTGAAATTTGTAATCACTAAACTACTTGACAAAAAAAAATATTAATTATGTTTCTTTTGTGTAAATCAAGTATATTCCACGCGCAGCTGTATAAGACTAATTTTTCTAATTTTATGAAATTCAAATAAACGACAAATTCTTCCTAAAAATTTAACGTTATTGCACGTAAGTTAGAAATCAAACCTAAAATACTGGTTAAAGTGTAAGAAACTCATATCATTTAAGTGAAATTGAGTTTCAATAATTTTTTATTAACCCTCAGATAATCTAATTATTTTTTTAAATAATTACCATATAGACTAACATGTCCAGTTATTATTATTGATAGACGGTTTAAAATATTTTATACAATTAGTATATAGTCTTTAAAGTCGTAAACGATAGAGTATGAGATTATTATAATTAGTTAAATAAATTTGGTATTTTAATTAGAGGTAAAGTTTATTTTGACTAAATTTGTTGAGTTAAACTCTTGTTGGACCTCTTTTGTGTTTAGGTCCGTTTAAGATATTATTCAATTAGAGTAATAGTAGTGTAAATGTAGTGTTTTGAATATATTTTAAATCAATAAAATGAATGAGAATAAAACAATTACTTTTTCAAAAGTAAAAATAAAAACTAAAAACGTTGATCTACGGCGAGTGATCTATAAATTCCATTTTTAAGATAGAAAAGTTGGATTATCGAAATTCAAACTTCAATCTCATACTGTAGTATATAACACAATGTTTTATGAAACAAGTTTTTTTTTGTTACATCAAACGAGTTAAACTCATGGAATTGTGTCTAACTAGAATGGATCCCGTGCCAAGCACGGATAATTAAAATTTCTTTCGGTTCTAAATATATGTATATATTATATCTTTAAAGCACGAATATACATATGGATCTTAGACACGACATAGATACTAACACATTAACATCAATAATAATTTGAAAAAATAATATAATTAAATGTAATCATAAGCGTTGGTGTCCGACACATGACACAACTAATCTGAGGAGTGTCCATGATTCATAGATCCTGACTCATATCCACGTGTATAACAATATTTTTACTCGTATCATACACGTACCATTGAGTATCAGAGTACTCATACTCGCACTCATTACCTTTAACTTTATTAAGAATAAATTGATCAATTAAAAAATAAGATATCATTTTAATATTATTAATTTTTTTATAAAAAAAAATTAATGTTGACTTTTGAAAATTATAGGAAAAATTATTATTAATCATATTAATGTTCATATATATGTTGACATATTCATTATGTTCTAAATACACATTTTTTAATTGCAAATTTGTAAGAGTTTAGTAGTGTTATATTTTTTAAAATTGATATACATATATTTTTATACAATAATATAAATAAAAAATGTAAATATATATAATATGCGAGTATGGGGGAGAGGTGGGTACTAAAGTACTCATACCCGTTCATTATTGCGGATAATTACCAATTTGTGTGTTCATTTTTTGCGGATACCTATTGTATATGGGTCCACTTGTCATTCTTGAGAAAACAACAACTCTTTAGATTCATTTAAAGTCGTTATGAGCATGCAATATGAACTCGATAAAAAAAAAGAACGGATTAAAATTTAAAACATAACATTTAGTGGAACCAAAGTTCAAAGGAAATTTATAGAGGGACTAAAAATAAAAATTGATATATTTTATGGAACATAAAATATATTTAACTCTAAACTAAAATTATTGTGGTCATTGGATCAGTTCGCCAATTGTGAACTTTTACATAGTTCTATCTCTTTGCAATCTAGCTATTTATGTTATTTGTTTTTCAGTCATAAGTAAGTAATGATTTTTATTTGTTTTTAAATGTTTGAATATAATGTTTCTAAGATGGTAGTGAATGTTTCAGTATTTTTGTTGTTTTGATGTCTTTTTTTTATTGTCATGTTAAAGCACTAGTTTTTTAACCCGTGCGTACGCACGGTTCACTTTTTTTCTTTCTAATTTTTCAAACTATTAATTTAATTTTAATACCAAATAGAATGTATACAATAATTAATTAATCAAACATATTGATTATATGGGCAACACTCACTAACTGATGGACTGAAACCTACCAATCAATATATTGTTTACCACATTGCCACAAAAGGTTCACGGAAAGTAAATTTGAATAACACATCCAAAAAATGAATTGCCCAACAACAAAACTACAATAATTATAATACAAATACCTTTAAAATAATAATAAAAATTCTACAACACCAAAATAGCAATGGTAATAATTTTAACTACTAAAACATAACACTATGAAAATAGTAGTAATAACATCAGTACATTTTATTCAAATTCTTTAAAAGACTTCAAGATAAACAACATTTACAGTAGAAGTTATGATACAGTTTAACTCGATCACAATGATCAAGGGCAATGTCCTGAAGGTAATTGGTCACCTGGAGATTAAATAAAAATACACTGAATCAGCATGCTAACATAAGAGGTTATTTTAAAATAAAGTTGAAGTCTTGTACACATGTAAGATAAGATACAGTTTTTCGGTTTGCAGGCTTTGAGTGGCATTTGCTATCATAAAGTCGTAGTGCAACTAACAGGTACTGCAAAAGAGAGTTTGTAGCTGCTTCAGGTACTGCAACTAACAACAGGTTGCATCAGAATAGTGTGGCATGCATGAAAGGGAGAAATTTTTTAAAAATATCAATCTTCTATATACTATATTAGTATATTTACAAATCTGAAGGATATGAAATCAACACGAATACCTCAAGAGATAAAAGATTTTTAAGTGATAAGAGTAGTGATCAATGCCTCAAAGACAAATGATTAAAGGAATTATTAAACCTTTTTTAATGAGTGACCAAACATGTCATGCTGGTATAAATACTATATACTATATTTTTACATGTTTTCCAAGTATAGTGTATGATATTCATTACCTGCTATAGTATAAGAGATTTCTTTAACATATGGAAATGTCTTGTAAGTAATGGCACCTAGTTATGACTAAAAGATCAATGTTCCCAAATACTTTTTCAGAAGACTATGGTCTCCAAAATTGCAGAAAATTTATTCTTCAATCTTCAATTTTCATCAATGTCCCAAAACATCAACATTATTGTGCGCAACATCAGGGGAATCCTCATTATCACCACCAAGCAAAGCATCATGATGATGGTGACCTTTATGTGCCATTCTCTTTATATTCCTATAAGTATCATCAATATCAGCATACAATCCAAGAACATTATCTTCATCTGTGCCTTCTTCACCTGCATCTGAATTCTTTCCACTACATCCTGCATGTTTGCATTAGATATATCCCATACATATAGCATAGCATGACTAAATACTTGGAATGTAACATAAAATCATATTTATAAATTGATCAGCAACTGTATAATGGAAAAAATTAATATCTGTTCATTAACCAAAAACATATTCATAAAAGTAGTTTCTGAATATAAAAATCTCCCTATCTACAAACAAACCAACATCACTATCAATTTAACAATTTATGTAACTATCTATACAAATACATTAATGAAGTCGTCAATTATGCGACACTTCTGGAAAGAAAGTGACTGATTTTACATGATTACAGGCTTAGTGTAGCAATAAACACTCTGTGGACCAGCCAATATAAGAACTAAATGAATCGATGATGTATAGAAAAATCAGCAAAAAAAAAACCATCAAATGCCTCGAAAGTTAAATAGAAATTAACTTCAACATAAACATCTTCCTCCCTGTGGAGTAACGGCTATGAAATCCTTTTCAACAAAAACTAAAATGAAATCCTTTTCAACTAAAGAGAGCCTTTTCATCTAAAACTAAAATCTTTCTGGGATAGGTTGCAATAAAAAATGCAAAAACTGAAAAGAAAAGAAAAACTAATTAATAAACAATATCATGTGCTTCCAACAATGTTGAAATGGAGACTTCTATTCTATTGTTTCAATCATCAGCAATATTGGAAGAAACAATATTGCTAAAATCCAACTTCTTTGGCTTTTTAGTCACTTTAACAAATTCAGATAACCCTTTTTTTTCACTTCAATCTTATAAACTAAATGAGTTAATGCAGATTCTAATTCCAAAGAGTTATCATCATTATCATCATGATTATTATTATCAGAAAATTCAGCAATAGAATTGATACCACACCAAGGTCTAACATCTCTACTAAGCATAATCAAACACATAGCAACTTCTTGTTCTTTTTCTTCCTCAGAAACATAACTTGAAACTAAAGAATTTGCAACAAAATTCACAACAGAAAAAGAAATGTTACCACTATTTATGTACCTTGTTCTTAATCTTCTTTTGGATCTTCTCTTTCTTGGAAGTCATCAAACCGTACAGAAGCTCTGCTATCTCAATCTACATCCCTGATGACGACAATTCTGATGTCTTGGCAACTGCAACATTAGCTTCCTGCAACATAACATATACACATAAAAATTGAAGATTCAGTACTTCAGAATCTAATTCAAACATATTAAAAAAAGTTCTAATTCAAACATATTGATGAGAATCCACAAAAAAAAAATTTATCAAACACATGGTGGGCATATATAAAACTATAAACCATGATTGGAGCTTGCGATGAGCACTACACAAACTCAATGGAAATACAATCACAACACAACACAAATGGCATATTTATAACCATGATGATAAGGTGTGATGGAATTAAATTAATCGAATAAAATAAGGGGATTTGAATTTCAAAATTTAGCTCTGCAACTTTGGGGGGAAATCTATAATCAGATAAAACCTAATGAATAGAAGATACCTCCTCTAGAAGAACAATTTCGCCTCATATAGAAATCACAGAACATACCTCCACCAGTAGATTTCAGTCGAGAATGTACAACTCCTCACGCGATGAAACATCGATACATGCAAAAGCTTCTGCGAGAAACAGATGGCAAAGGAATAGCTGAAGCCTAGCGAATAGGGGAGTCGACGAACACGGTAACAGAGATAACACGCATCGTTTCGTTATTCAATTGGGTGACCTGGCATATGGATGGAAACAAACATAAGGAAAGCGAAACAAACAAAACGCACCGTATGGTAATTTTCTTTTGGGTGAGCTGGCAGATGGAAGTGAATCTACAGTAATGTTTTTACCATCTGTATTTGACAAGAGTATTGATTTATTTAACATTCACATTTTCTCTTTTGAGTGTAATTAAATGTGTTTTATTTAGGGTTGTGTCCAACTTAGAATGCTAACTGATTACAACACATAATTGTAAGATAGAATGTACGGTTAGATTTATGTACACGCCACGAGTGAGATGAAAGGCAAAGTCCCAAAAAGCATCACATCTTTTATTCAGTGTCCTCCGGAAGGACCGGAATAAAGGAAGGTATTTATTTCTTTCTTTTGTTTTTGAATTTTTTAATGATAAAGTAGTAAAGTACTCCTTCAAAGAAATGGATTATTGTAATTACGGAAATACCTTTGACGTTATTTTGATTGTCAAGTTTACCCCTATTGTATTGGTGGACCATAATTACCAGTACCACAATCTCAAATAGCAAAGTCAAATGCAACCGGCCAGCCTAAGTAGTAGGGAGCATGTGAGTTCAATGGCAGTAAGTAATAAGGTTTGAAAAAGTTGGGAGATTTATTTTCTTGTGCTTTGCTTACTCTTATTTTTGTATAATTTAAGAACTTACTATATGAAAATATAATGTAATTTTTAGACAATCAAACAAAATCCCAGAGCTTATTTCTTATGGCGTGTGTGTGCTTAAAGTTGAACAATATTCCTACTCAAAAGGCATCATATATGAATCACAATTAATTAATTAATTAATTAATCCTGATCACCCTTATCTTTGTTTTTTGTTTCGTTTCAGTTATGTAAACATGAGGTGGCCACATGATAATTTCGTTGTGATAATACAAATACCTTTGCTTTGCTTTGCTTTGCTTTGCTTTTGGGAATGGATATCAATTTGGTCAAATCTTTGCCATTTATCACAAAAAGTACAGAGGACAAATTGAAGTGTCATTCAATTAACTCTTTGAGTAGAAAGCAGTACAGCTTTATGGAATTTCTATCGCGAGAAAATTTTATTTTTTCTTCTTGCAGACAAAGTGAGGAGTATTATTGAATATGAGGTTCTGAATTTGTGTGTATAAATTTTCAAAAGAAAAAAATTCGGATATCAATTCATTAATTAAATGGAAATGGAATCACCGCAAACTCATCTCCAAAAGCTAGGTAGAGAAGACTTTGTTTTGGGCTAGGAAAAGGAAATATACCTGCCAATAGTTTCATAGCCCCTTATCCGCCACACATTTCATCATTACTTACAACAATGACCGTTTTGGAAAAGAGAAATGTTAAGACATCCTCTTTATTATACTCCTTAAACACACTCTAATACTCCCTCTGTCCTAGAATAAATGACCTGTTTGACCACTGACACGTTTATCAATGCACAACTTTAATCGTTAATATCTCTAATTATATATTATTAAAAATTATAAAAATTGTATATTCTGAAAGTACTCCTCGAGACAAATCAAACAACATCTCATATGCTAATATTTGCATGTAATTGGTTGTACCAATATTCATTTTCGTTACTCAAATACATAGTGGATACACCTAAACTATTTTTTATAACATCCGCTATTTAACAGAAATAAATATTTGACCAGTATACGAAAGTTACTAAGAGATAATAAATTGTCGTACACCCAAAGTATAAATTTTAATTGTGAGTAAAAAAAGTATAATTTTATTTATTTATGCATCAATTTTAATTCATAATTTTTTACATTGGAAATACAAGAGTGTGTCTCGCAATCAACAATGGACAAACTAAAACCCTAAATATTTCGTTAGGCATCTGACTGCTTCAGTCCGCAACTTCTTAGATTTTTCGCGCTCTTTAAATAGTTTGTGCAGCATGGGCTTTATGAGTAAATAGGTTTAACAAAGCTCCAGCTCTAAGAGTTCTTTTAGAAGCAAACTATATTGACCACAAATATATTTGAACCGAATATTCATTCCATAAATATATTTGTAATCCATAAATATATTTTTAGTAATAATTTTCTTGAAGCACAAAGATATATTTGAAACATATATTATATATTTTATGCAGCAATTTTCACAAAATATATTTTAAAACCAAATCGCCTTATGAATATTCTAGAAACACATGAGTCTTGACACAAAAATTTGCGTGAATTAATTCTTCAACCAAATCCTTTAGAGATCTCACGCGAAAATAAATCTTTCAGAAAACACAAAAACATAGTATTATGTTTTTTTTAAAGGCGTTATGGTTTTTTTTTAGAAAAATTCACATTGAAAACATATGTAATTAAAATAAAATTAGAATTTTAAGTAAAAGCAGATGTCGTTACAAAATTATAAAAAATAATTAATTGTTAGTTTGTTTAGTGGTTATTTGCAATATATGGAGGATACAACTTGTTTCCCACAAATGTGATCGAAAGGGGTTAAAATAGCATGATATTAGAACTGACGTTCGAACCAGATTAAGCGGTCTAATACAGCGGATATTGGTGGTGGAAAAAAAATTAAAGGAAAAAAAAAGTTAGGGTGTGTTTGGTAAGTCCAATAAGCTTGTTTTAGAAAAATAGACGTGTTTGGTAAAAAGCTTTTTTCATTAGCTTATAGCTTTTTTTGAGATGCTATTTCAAGTAGCGTTTGAGCTTATAGCTTATAGCTTTTTATAGTTATTTCCATTTTTAACCTTTAATTTATTATTTTTTATAAAATAAAAATTATCCACTAAAGATAATAACTACCCACTACGTGTCCTTTTATGTAATTTTATATTTATTAACCACTTTAAAAGCTAATTTTACCAAACACTTTAATTTCAATCAGCTAGTTTAAAACCAAACGGACCCTTAATGTCCAAATTGAAGTTGATAAAGATGAGGCTACTATAGTAAATAAAGAATTTCTCAAGGGTATTAATGTCCGATAGACGTAAACATAGTGCCGTTATGATGTCCATGCTGACGTGGTAAATACCTTGTTCTTAACTCTCTTGATTATATTACAATGTTAAACGTGATTACGCGCATTATTATAAAAACTAAACTAAACCCATTTCGTTATTATAAACCCAAACACGTCCTTCACCTTTTTCAATTTCTTAAAAACTCTTTCTCTCTTTACTTTCTCTCTCTAGAAACTCAAAACAAACACGAAGCTCTCTCTCGAAGCTGGTTTCACTCGTCGCAACGTTTCTCCTCTGAATCGTTTCCAATTCAAATTTTCAACCGTTCTATTTTCATCTTCTCTCTTTATATAAACCATCGATCACATCGATTTCAATTTTTTTTTCATCGTTGCGATTAATTAACTTTTTTGTTCGTACGGTACGACGTCGTTGGTAGAAATAAATTCATCATCGCCGTCGCTCCGTTACGGTACTGATCGTTAGTTTAATCTTATTATTGAAGTATGGCAGCCGGAGTGGAATTACCGGAGGGGAAAACTGGAATTATGATGGAATTTCCGGTCGGCGATGATGAATCTCCGTCATCGCCGGTGAGATTACCGAAGAGACTCCGGCGAAGGCTTCTTGATACGGAGTGTAAGTCACCGAGTACGGTGGAGGAAATTGAAGCCAAGCTTCGTGACGCTGAAATTCGTAGACAGGTGTGTGTGTGTGTGTGTGTGTTGTTTATTACGAAAACTTTTTTGTGATTTGTTTGGTTGGTGAGAAAGTTAAGGGACTTCAACTTCAATATTCAAGTTTTTCCTTATTCTTCTTACATAGTTAACACGTGTAATTATTATTTTGTTTTTCAACCACAAAACAGAGTACTTAGAGATTAATCTCTAATTAAGGAGTTTTTATTTTTTATTATATATTTTTCATTTTTCACACTTCTCTGTTGTTGATTAATTAGTCTCGTGAATTGGCTTCTTCGTCTTTCTTGTTTCATCTTCGCTGTTGTTTCTGTGTATTTATAAATTGCAAGCTTTTAACCCCTTTTTGTTTTCCGTATTTGTTGGAATTCAAATTATTACTATTCTTAGTGTATAGCATAATTTATGATTATGATGATTAATTTTTGTTCTTCCTTTTCATTTGAGCATACTGATAGTTTCTTTTCTTGTAAGGCAAATTCTCTGTTTTTGTTGTTTGTTTCTTCTTTTTTAAGTTTTGTCTCCATTTCTAATTATGTAATTGTTTATTTATTTTTGAATTTTAATTTATAGTTATTGAGTTTGGTTTGTTCTGTTATTTGATTCGACTTCTATTGACTGCAGAAGTACTATGAGAAACTTTCAAGCAAGGCACGTGCAAAGCCGAGAAGCCCCTCACGATGTTCGTCTCAGGACGAGGATCTTGGTCAGCGATTAGAGGCGAAGTTGCAAGCTGCTGAACAGAAGAGGTGGGTTACCCTTTAGGTTGAATGCTTGGGTATTGTGTTTTGTACTGTACTGTAACCATGTAGTTTATTTTAAAGGAATTTTAAGTTAAATAAACTGTCAGAGCATTATGATATCGGGTACACTTACACATCTAATTGAATAGAAGCACTAAAACAGATACATCATCATATACATGTAAAATTTTAACATATAAAAATATAATAAATTTATAATTCAATCACATAAAAATTAATTCTGTTCAAGATGCAGTTAAATATTCAACATTATTTTGTTATCTGATTGTTTTGATAACTGAAAATTTATTTCTCAAAGTATGAAAGACTTAAAGTCTTTTTCAATCACGTGACTTGTGATTCATTTTTACAATCAAGATGATTTTTTGCTTTCCTGACAGGTTGAGCCTTTTGACAAAGGCCCAGATGCGCTTAGCAAGGCAGGATCAACTGCGTCAAGCAGCGAAAAACGGAGTTGAAATGCGCCATGAAAACGAACGTGTGAAGCTTGGGACAAAAGTGGAATCACGTGTTCAGCAGGCAGAGGCTAATAGGATGCTTATCCTAAAGGCTCATCGGCAAAGAAGGGCATCTCTTAGAGAAAGGTCATCTCAGTCATTGATGAGGAGAATGACTCGAGAGAGCAAATACAAGGAGCGTGTACGTGCTGCAATTTACCAAAAACGAGCTGCTGCTGAAACAAAAAGACTTCGGTTGCTGGAAGCTGAGAAGAAAAGGGCGCACGCTCAAGTCTTGCAGGCGAGACATGTGGCAAAGTCTGTGTCTCACCAGCGTGAGATCGAGAGAAGGAAAAAGAAGGATAAGTTGGAAGATCGATTACAAAGGGTATGGTGTTAGTTTGTTTCTTTTTCGGGTTCATTTTCCTTGCTTAAAATTTTTCAGATGTTACATGGTGGCCTTGGTGTTGCTTTGTATAACCAAGTCTCCAAATTTATATTGAGCAGGCAAAAAGGCAAAGAGCTGAATATCTCAGGCAAAGGGGAAGATTGCGTGGTTATGCGTTGGAGAATTGGATTACAATGTCAAAGCAGGCAGAATATCTTTCTAGAAAACTAGCAAGGTTTTTGAAATTTAAATACATATATTCTGTTGCAAGTTTAGGTAGTTTTAGTTTTACTGGTTTACTCAATTGTAATCATTTTGGACAAGGTCTTAATACTGTTTGCAATGTTTTAGTTCATCTATTAGGCAAAACCTGTACATTTCATAACTGAAGTGCAATAGGTGTATTAAATTCTGTTTTACTGGATATTACTATATGACTTATTCTGACTATTTACTTCTTTAAGGTGCTGGAGGCGGTTCTTGAGACAGAAGAGAACAACCTTTACCTTGACGAAGGCATATGCTGTGCTGGGGATCAACGAGAAATCTGTCAAGTCATTGCCATTTGAGCAGTTTGCTGCTCTTATTGAATCAGCTTCTACTCTTCAGACTGTGAAAACTTTGCTGGACCGGTTTGAAAGCCGCCTCAGAGTGCTTACAGCTGTTGTTCCTGCCAGTTATTTTTCTAGCTTGGATAACATTGATCACCTTCTTAAACGGGTTGTGTCCCCCAAGAAAAGGGCTACTCCTAAGAGTTCTGCAAGAAGCCCGGCAAAAAAAGCAGATTTAGTCAAGGAGACAAACAATAGGTTATCGAGGTATCAAGTGAGAGTTGTTCTTTGTGCTTATATGATATTGGGTCACCCAGATGCAGTTTTCAGTACAATGGGAGAACGCGAGATTGCTTTGGCCAAATCTGCTCAAGAATTTGTCCACATGTTCGAGCTGTTGATAAAGATTATACTAGAGGGGCCAATAGAAAGTTCTGATGATGAATCTGCCTCAGTTGTTATGAAGCGATGTACCTTCAGATCCCAGCTTGCTGCTTTTGATAAAGCATGGTGCTCATATTTGAATTGTTTTGTGGTCTGGAAGGTTAAGGATGCTCGATCATTGGAGGAAGATTTGGTTAGGGCAGCCTGCCAGCTAGAAGCTTCTATGATTCAAACTTGCAAGTTAACTCCAGAAGGAGTTGGTATTAGTCATGATATGAAAGCTATTCAGCATCAGGTAATTTCCCATGTTAATAGCTGTGAGTTTTCCTTTTGAATGGTAGCTGTTATTGATGAAGTTTTTGAGTGATGTCAGGGAACATCAATGACCTCAAAAACTGACTAAGATTGATAGACTTAAAAAAATTTGCTTCTGTATTTTTTTGTTTTTTAAGTAAAATTTTCCTTCTCAAACATGTTATTTCTACCCTGTTACATTTTAATTCTGAAAAGTATGGCTTGGCTTTATTATTATTGCAAGAGAGGATGATTTGACTTTATCTTCTTTCTATTTTTGTAATACAGGTCTCTGAAGATCAAAAACTTTTGAGAGAAAAGGTGATGCACCTGAGTGGAGATGCAGGGATTGAGCGCATGGAAAGCGCACTATCTGAAACGAGATCTAGATACGCAAGAGTAAAGGATAGCAGAAGCCCAGTGGGGTTTCCAACAACTCAATACATGTCTCCAAGCCCAACTCCACTTTCTACTGTTGCAAGCTCAAGTGATAGAAATATTTCAAATAAGAGCAATAAGACAAGCCGAGTGGTCCGCTCCCTTTTTAAGGAGACCGACACTTCCCCCGTAGAGTCAAGCTTCTCTTCACCTATTACCAGTTCAAATACTCAGCTCAGTACTACCACAGAAAAGTTTGTAGCACCAAATGATGTTCTTGTAAATGAATTTCTCCATGAGCATCACCGTAGTTTTGCTGATGGCTTTGATGTCTCTGATCACATTCAAAACAGCATTGAGGTAAGTACATCTTTATTTGTTTCCATTTAACTGACGGTTGATTTTGGATGAAGGTAAGAGGGTTCTGCCTGATTCCTTTGTTGTTTGATACGCTGTTCAGATTATCCCTCTGACTAAGAAATTTTTGTAATATAACTCTCATTCACTATTTATCTGGCAGGGCAAAATCAAGCAGACAATGGAGAAGGCTTTCTGGGATAGTGTTATGGATTCTGTTGAGCAAATTCAGCCCAACTATGACGGGATTATTCAACTCATGGAAGAGGTTAGGGATGAAATTTGTGAGATGGCTCCAATAAGCTGGAAGGATGATATTATTGCAGCCATTGATTTAGATATTCTTTCTCAGGTAGCAGCTATATTCTTTTCACGAGCTTGTTAGACACATCATTGGAATATACCGAAGTATAATTCTCCTTTTCTAATTTCTGATTATATTTTTCTTCTGTGTATCTAAAGGTACTTAAATCTGGTAAACTGGATGTCGATTACCTCGGTAAAATTCTCGAGTTTTCGCTAGTCAGTTTGCAGAAGCTTTCCGCCCCAGCCAATGAGGAGATAATAAAGGCCAAACACAAGGCATTACTCAGTGAGCTGGGTGAAATGTGCCACTCTAGAGATGAATCAAACAATGCATGTGTTGTAGCCTTGGTTAAGGGTTTGCAATTTGTCCTTGAACAGATTCAGGTGTGTACCATTCCTTTATAACTTAAATTTACTTGATCAATATTCAGGTGTAGTCTTGTTGATTTGTATGGGTTTCACTTTTGAATACACCACTGCTAGATCTGTATTTCTTTTCATGCCTTGTTTGTAGACAAAGCTGATTTGGAATTTTAATATTTGTTTTACTTTGTTTGTTTGTTATGTGACATGATAAATCTTTTGACAGATTCTTAAGAAAGAGATAAGCAAAGCACGCATAAGATTAATGGAGCCTTTGCTTAAGGGACCTGCTGGTGTGGACTACCTTAGGAATGCCTTTGCAAACAAATACGGATCTCCATCTGATGCCAGTGCCTCTCTTCCTTCAACACTCAGATGGCTTTCGTCTACTTGGAATTGTAAAGACCAGGAATGGGTAGAACATGTGAATTCCTCCTCAGCTTTGGCTGATAATTCATCCCAAACATGGCTTCCTTCAATTACTCTTAGAACTGGGGGAAATATTATGCTCAAAAGTACTGGCAGTCCAATGTTATTTTCTTCTGATGTTTCAAATACTCAAGGTTCTCTATATTTCTGATTGTTCTGTTAGCTGTTCCATACATTGAGGCAGACGCTTATTTTGATACCTGCTTGTATGTTATTTGATCAGGTGATCAGCAACCAGAATGCAAAGGAGAACCAGTTGATCTCGCTGTGAGGCTTGGTTTGCTAAAATTAGTAAGTGGAATATCTGGTCTGACACAAGACGATCTACCAGAAACTTTATCTCTTAACTTCTCCAGACTGAGGTCTGTTCAGGCTCAAATTCAGAAGATTATTGTGATTTCTACGAGGTAAACAGCATGATTATTTTTGTCAAGAGGCTATATTTTTATTTAGATGGTACATACAATTATGATAGTGGTAACATACTAACATGTGATGTCTTTTATTTTGGGAATCACAGCGTTCTTATATGCCGTCAGATCATTCTGAGTGAAAAGGCAGTAGCAAGCTCTGCATATATGGAAAATGCAGTGTCCACGTGTGCAGAACAACTATTGGAGCTTTTAGACCGTGTGGAGGATGCTGATATTGATGCTATTGTAGGAGTGATTTGCAATCTGCCATCAGTTGACGGTGAAGATGCAGGGAAGGTTCAGTCGAGAAAGGCAGTTGCTGGCAGAATGCTAGGGAAGAGCCTGCAAGCTGGGGATGCTGTGTTTGAGAGGGTGTTCAATGCTATCTATTCAGCTTTGCGCGGAGTTGTGCTTGGTGGAACTGGTGCCCGTGGGAGGAAATTAGCTGAAATGGCACTACTGAAAGTTGGGGCTGGTGCTCTGACCGAAAGGGTAGTGGAAACTGCTCGTGTTTTGCTTGTAGCAGCTACTATATCAGTTGGTGTTCACGGGCCATGGTATAAATATTTGACTGGTAACATATGAACATAAATTTGTCAAGTACATGAATAAATATTACACACGTACATGTACATAGGAGTGTGTAAAGTTGCAAGATGTTTATCTTAGGTTCCTGTAAAAGATTAGTGATATGGTTGTCTTTAGCAGAATGCTTTTGATATAATGAACAAATATGTAAATAGGTATTTGAATTGCTAATATGATTGGTAATCTTATCATAAAGTTGTAAGATGTTTATCTTAGCTTCTTGTAAATATAGCAGAATGCTTTTGATGTAATGATCAAATATGTAAATAGATATTTGAGTTATTTAAATTGCTATTATATGATTGGTGATCTTATCATAAAAAACAAGGCCTGTGGATCAACATGCTCCCATTATATAACATATTTTCATACATAACAAATATATATTTTTTCAAAAAAAAAAATAATAGTAAGAATTATATGAATAAAACTGATCCTAATAAAATAAAACAAAATGGAATTCTTGGTATAGGAATAACAACAGATCATGGATAAATCTAAGTAACACCAATAGTATCTTTTGGAGATTAAGCGCACGTTTGAAATGATGCTAAATTTGGAAAATTATAGGGGTGCCAATATTTTGTTGAAATTTAAAAGTACAGTTTTTACTGAAGTTGCAGGTAATTCTCTCTAAATTACAGTCATCCGCAAACATAATTATTAAATTGTGTTTGCCATGAATATTTCATATAAATGATTAACCTGCCCGCTAAAAAGAGTCTCCACTAATTGGAAATAAGTAAAGTTTAGCTACATACTAATAAATAATTACACTATCAAGACTAATAGCATGATTGAAAAGTCAAATTTATCAAGATTACCAACTACTATACAAGATCTAAAAATTAAAATTGCACAGTTTCACCAACATCATTCAATTACACTGATGCCAGTAATAAATAAAACAGAAAAAAAATCTTTAGTTGTACTGTTATTACATCGCCATTTAGTTATCCACAGTTTTTATCGTTGATCAGCTTGTACTGTATCTTCCACCGCAATGCTCTGTTCCAACAAACTTAAACTAATGGAAGGTTGATCCAAGGAAAACTCAATAACAACATTCATATCCTGAAGGGACATATACAATAATACGATAATCAACATACACCATATCAAGATGCTGTCCATTGCGGTAGTACTCTTCCTGCAGCATCTGTACCAGTTACTTTATCTAATGCCTCATCTTCAATATTGATACAGTCTAGGTCCTCATCAAGGCATCCATGGTAATAATCTTCCTCTTCTGAATCATATATTTCAGCCTTTTTAATTTGTCTCCTTACCGTCCTTTTCTTGGAGCGACCGGTACTTTTGATTAAGGAATCATCATCATCATCATCCCCCTCCGCATTTGAATCTGGATCTCTATTTGCCTCTCGCCTTCTTTTGGCTGAATCAGTACTACCTTTGCTGCCGCTGCTGTTTTTATCTGTATGGTAATATTCATTTATGGTTTTCTCAATGGTTTCCAGTAACCGATCCCCATACTTGCTCACTTTAGTCCTGCATTATACAAAAACGTCAATGAAAACTGGTTCAGTAATAAGGACACTGTAGATTTCCTAGAATGAACTTACTTGCTAATGCCATTGATATCAAGAAGTTCTTCTTTTGTTCTTGGTAGTCTCTTGCTTATCTGCTGCAAAGTAGCATTGCTAAATTGAAACAACTTATCAGATGCTTTTATACAAAGGGATTAAAGTTAACTTGCTCCTTGTATTAGAAGAAAATGAAAATAATAACTTACCCAAATATGTGGTAAGCCATAACACCCTCTCCAGCTTCTCTACAAAGAGCTGTCCGCAACATCCTCAGAGCAGTGTACAAATTAGCTGCTAGATTCTGTAATAGATTTTACTTAAGTATAATTCAAACAGTTAGAAATTCCAACAAAATTGGAGAGGGGAAAAATCTTATACCACGTCTACTTCAGTTTGAGGTTGGTCAGGAATGTCAATGGGAAGATTCAGCTTCCCAGAAGTCAGAGAACCTTTGGCTGGAGTTATATCACATTTCCCAGGCTTTGATGGTTTCACAGAAGACGGGAATCTGCAAAAGTTAAAGATGCCACTGAGTAGAATATGAATAGATAAAAACATGCATGCAATGTGAACTTGCTGCCATAGAAGGCTGAAACAAAAATTCAGTTGAAACTGAGGTCAAGTTAAATATATCTGAGGCTTACAGCATTGACACCCTAACTATGGCAAATGATATCATATTTATATAACCCCTCACAAACAAAAGAAAAAAGAACTTTCATGCAAAGTTGTTCAACCAATGAGCATTGGCACCCTGATTCACAAATTTAAGCATGAAATAGCTTGATAGGAAGGGCAAACCTCAATATAATTCTTTGGCCACCAAACAACACATTACGGACCTTCGTCTCATTTACCTGGAAAACAAGTTAAAGCATTAGACAGCTCACAGTTACTGGAATATAATTGTTGAAAGTAACTAAGAAGCTATATCACACATTTGAAGCACAATGAGAAGAACACGTTATTTGTTTTCGAATGAAATTGCAGCATACAAACATATTAAAGTAGACTGAGTCTGATACCTTCAATACTGATGATACTGATCCATAAAAATCACTTTTCTTTACCTCCTCCGCAAGAAAATCCTCAACGACAAGATGATGCAATATACGGGAAGCCTCACCCTTGGCTAGATGCTTCCCAGCACCATGAAGACGCACAGTCTCATGTCGGTGTTTCTTGACCTAATTTTGATGTTGAAAATAAAAAGATTAAAGATAACTAAGGCTTTTAGCTAAAGAATAGCAAAGAGTGAAAAATAAAAATAAAATAAGATGTTTATTGATGTACCATCTGGCTGAAGGAACCACGAAACACTTCTAATATATGAGATGCTGAGACCTTCTGTCCCGTTAGCTTAACGAGTTCAACCTAAACAGATGACAGTCAAAAGTACAACTGAGAACAAGTGGACTCAAATATTACAAACTAATGAAATTTCATGACATGAAGGGATGAAAATATGTGGATAGAATTTGATTCCAGACCAATTGTTTTGCAATTTCGGTGACATCCCTCTCAACGAAACTTGTGACCTTCACACAATTATCACATGTTTTCTGACAGGCTGAAGAATCAAACTTCTCCCCAAAATGAACGAGCTGAATATGGCGCCGACAATCCACATCATTTTCACAATAACTGACCTGAGAAAGTTCAATATGAAGATTTAGTAATATGTATGTGTGTTTGTGTAATGTAGTATTTCAAAGTCCTTAATAAGATAGTACCATGCGCAAAAGGTTTTCAGTGTTTGTTTCCAGTATCCTTCCTGAATTTATCGCATTTGAACGACTGTATCCAGATGGCATGGGGCTTTGCTCTATTGCTCCTAGGCTTAACATATGCTTAACTCGGATCTGTGACCATGAGATATACAGCTAATATAAGAAATAGAAACATACAAATTTATATTCAAGCAGTAGTGTCATAACCAATACTAACATAGTCACTGTAGCTATAATACAATACACATGAGGAACTCTGACCATCTCTACCGGCTCGTCCGCATTCCTGAAAGGAAATTCAGAGTAATTGGTCAAATTAATCAAAATCCATGCCTAATACATACTTTGAAGATCTATGAGTACCTGATGATAGCCTTCAATAGATTTTGGGAGGGAATGATGGATTACAAAGCGGACATCAGGTTTGTTAATCCCTGAAACATCAATTCTAAATTTAAATACGACTTCATTCCATTAACCAATGCAAAAAGAAGTTGCAAAGATGCAAACATACCCATTCCAAATGCCACGGTAGCACAAATTATATTGATCTCATCTTTGCTCCATTGCCTTTGAACAAAAGCACGTTGATCAGGATCCATGCTCCCATGATAAAATGCACATTTATGCCCACATTCCTGAACAATGAACAAAACCAGATAATGAATTCACAAGCCACACAATTATATGCCACCTTCGCATTTACATAAGACTAAGAGTGAGGTCACAAGAGTGCAGTCATGGTTTATCAGATTGCATATCATGCAGAGACAATGAAACAAAACAAAGAATGATGAAAAGAGGAAGATAAAGAAAGAAAAGCTTGAAAACACAAAAAATCACAAACAGTTCATCACAAGAAAAGACCAACCTGTAATTTTTCAGCAACCTTTTCACAGTCCATTCGTGAAAGACAATAGATGATGCCACATTCATCAAAATGATTTGCCCTGATAAATTTGTCAATATCCTCCAAACACTTTTTGGTCTTGGGGACAACGGAATACCTGCAATATTCAAATCAGACATGATTCATCCACTCAAACTATTAATAAGAGGTCGGTACTTGTTTAACACACCGTAAATTTGGGCGATTAAAACTTTGCCGAAAAACAATGCAGTTAACAAGACCAAGTGCTTGCACAACATCTTCTTTTACACTAGCTGTTGCTGTAGCTGTTAAAGCTAAAACGGGAGTATTTGGGAATTTCTGTTTCAATACACCAAGTCCCTGGGAGAATTAAAGAATCTATTAAAGTTCAAACAATATATCACATGATCTTCTGCAAAAAAAAATGTATATCACACAATATTGAATCAAGTGGGAATAAAAGCTTAAAAAAAAGGAATAAAAGCTTCAACCTGATAATCTGGTCTAAAATCATGCCCCCATTGGCTCACACAGTGAGCCTCATCAATTACAATCCTTGAAAGCAACTCACGAACATGTAAACTCTCCAAGTGTCGTAGAAGAACGTCACTTCTGCAGTCAATATACAAAACAAAAGCGTTATGAAATGAAAAATATGGTTCTTAAGTGAAAATGAGTGTATATGAAGAAAAAAAAATGTTTCAAAGAATAAGCAGCTATCAACAATGACACTCACCTGGCAACCTTTTCGGGTGTCACATATAACAACTTGTATTTACAATAATCAGAGTTAAGTTCTCTAAGGATATCCTGCTGTTCAGCCCATTCCATATTGGCACTTAAGTAAGCAGCAGGTATATTTGCCTATTCGCAAACCAGAAGGAGCAAATAAGCACACATCTATGAGAAAAACACATGAAGAATGAAAGCATATAACTTGGAAATTACTAATACCTGCAATAGGTGCATTATTTGATCTTGAATAAGGGACACAAGGGGAGAAATTACTAGTGTTATACCAGGATTAATGAGAGCTGGTAGCTGTATCACAAGACAGACCAAAATTGTAAGATCACAGTAAAATCAATCTTTTTTAGTAATGATGGGAAATTGATCTTGCATAAAATGACTTGTGCGAGCAATTGGGTGCAGAGGATTGCAATACAACATCAAAATTGTAAATTTGTAACAAAGATCATAATTCATAATACCAAGGCTGTTTGAGATAAAATAATAAAAATGGACAAAATTCCAGGATTAAAATTGGTTAAGTTGAATCTATAGTCTGCTTGTGAATGAGAAATGAAGAAGGCCATAAATCAAGTCCTCTTGATAAATCATATTACCTGATAGGTCAGACTTTTTCCTCCACCGGTGGGCATCAAAACAAAAACATCACATCCACTCATTGTGGCATTAATTACCTCTCTTTGGTTGGGGCGAAATGAGTGATTTCCAAATACTCTCTTATTATTAACCTAAAAGAATCAAAAGAAAAAATAGATATAACAATTATGGTTGTATACACTGGCAACTGGCAATAATTCAATTTAAATACCTCCAACTCTTTAGTCCAAGAAAAGTCCCGGCTGCTCCACCGTTTATCTCCAGAACCTTCAATGTAATTAACTTCTATAATCTTTGGGATGAATGGTTCTCTCTCCACTGGACCTGATGGCATGAAATACGAAGACTGGTATGATGGCTCATATGTATCATTACCCATATAAGCCTGGCCGTCATATCTGTTTGGTCCACTACTGATGACATTTCGCTGGGGTGTTTCATAAACAAAAGATGTAGGTGGTGCCATGGATGTGGCAAAATTTGACTTTTGTCTTTCTTCTTCAAGATTACTGGAATTAATATATTTTTCAAGTTGTTGAATTTGCTTATTCAGCTGTGACCTAGCATTAGCAACAAATTTACTTTCAACCCCAATGCCATTCAGTTCATAACGATATGCTGTTTTTACCAAGTATAATAATGAAGCCTAGTAAAAAAGGTTAAGAAAGTAACTGTGATGAAGCCTTTAGCAATTTTTGAGTGCAGTATATATAAAAAATGAAAATGTCATGGGAAATAATTCGAAGGTAAAGGCACACCTGTCTTCGCGAAGCTTTGCTATCTGCACAGAACTGATATTTTCAACATTGTCAATCAGTTCGTTAGAGATAGCAATAAGATTATCCTTAAATTCCTGCAAATGACTTGCTGCTTCAGGACATAGCCCTAACTGCATCCAGTTTCAAAATTAGGCATATCAATCTAACAAATGAGCAAGCCAACTCATGACACAAAAACATGTCCAACCAATACCTTGTATCCGTGGATGCAATCCAAGCACAACTCTGGTGGCAAAGAAGTATCCCCCTGCCCGACAAAATTAACCTTATCTGCAAATGGTGTCACAGGAGGAAATTTGGACACCAGAGGTTGAGGAGTGCAAGTGGACTGGTATTTCTCAACAATTTGGTCAACATCAATGTTCTAAAAGACAGTAAACGCGTGACATTAATGAAGAGAGAGAGACATCAGTATCTGTATCATATGGATATAAGCAATTAAGACTTAAGATAAACTTGAGTAATGGATTTGGAAAAATAAATAAAAGGAAAGGATAACAGAACAACCACGCAAACAAGCAGGAGTAAAAGGACAGAATTACAGAATGAAAAGTTTCAACTTCAAAAAAGAGTTGGGAGTTGAAATCAAGTCAACTAAAAATTTAGTAACCCTGCTGATGTTATAATCGGTTCGTTCAACCATGTGATAGACAAGCATGTTTAACACAATACTATTGGGCTTCTAATTTGCTTGCCTTGTAAGAAATATCTGAATGAATTTGACTCAGTCAGATCAACCAAAGCACACTAAATTTCAATTACCTCGAGTATGTCGTCGTCATCGACATTAATATTAATATTATCAGCTACACATTTTGCTGACTCGTTGGGTGGGCTTGTGTACTTTGTGTGATAGTTCACTGAACTATCTATAACCCGAGAAGTATGATTAATGACGGTTGGAGTTGCGGTGACATCAGCCCGGTTAAGATTGACATTCTCATAGCTTCCTTGGAAGGAAGTTGTTGTCCTGTCTTCGTGAAACTGAGGAGTAACTTTAACAGATTTTCCAGGTTGGACATAATTCCTACTAGATATCTTTAGACTTGAAAGAGCAAGCCAAGCCTGTTGGAAATTGTTTCGACAAAAGTCAATGCCAAACCTTCATAAAGAGAAGGCAGGTTATGCTTACAGATAAATTATCTTAGTAAATGATATCAACTTCAAAGACAACAATGATTATCAATAACATGGCAGGGAGAAACTCCAATAAACTGTAATAATATATTAACCCCAGAAGTGATAAAACAGCATTTATATATTTAACGATACCTTCTCAACCTGTGGTCTTTGAATATTTTGACCTTGTCGGACTGCAAACCTGATAGAATTAATGTGTCAGAGTGCAAGGTGAAATTTTGTTAGAAATCTAGCTATGTTTTTATCTAGTATACAAAGACACATGGTACTTTAGATGCTAACAGTTTAAAAAAACTGAGCTAAAATCATCATAATCCAAGACCATAGCCTTGAACCGATGTAGATAAAAATAACCATGTTATTATACAAAGACAAAAACCCAATTCCCAACGTAGTAGCAATAGCAATAATAGCAATTGGAAATGAAATTGTTGCAAAACTCTACTAAAATTCGAATATGGCATTGGTTGAGGAGTTTTAACAAATAAAAATCAACTAAAGATTGGTCATACCTGCTATTACCAGCCGCATGGATTGGTTTCTTAGTTGGGTCAGAAAAGAGGAAATTGGAGCTCAAAAACTTGGCCTGACACGAGAAATTTTTGTGAGAATTGGCATGCTGCAACCAATTGTGCTGAGGAGCATGGGATGAATTGGATTGACTGTGAAAATTAAAGGAAAAAAATATTATAAAAATATTATTAAAAATGGGAAATGGAAAAAGGATTGAATGAGAATAAGCATAATTACCGTTGTTGTTGTTGTTGTTGTTGCATGATTTGAGTAGGGATTTGCAATGAAGCAAAGAAAGCATTCGGGGAAAAGGGGTTAATGGAAATTTGAGGAAACCCTAGAAAATGAGCAGCGATTGAGAATGGAAATGAAAGAGAAAGTGAAAACCTAATAATAATAATAATAATTAGTATTAGTATAATATGATATGAATATGAATGAATGAATGAATGCGAAGCGAAAGAGAAAGTGGAAGCAGTGATAGATAGATAGATAGGTAGAGATAATTAGATTGATTGAGCACCGTGAAAGAGAGTGAGAGAGATTTTCAAAAATTTCCGTTGCGGTCGCATTTCAATGGCGGGAGAACTACTCCTCCAAAAATCACGAGTAAATCCTATTTTCATTTTTTCAAAAATTTTTAAATAAAAATGTACCAAAATAATAATAATAATAATTAAATAATAATAATTTCTTTTTATTTAATAACAATATTAATTTTTATTTTTATTAATCAGTCATATTGAAGGATATAAAATATTTATGTTAATGTGTCGAAGAATTTGTGAAGTATGCAAGATTGGAGACCAACACGTTACCATTTTATTTCATACATAACCTTCATTGTCATTGCCGGTGCAAAAACTGGGTATCAAACACTCGAGAATACTTAAATGTTATGAATCAAATCTTTTATTGTTTAACTAATGTTATGAGTTCGATTTTAACTTAAGCATGCAACAACTATAATGTTAAAACTCATAGGGACATTTTCAGTTTGCCACTTAGAGTATGAATATGGATGATGTCTTTTGGCAACTATACCACTATTGTCAAGAGTGGTTTGGATAATGAACTTAATTTGTTGTGGCATTTGATGAATACGGAGCCAAGTTAAACTACTGTATTCATATTGTATTGTATCAGTTTTTTTGAATTAAAATAAACGTAAAAAGAATAGATGTGTGGTTGAAATGGTAAAATAAAATATAAATTGGAATTATTTTGGAAATTTTACGGGGTTCGTGTTAGAAAGTATGGTCGAGTGATTTAAATAGTTAGAAAATATGTATGTTTGATTTGTTAAAAACAGCGGACTGGACAACTTTTATTATACTCGGTTTGATTTAGAAATTGGTTATGGGACTGGACAACTTTTGTTTCAGCAAGGGACAAGACAAAAACAAGAATTTTTATCCTTCACTGAACCACAGTACAACTTTTTGTCCACGGTACAACTATATAAAATACGAAAATACCAATTTTATTTTTAAATATTAAAATACTATCATTTTATCTCTCTCCGATACAACTTTGTTTTGTCCTGTATCATCTTGTTCTGACATGTACTGTTATGTCTGATACTTGCTGTTTTGGGAATAAAACTCACAAAGACACTCTCCAATTAGGCGTGTCTCGGTGTCGGATAGTGACATGGCTCCGACACTTATAATTATATTAAATTGTATTATTATTAGATGACTGTGCTTATAAAAATAAAATAAAAAATACTTATTCCAACTTGCCATTGTCATCAATCATATTTGGAACTCCACTTATCATGCTAATGCCATCGGCAGCCACTTTGTAGTCAATTGAACTTGAATTTGATGGCCACCGTCCACTTCATTCATCTTCATGCTCATGTAAGCTACCTTTTTCACCTTTTCTCTCATTTTTCACGGGCTTCTTTACTTTTTTTAACTTTTTTTTTCTCTCTCGCATTACCAGATTACTCCTCCGCCGCTACTGTCTAAACGTGTCATCAACAGATTTATGAATTCCGATACTCATTCCACTAATCATCAAACACTTGCTTTTCTTAAAATGCAATTCCAACCAAATAGAGCTTCAAATTCAATTCTAACACCAACCAACAAACTCTCTGATACTGATCAACACACCAAAATTCCACATGTACTCACTGTTGCCGGTTCTGATTCCGGTTCCGGCGCCGGAATTCAAGCTGATCTCAAAACTTGTGCTTCTCGCCGGGTTTACTGTTCCACTGTTATTACTGCTGTTACTGCACAGAACACTCTTGGAGTTCAGGTCACTTCACTCTTCTCTTTTCATCCTCACAAATTCATTCAACTTTTTTTCCACTATCATCGTTGCTCCTTTTTCTCAAATCTGTTGCAATTTCTAGGGTGTTAACATGGTGCCTGAAGATTTTGTTGCACAGCAGTTAAATTCCGTGCTCTCTGATATGAATGTTGACGTGGTAAGTCAAAATTGTCACTGTTAGTGTTCCACCTTTTATTTTTCTCAAATAATTTTTCTGTTTTATAACATTTTTTTATTCAAGAAAACTCCTAAAATTAAGATGACTCATATATTATGTGACAATGAAACTCTTAGGGACTTGACACTCATCTGTTTGGATTGACTTATTCGAGCTTTATTCGGTTTAAGTACTTTGAGACTGTTTTGAAGAGCTTTTATGGAAACAACTTATGACATGTTTATAAGCTGTTTTCAGATTATTTCCATAAGTTCTCAAGGATAGCTATGAAAACAACTTATATGAGAACAATTTGACTTTTTTTCATTCTTGGTTACATAAATAGCTTATACATAAACACTTATGTGATAAACAATTATAATGTAAATGTTAGTTAAGTTAGTTGTTTATCCAAATGGGGCTTGGTTCTCAAAGCACAAACTTGTTATTGAGGGTTGCTTATTTTCTGTTTTCCTTGAATGATGCACCATTGATATCTTGGTTAGTGGTCACTAATAGCTTTCCATTCTCTGAATTGATTATGCTATGTCCCCAGGTCAAAACAGGCATGCTACCCTCTCTTAGTGTGGTGAAGGTCCTTTGTCAAAATCTTAGGAAATTTCCTGTCAAAGGTATTGACTTGTACAAAAATTTCTAACATGTTTATTCATTTGCAAATATGCATTCGGAGTGAGTTATGTGCTGGATTTGTTTTTGCTGAAGGAAGCTCTTGTGGTTGATCCTGTAATGATATCTACTAGTGGAGACATACTTGCTGGTCCTTCTGTTCTAGCTGGATTTCGGTATGATTTTTGGAACCTGAACTATGCTGCATCTGTGTGGCATAAAAGTATTTTTAGACTCTTTCTTCAGTCTTCGCTGTTTGAAATCCTCTGGTTATGTAATCTTATGCATAGCTTTTTTACATGGTTTCTGTCCATTGGTTTTATTGTTTTACACAGAAAAATATTACACTTTTATTTTCATCCTTATTTGTACAACACTGGATAGATGGATGATGCGTAGATATACTGGTTCTAAATTATTCAAGTTTATCAATAAAACCGTCGCCTCAGCGTGTAGGATATTGATTGTGCTTATTCTTGTTTTCTGAATGCAGTGAAGAGCTGCTTCCCATGGCTGACATTGTAACCCCAAATATTAAAGAGGCATCAGTTTTACTTGGTGATGTTCCAGTGGAGTCAGTCTCTGACATGCGTAGTGCTGCAAAATTGATACATGATTTGGGTCCTAGGTTCGTTTCTGTTTAATATATGGTAGTCTGATTGTTGTTTTTGGGTGTGGTCAATCTAGATCATGTTTTAGAAGTTATCAGAGAAACCTCTCCAACAGAATGCACTGCGTTTTATACAGATCTCATAGAAAGCACTAGTTCTAATGATGAAGTTTGACAGACAACCTCTGGGAAATTAAGTGATTGTTTGATTCATATCTACTTGTTTGTAACTTTATATATTGACCTGCTCAAAGTGGACCGTTGAATTGTTTTCCTGAAGTAATGGTGGCTCCTAACGTGTTTGCTTTATATTAGCACAATTTCTAATTGCGTTGTATGTTCTAATTTCATGTACATATGCCACAAAAAAAAAAACCCAACTTGAGAGTATTGTGCTTTTACAAATAATCAATTTTCATTGTAGGAATGTACTTGTCAAAGGCGGCGATCTCCCTAATTCACCAGATGCTATTGATATATTTTATGATGGTAAGGTTAAAGTCTTGAATTCGCAAAGACACAATCACCAAAACAAAATCTCCGAGACAACATTTTTTCTTTTACATTTCGCTATGTATATCCAAATATATGTTACAAATGAACTCCATTTCTAGGTCTTGAGTTTTGCAGGCAAGGAATTCTACCAGCTTTCTTCACCGCGTGTAAATACTCGCAATACTCATGGCACTGGTTGTACTTTGGCATCATGCATTGCAGCAGAGCTGGCAAAAGGTTCATCAATGCTTTCAGCTGTTAAGGTTTGTTCAGCTATCTCAATTCACATAAATATCAGAGGACCTAAATTGCAACGACCATGATTCTTATCTCTCCTTTTTACTTTAAAAATAAAAAAGTGAGATACGAGCAAATGAAAAATAAAAAGATAGAATGTGTTATCGTTCTAATACTTTTGCATGTCTGGATTCTGGCAGATAGCTAAACGTTTTGTAGAGTCTGCCTTGGATTACAGCAGAGACTTGGTTATTGGAAATGGAGTCCAAGGCCCTTTTGACCATTTTTTGGCATTTAAAAATACCAACCAGAGCTCTTGTAGGCAGGATAGGTTCAATCCTAATGACTTATTTCTCTACGCTGTAACGGATTCAGGCATGAATAGGAAGTGGGGTCGTTCTATTGCTGAAGCAGTTAAGGCTGCGGTAGAAGGCGGTGCTACCATTGTTCAATTAAGGTTTGTTACTTTCTTATTTTTTTATATTGACAATTGTGATGCACACTCAATGTTTCTTGCAATAAATATAGTCTTTATGGTATAATATGCCAAGCTGACTGTCCTCAAGGTCTGGAAATTTAATATTTGATTTTTTTTATCATAAGTATAATTATTTGTTCAATCCTGTTCTTGTACTGTTGACTTATTTTGTCATACCTTCCTCCCTTTCATCCCTCCCCAACTAGTAAATAAAATAACATAAGCACCAGTACAGAGTCAGATGTGGCCTGATTAGTTGAAGTGTTGAACATCATCAACTAACAATATTACACCAGGCATCCTTTTCTATTATCGCGGGTCCAGATTTTTATTTTCTTGTATATGATGCCTGCTTTTATTCGTTTTACATCTCTTTTATGGGGCATTAAATACAAAAGGACAAGAAAAGCATCCACAAAGTGTATGATATAATCCTACTTGTTTCTTGCAAAGGAAACCTGTTTTTATATTTCAATTGCATTACTGCATACGTATAATGTTGCAAGTATGTTATACCACCTTCCCTGTGGCGCTGTCTTTAATTGTTTGAAATTAATTATCTTAGTAACCTTGTTCTCTACCTCTTACTTTGGTTTTATCTTAACTAGCCTTAACCAAACTATCTCTGGCTGGCCATCTAACCTTGTCCTTGCTTATAAAAAGATATTGTCTCATAGTTGAAGCAATGCAAGACTATTCTTTAAAGGAAGACATTCATATTAATGGTTCCTTTTGTTCATTGGTTACAAAGTTATTTAGTGAATTCTCATATCAATGATGACTTGACTAGAACCTAATTCATATTAATGGTTATGGATATATTCTTGATATTAGAAATGTTTGTTGTGTGACTCTGTTTGAAAGTGTCTTATGATTGTGATGCATTTTTTTTTACTTGTATTGCTTTTTCAGGGAAAAAGATGCGGACACACGGGACTTTGTTGATGCTGCTAAAGTATGCCTTGAAATATGCCGTTCGTATGGAGTACCTCTGCTTATAAACGACCGTATAGATGTGGCCCTTGCTTGTGATGCTGATGGTGTTCATGTTGGTCAGTCTGACATGCCTGCACGTCTTGCTAGAACTCTCCTTGGTCCTGAAAAGATAATTGGAGTATCATGCAAGACACCAGAACAAGCACATCAAGCATGGATCGGTGGTGCTGATTACATTGGCAGTGGTGGTGTATATCCCACTAATACAAAGGCAAACAATCGTACTATAGGCTTAGACGGGTTGAAGGAGGTGTGCACGGCCTCTAAACTCCCTGTTGTTGCAATTGGTGGCATTGGTATGTCAAATGCACATGCTGTAATGGAACTTGGTGTACCAAATCTCAAAGGGGTTGCTGTTGTGTCTGCTCTATTCGATAGGGAATGCATTTCGACTGAGACAAGAAACTTGCACACGGTACTGAGTGAGGCAGCACTGTTGATACAATGAGTAAACTGCAATGTTGGACGGAATTTAATTTAACTAAAGGAGTGGTTGCTGGTTAAAAGAGTCCTAATTGCTTTCACCTTCAATGGAAATACATAATTGCAGAAGATTCTTTGCAGATCATGCTAAGCCTGTAAATGCAAATTTTGAATAAAATGTGTGTAATGCTCAATACCTGGGCTGGGCAAAACATTTAGTTCTTCATATGTTTGACTTTGTTTGGCACATGCTTGAATCATAGCAAGAATAAGTGTTGGAGACTTATTCTAACATGTGCCCTTAACACACATATTAGTGAACTAATTATGGAAACATTGTATTAGAAATTGTGTATTCAACTTTTAAAAAGAATAAAAAACAAATCAAGGTAATTCTTTTTACAAGTGTCCTAAAGACACACGATGTTAACAAGATTCCTTGGTTTTTTTATTCGGGTGCAGTGCTGGTTGGACGTTTCCTAGAAGCATGAAGAGAACGCTACGTTGAACCAAACGTGTAAAGTTTCTGCAACACTTTTATGTGACTTGAGACATCCTTATCCCAAATCTTGCGCTGACAGATATTTAGCCAGACAAGCATCACCGCTAAGAACAGGCACAATGCCACATTAGACAACAAAAAACACTTTAGGGAGAAAAATGAAAACCAAACCAAAATGGAAAACTAAAAATGGACACAAGAATATACTAATAGTAATACACTCCACATGGCTTTTTAACCACACACAAAAAAAAAAGGATAGAAAGAAGAGTATAATGTTGATACAGCACAAAAAACATGACTTAACACTTATATAATATGGTCATAATTAACAAACTTGTACAATATTTAAAAAGATTTACAGCCATTATTTAACTATTATGTCCAATGCAGAAAACTGAATTTTATACATGAGAACAAAACACACTTGTCTAGTTTAGCTTAACCAAAGAGCAAAGGAAACCAAGAATCTATTGCTCTCTATCTAAATAAATGTTTCTTTGTTATTAGTTGACATGAATTTCTCCACTTTCCTGTGCCTCCTTGACTCTCTTTTCATATTCATCTTCTTCCGCCTCAGCCTCTGCTTCTTTTGTTTCATCGCCGTCTTCTTCTCCTCCCCATCCAAATCCTCCAATTGACCTAGATGCCTGAGGTTGGCTTTTAGCTTCCTCAACAATATTCATAATGTCTTCAACGCTCTGAAGAGAATAAGTTGGATTTTCTTTTCTGTAGTAAACAGCTTGTGCCATTTCAGTCAATTCTCTAGGCAAGTTCTTTAAAAACCATGGATGGGACTTAATTTCCTTAATGGTGATTCTCTGCAGTAAATCAAAAAATACAATGACATTTTAGTAGACTGCAAATGTCTCGTATTATGGGAAGGGGAGAGGGAGGGGAAAACTTAGCAACATTACATTTTCCCTAATGACCTGGTGTTAATCCGTTCATGACTGAAACTCAGCAAAGAGAAAAATGACTAGATAACTATAAATATGTACAGTTATGAGCCTCTACTTCAAGTAACATCATGCACCTAACAAGTGTGCGCTTCAAATATTGTGACATGTTTTCTTTCAAATAAATCGGATAAACAATAGCTATGAATTGCTGTTAAACAACATAAGCTGTGCATACCCTAGCTGGATTTGCCACAAAAATGTGAGACAGCAGATGTCTACAGTCTTGAGTTATGTGAACATAATCTGGAATCTTGTATTGAACAGCCATAATTCGCTGTATAAGAATATAAGAGTCGAGAAGTTTTGGTCAATAAAAGAACATAAGAGTTAGAATAATATATATTTTATAAAACTGTCAATTAAGGAGATGGTAATAATATTACATTGATGGTTTTCCTGAAATTTTTGGGATCCTCTTGGTCCTCAAATGGGTATGCTCCCACCAGCATTACATAAAGAGTCACTCCACAAGACCATACATCAGCCAACTGAACAAACACAAACAGAATAAGAAGATGAGAACGGAACACATTAACGCCATAGAAACATAATAGAATAGGCGGACTAATACCACAAAAACAAAATAGAAGAAATGAGAACATCATTAACATATAAAAGTATAATACACATGTTGGGAAGAAACAAAATAAATGTCCATTCTTTTATATGGCTAAATTTTTTAGAGCGTTTGAAAATTATAAAGATTCCCACAAGGTACATGGACTACGACAATGTACATTGCAGACTAGAAATTCGTGATTGCTATTTTGATCATATTGTTATATCAGTTAAATATGGACACATCAAGTCATCAAATATAATGCCCATCTTTAATTACCCGCGGTACATTAAGCATGGTCATACTGGTTGATGGCCTCATATAGATAGAAATTGTTAACCATGCTGAATTTCCTCTGACAAACAAAAGTATCTGTGTTGAACCATGCCAACACATTTAAATCTTACTCCATGTAAGAAACTGAATAATTTACCTTTCCGTCATATTCTCTACGCGAAAGAACCTCTGGTGCTATGTAGGCTGGTGTTCCCACTGTTGACTTGGGCCTAGAATGAAGCAGAGATGACTAGAAAAACAAAATGTTGTCAGAAGAAAATCTTCTAGTGCAACTTCAATAATTTAATCAAAACATTTGGCATTTAAATCACTCCATAACTGAACCTTAGAATAACCAAAATCACAAATTTTGAGCCTCGGGGCAGGGCTGCCATCCAATAAGGTGTTCTCTAGCTTCAAGTCTCGATGGCATATTTGCTGCAAAAGAAGGAAAATTACATAGAAAAACAACCTAAAAAAAGGCAAAACTCCAAATCATTAACATATTGAAAGTAAATAAATTATAGATTTACCATGGAGTGACAGTAGCTAACTCCTGAGATGAGCTGCTGGAAGAAATATCGAGCCTGCAAATTTAAAGGATACAGCAAGAATGAGTAACAAATCATAGAATCTTTCAAAACATGGTTGTTAGGAATGTATAAATTTAAAGGTTATGCAGCTTTGTGGCTTCAACAAGTAGGAAAAGATAATGAAGAAGTTACAAATGAATGGTAATAATAACTAATAATCACAGTTCAAATTTGTTACTTGAGTTACTTAAACATGTATCCTTTTGGGATAAAATGGGATTTACTTTGAAGCTGTAAAGAAAATAGGATGAATATGTAAAGAGAGTTAGAGACCTCATCTTCACTGAATCTTCCAGCATTGCAAATTCGTTCAAATAGCTCTCCACCAGCAGCATACTCCATAACAATACCAAGATGTGTAGGAGTCAAAACAACCTGCAAAACTGAAATCCCATCTTAAACTAAACCCAACCCATCCAAAAACAATTTTTTGTATGTTTGAATTAACGGTGGGTTTGACAAAACCAAGGTAACACCGTGATTTTGTTGAAGCTCCAAACCGTGATTCTGACAATCCCACTGTGAGTGAATCCATCCAAACATGCACTTAATATAACAATTAATATAAATAGAATACTATACAGACCTCCTTGAAGCGAATAATATTAGGATGACGAAGACTTCTATGGTTAATTATTTCCCTAGCAACATTCTCATCAATCTGGAAAACAACAACATATATTATGACTATGTGATATTCAAAAGCAAAGACAAATACATAATAATAATATATAAAAGTAGTGAGTTAATAATTAATAATAATAAGAATAAAGAAAAGTAAAGCACGTGTTTTGTAATAATCTAATAAGAAATAGGGTTGTTAATTAGGATAATAAAAATGAAAGTTGATTGATAGTATTTGTTTGACCTTGGGACCTCGTTGAATGTATTTCATGGCAACGAGTTCTTTGGTGAGTTTGTTGCGCATGAGTCTGGCAACTCCAAAATTTCCAGATCCTATATCCTTAACCAGCTCGTATTTCTCCATTGATCCAAATCCAGCACCACAGATCAATAGGATCTCTGAGAAATACGGTGATAATATAAATATAAAAAAAAAAGGTGGTGAAAATGAATATATAAGAATGCGTGTGATTTGGGAGAGTTTGTAATTAAGCAAAGTAAAGCAAATTTATTATTATTAATGATTTGGAAAGGGAGAGGGGAACCGAAAAATTGCAAGTTTTTTTTTTTTTTTTTCTAAGTATGGGGATGCGAGAAAGAGAAGAGAGAAAGGGACGTACTACTGTACTGTGAGTTTGAGAAAGAGAATGATAAGCTCTATTAACAAATTCAGATTTGAGAGTGAGAGAGAGAGAGAGAGAGAGAGGAATACATACATACATACATACATACATATACTAGTAGTATGTATCTAGTTGTTGTTCAGGAAAACTGCACCTTTTTCACTTTCAGGCCTCTCATCATCATTCACTCCTTGTCATATGTGACCAGAATCTTATCAACGTCAATATTAGTATTTTAGAGAAATGCAAACAACTACAGTAACAAACACATGGATAACTCCATAGCTATTAAAAACTCCACATTGATAAGTCGGGTTGGATTCTAATTTTATGGTGCCTTTGATTTGAAGAGAAAAAAAATGAAAGGAAAGAAAACTACGAATTTGAATTAAATTAATCTAAATTCATTTATTTGGTTGTATAATTTTCTTCATCTCATTTTTTTTTCCTTTCAACCAAAGAAACTATAAAGTGTTTAACGTGACAAATTTTATATTATTGCCGATTGAATTATAATTTGTGGAAGAAAATGTTTTTTTAATAGAAGGTTAATAAGACTATTTTTTTTGTAGAATAACATTTTCTAGTCTTACTTTGGTAAAAATTTTAGTAAACCAGAAGCAATTTTATAAAAAAAATAAAAATAAACCAAGAACATTTATTTTCTGTCTCTATAATTTTATCTTATTGTTGAATTTATTGTTGAACTTGAAGTTTTAATAAATATAAGGAAATAGATTTATTTAAGAGCATGCTAACAAAACCATATTTTCAATATAGTATATGAAATACATTCAATCTCTAATTGAGTAAAGTTCGTATAAATTTGATAAGAGTGGTGAAAATATAATGTTGTTGACACTTTTCTTTATCTAATATGGAGTACAAGATGTTAAACTTCAACAGTATCATGAATCAAATATAGAGTTAATTCTATTGAAGTAACTGCGATTTATTTAAGCAGTTGATCTCTTCTAACAAATGCTTCTTCATATATGCACGGATGCACCGAAGATCAAATGGTTAACCGGTTAAAATATCTACCATTTATGCTACATTATATTGGCACCATGAAATTCTTTTCAAGTCTAATAACTATCAAAACTTCTGGACAAAAAAAAAGACTATATTAAAACTTAATTTATAAGTAAAAGGAAAACAAGTCTTTCATCCTATACAAATTAATTTTATTATTAAATCAATATATTTCATGGTAAGATTAGATGAAATATGACAAAATGTAATAGTATTTCAATAGTAAAAATTACACTTGTGATTTGTGCAAAAATATTTTACTATGAACATGACAAAGTCTAACGTGTATGAACACTCGGCAACTTGAGTTGTGGATTTGCACCAGCCGCAAAAATAATGTAGCTGGCTGGCGTGTATCATTCGGTCTGGTGGGGGAGGTGATCAAGGAAATACTCCTAACTATAGTAATATAAACAAAAAACGTGATCCATCATCACATACAATTTAATAATAGGTTCTAGATTTTCCTTCCTTCTCCATCACTCCAAAATTCACTTTTCTAAATACACATGATTATCATATTAGAGAATGATTTTCCGTGCGTGCTTAATTGTCTCATGCTTTTCAATTTTCTTGACTTCTTGTTTACTAAAGGACGTAGAGCCACCAACCCGTTTATTCTTCCCTTTCCCACTTCCCACTTCAATACATAAAATAGATGGTTGCAATTGCAAACCGCAAGTTTTTCTCCTTTTCAATTTTTCTTTTTTTCAAGTGAATATTTTTTTTATATAAACTAAACGACAAAAAGTCATTATAAACTTACACATAAGTGGATGAGTCAGAGTTTGAACCTCAATCATGACGTTAACATCCGACCTAACTAGGATTGGCCCAATAATCTTCAAAATTTAGTGAGGCCTAAAACAAATTTTGTTATATGAGACATTTTTTACATGTATATGAGTTTTTTTTTATGTATATAGGACCTTTTTGTGTAATAAAATTTTATTTTTTTTGTTGATGGCCTAAACCGAGGGCTTTGGTATCCTTACCCTTGGACCGGCCCTGGATCTAACAATTTTAATATTTAATGTCATTTGAGTTAAAACTTGTAGACTCGTTTAATATAATGACTGTATCTTATTTGTAAAGATGTTTAACTATGAGACTTTTTATTTTATTTTATGTTTTTTAAAATGATTTTTGTAGCGTAACATTTTCTTGTTGAAATTTGTTTAACAAATAATTTCTATTAAAAAAGTTTCAAATGAGAAATTGATAAAGTCATGGGTGCCGACTGGACCCAATCCAGGTCCCACAAACACACATACACACCTAGTTCATTTGTGGGCTTAGGAGTTAGGCCCATCCATCTACCAAAACAAATCAAACAATACTTTTTTTCTATTTATTTGTGGGCTTAGGCCCATCCATTTGTGGTGCAGGAAGCATGAGCAGAACTCTTCCCACCCCCCGTAACTCTTTTTCACCCCCCTAAAATCCAATTTTACCCCTTAAAATTCGGGTTATGCGAGCATAACTTTTTGAAAAGTTCTGTTTACGTAAGCAGAACTTTTTTTTAGTGTAAATTTTACACTAAAAAAAAAATTCGGGGGGTTTTTAATTAAAAAAAAGTTCAGCCCGCGTTTAGAGTATGTGACAACAATCTAGCCCTACTACATAAAACCTGAGGGCCCATTTTTCAGCACACAGTTTAAGTTTTCTATAATAAATAAATGTCCAATTTATTAAATGAATATATATTGACTGAATTAATTGCTTTTTAATTTAAAATAATACATCCAAAAAATAAAAATAAAAAAATAATAAATTTTTGTGTTTTATTGGATCAAACATAGTGTAGTAGTGTTAAAAAATTGCTAAGGTTTTGTTTTGTTGAGAGAAAGTGATGAAATAGAAAAAGTGTCGAGAGATAATAGAGTCTCGATTCTTCAAGGTTAAGTCCTCCTTTTGTTTCTCTCTCTATTTTATTCTCTCTCTCTCGGAGATCCACCATCACCACCGTCACCACCACCACCATGTTCTTCCGACTCTCTTTCCTCCTCCTTCTTCTCCTTTCTCCGGCGTTCGCTTCCGAATCAGATCACAAGGTCAGTCAGATTTCACAATTCTACTCCTCGATCTGTTTTTTATAATTAGATCCACCTTTCAATTTTCTCAGCTTCGTCGTTTTGTTTTCGTTTTTGTGTTCTGTTTACATGCTTGGATATTTGAGCGTCAGATCTTAACTGTTTCCTCACTCCATTGCATCTGTTTGTGTATTTGATGTGAATTGTTTGATGATTGCTATTATCACGTGACATTTATTTCAATTTCAAGTTTTCTTTGTTCATTATACAGTATTTGATATGTTTTGAATTGGATAAACATGAAAATTCACTTATGTGTATGTGTGTGTGAGTGTGCAATCATTCTCTGTCTTTGTAATATTATATTTGATTAATTAGCTTGTTTACTTTAATTTGATACCTGTTATTTTACTGTTGTATGCATCAATTGCTTTTATTTCCCTGAATGAAGAATCAACCCAAAGATTGACATGTAGTGTTCTGAGAGGCATTGACTGATATTGAACATAAAAGGAAATTCATTGTTGTTTGGTTCCTTTATTTAGTCTTTTAGCTTATTTTCACTTATAAGCTTGGTTGAAAATTGAGTTCTTAACTTAGTCTTTTGTGATTTCTATTAGCTATATTTTTATCATTCCCAATGTTGAAATGGTGCACATATGGCATACCTATCCAATGGGAAAGGTTCTTTAGAAAATAAGCTAGTGCATAGGAGTTTTTGTCTCTATCGACTTGGAGCTTGGGTGTCATAGTCTTCCTTTCGCAGTAACATATTGATATTTGGCCGCACATCAGCTGGACCGTGCTTTTGCTTTGTGTTTTTTATGAACATTTTGTTAACCTCGTATCTTAAATTGATTCATGGTGACATAAAAATAATTCCTTGTAAACAGCACACTTACATAAATGGTCTCAATTTAATATTTGGAATGTACTACTGAATGTCTTCAAGCAATTCTTATTGTGATTTTTATATCCCCTCTCCTTTCCTTGAGCTTATTATAATGATTATAATATGTACAGTTTTATATATAGCTTCAAATGACCAATAATCATCTCTCTAAAGCATGTGGTTTGTTTTTGTTGCAGTATCAACCAGAGGACCCAGTTACCCTCTGGGTGAACAAAGTAGGTCCTTATAATAATCCACAAGAAACATACAACTATTACAGCCTCCCATTTTGCCGTCCACCTGGTAATGCTGGACACAAATGGGGTGGTCTAGGTGAGGTCCTGGGGGGCAATGAACTTATTGATAGTCAAATTGAGATAAAGTTCCTAGGTATGCAGGCTTCCTTTGGTCCTATTTATTTCCTATAAGACCTACCAGTAGACAAACTGGCTTTAATAGTTTTTCCCTTTTCTTTTAGGGAATGTGGAAAGGACCACTTTTTGCCGTTTGAATCTTGATGACGCAAAGGTTAAACATTTCAAGGATGCAATAGAAAATAATTATTGGTTTGAATTCTTCATGGGTATGTTATGTGTTGCTTCTTTCCTTTACCTATCACTCAGAGAATATGTAAAACGAATGTACTTATGGATAATCAAGAATTTTTAGAAGCTTGATGCATTTTTTTTGTCTCTGGTCTTTTATAAAATGAAGACAGTTGGGGAAAATATTATCCAACCTACAAAATATTGCCTCTTAGGACACAGCATGGATAAACTTTACAAAAAGCACGGGGATTGATTATTTTGTAAACAATTGCATAACTGTGTTTTCAGCAACAACTTCGTGTTGAAGTTGAAATCAGCTTTTGCATTTGTATTCAGAAGCTTTCTTGTTTAATAATTTCTCCGTACACATATATATCTTTTAAGGATTTTCATAAGTGAAGAACCATGAACCTATTTTAACTGAGAATCTTGTATCATCCAATTTGCAACTTACTTTATCTTGTCTATCCAATCATCTGCCTTTAATCAACATCAGGGTGACGCCATTGGAAGAGGCCAACAGTGTAACACATATTTAGAAAAAAAAATGAAAACAAAGTCTTTAAAAACTCTTATGTGAAGTCATTGCCTGCCTAAGCATTCTTTAATGTTATATACTAAGCAATTTTCAATGTAAATGAGAATTTGTTCTTTGTGTTGGTTCTTAATTCTTATTATTTGTCTTCATTTTAATGTATTTATTTTAAAAAGATGCTGAATAACTTACTCTTGCCATTATTTATTTCCTTGGTTGTTATATTTGCTGGTCTTCAATGCGCTAAACACAAGTTCAGATGATCTTCCGTTATGGGGTATGCCTACAACTGCCTCTTTTCTTGGTTGATATGATTTTGTGTTTCATTTGTTCATCATTATCAAATGGTCTTTTATTCATGTTTAAGGGTATGTTGGGGAGCTGCATCCTGATAAGAACAGTGATAATGGCAAGCATGTTCTTTACACACACAAGAACATCATTGTTAAGTACAATAAAGATCAGGTGAGCAAACTGTTTGGATCTTTGCTATTTTGCTGGCTGTTCATGAAGTGCCATATTTAGGTGTATTTCTTTTGCAGATCATTCATGTGAATCTCACTCATGATGACCCAAAGCCTTTAGAAGTAGGGAGATCTTTGGACATGACCTATTCTGTCAAATGGATTCCCACCAATGTCACTTTTAGACACCGGTTTGATGTGTATCTGGATTATCCATTCTTTGAGCATCAGGTGAAAAATAAATTCCACCTGTTGTATTTTAGGTTGAAGTGGTGTTTATTATTGCCATTGGTTACATGCTATGCTCTCATTATTGTGTGCGTGCCACTGATAAAACTTTGCTTCTCCGGCTTTTTGTAGATTCATTGGTTCTCCATTTTTAACTCTTTTATGATGGTCATATTCCTAACTGGATTGGTGTCTATGATATTGATGCGAACATTGAGAAATGACTATGCAAAGTATGCTCGTGAAGATGATGATTTGGAAACTCTGGTAAGGCTTTGTTAACCTTTGTGTGTGTGTATTATTTTTAACGGAAATTCCATTGTGGGTCTGATGGTCAATTCTTGGTCGACACTGAAATATTTTAGGAAAGAGATGTCAGTGAAGAATCTGGCTGGAAACTTGTGCATGGTGATGTTTTTCGGCCTCCTCGCAGTTTGGCTCTTCTTTCAGCTGTAGTAGGCACAGGTGCTCAGCTTGCACTATTGATTCTTCTTGTCATCTTGTTGGCTATTGTTGGGATGTTGTATGTCGGGTAAGTACTTTACCTTAAACTAGCTATAATGTTACTCCGAATGATTTTATCAATGACTGTGTACAAAGTGGACTTGAAGTTACATGCACATGTTATTTTCTGCCTGTAGTTGTATGTCTTGACTATCATCAAGTGATCCATTGCTATATAATTCATGTTGAATGTATTTTGTTTCGTTCATTTATTCTTCCTTCTTTATTAAGCAAATTTCCTTTAATATGCAGACGAGGAGCCATTGTCACAACATTCATTGTATGTTATGCTCTCACATCAGTCATTTCTGGTTACGTAAGTGGGGGGATGTACTCACGTAATGGGGGTAAGACTTTGCATTGACCTCTGTATGCTCTCTTCGAGTTTATTTGGGTGGCTCGCTCTCTTTTATGATGACTATAACTATGCTATCTTTTTTAGGTAAAAGTTGGATTAAATCCATGATCCTTACAGCATCACTGTTCCCATTCTTGTGCTTTGGAATTGGATTTATCTTAAACACTGTTGCTATATTCTATGGATCTCTAGCAGCAATCCCCTTTGGTACAATGGTGGTTGTCTTTGTTATTTGGGCTTTCATCTCTTTCCCTCTAGCACTTCTTGGCACAGTTGTTGGAAGAAACTGGAGTGGTGCTCCAAATAATCCCTGTCGCGTTAAGACCATTCCTCGTCCCATTCCTGAGAAGAAGTGGTACCTCACACCCTCTGTAGTTTCTCTGATGGGAGGATTGCTTCCCTTTGGCAGCATATTCATTGAGATGTATTTTGTATTTACTTCCTTCTGGAATTACAAGGTGAATTACAATGCAGTCACTTATTTGTGCAGAAAGTTTTTTTTTTTTTTTAAATTCTTATCTGTCTTGTGAAAATTTACTTGCACTATAGAGCCAATAATTATTTCTCATGGTAATATTTCTATAGAATGGCTTTTAAGTCTTACATTTTTTCCTCCCACTCTGTGGTCAACAGGTGTACTATGTCTATGGCTTCATGCTACTGGTTTTTCTGATTCTCATCGTTGTTACTGTATGTGTGACAATTGTGGGGACATACTTTTTGTTAAATGCTGAGAACTACAACTGGCAATGGACATCTTTTCTTTCAGCAGCCTCAACAGGTGTTTATGTATATCTGTACTCAATATACTACTACTATGTGAAGACAAAGATGTCAGGCTTCTTCCAAACCAGCTTCTATTTTGGATACACTATGATGTTTTGTCTTGGACTAGGAATTCTCTGTGGTAAGTCTTTGGTTTAATTTTACTCTTCGTTGGGATCATATATTCACCCTGCAGAAGGGAAATAGGATACCTTATAATAAATGTTTATGTTTTCAAATGTGCAGGAGCTGTGGGTCATCTTGGTTCGAATTTGTTTGTGAGGAGAATCTACCGGAATATCAAGTGTGACTAAGGCTTTTCTGTATGTCGAGACCAGAGCAGTTCCATATGTTCATTGCAGGAGAAATTAATTCTTGAAGGAAGTCTCTGGTCAGGTGATGACCAAGCAATGTTTATAGTTAGTATGACAGGGTTTTGAGGATGGGAATGTATTCTTTCTCTATATTCGGGAAGCCCTGAGATTTTTTCCCCTGGCTGTAATTGAAAGCCTTGATTTAGAATGCAGGGATTGATCTTTATAATTCATAATTCAGATAGTAGCTAGCAAAATATCAGACTCATGCGGTTTATTTTTAAATCTTTTTATTATTACAAATAGGTGCCCGATTGACGAACTGATGTCGGATTCCCCTGCACGGTTTATCTAATGTACGTTGAGGGGATGAAGTCTCGGAAATGAATTTTGTATCAAATCTGTTCTGACTACTTCCTACACACTCTTCATGTTTTAATTTTAAATCATTTTTGCTTTCTAATGTTTGAGGATGTGAATATTTTCAAAGTCTCCTGTCAGCTTGTAAGAAATGCCCCAATAGAATAGATAAACAATCTGTGTTGCTGCCTGCTCGGCTTCTTATCCTTGCTGTTTAGATAATTTTGGAGGTTTTCATATAGAATTTGTATGGGTTATATAAATGCAACACTATTAGGATAAACATTCAATGGACTACACGAAAAGCATCTTCCCACTTTCAAGTGAAGTGTTAAGCAGGGATATTCTCTTATAGTCATGTAAGAATTTGACAATAATAATAATTAAAATTAAACAACTATTTTCACAACTGCCTCAGTGTATGTGCTTTGTAACTAATTATAATCATAATAAAACAAATTAATTATCCGTTTTAAACATAAAGTAGTAGAAGTTTTGTGACTTAGAACACTTGGATGAGATAATACTAATTAGTGATATTGAATTTGTGTACTTGAGAAATTAGTTACAACCATATACTGCATGATATTCCATTTTAATTCATTATTATATACTGTAAAGTGCAAAGTAGTAAGAGTTTATACGGTGAAGATATTGCCAACAAGGATGAGCAATAAGGTGTGGTGATAAAAGAGATAGATAGATTGAGGCATAAAGTGATGCCACGTGGTAGATAGGGTTGTGTGCAGTTCAAATAGCAGCTTGTTGTAACCACACTATTTCCACAAGCTCCCCTTATTCATTATTCCCTATCTTCTTATTATCATTATCATCAACACAAACTCAAAGCAGTGTTTTGCCTTAGAAACCAAAACACAGAAGAAACAAATAGTAATGGCAACCACACCAGCTTTGTATGGCACTGCAGTCAGCACCTCCTTCATGAGGAGGCAGGCAGTGCCAATGTCAGTCACCACCACCACCACAAAGGCATTTCCAAGTGGTTTTGGTTTAAAAAGTGTCAGTACAAAACGTGGAGACCTTGCAGTTGCTATGGCTACTTACAAAGTGAAACTTATTACACCAGATGGAACTCAGGAATTTGAGTGTCCAGATGATGTTTACATTCTTGACCATGCTGAGGAAGTTGGAATTGACCTTCCTTACTCATGCAGAGCTGGTTCTTGTTCTTCTTGTGCTGGTAAAGTAAAAGGTGGTCAAGTTAATCAGGAAGATGGTTCTTTCCTTGATGATGAACAGATTGAAGAAGGTTGGGTTCTTACTTGTGTTGCTTACCCTACATCTGATGTTACTATTGAGACTCACAAGGAAGAGGAACTCACTGCTTAATTCTATTCTATAATGTATTCCTCTTATATGTTATGTTTGTGTTTTACTTTCTCTACAATGAGTAGTAACTCTATTAATTCCTTCACCTGTTTGTTGTAACATGTGAAGTTAATAATGTTGTTCTGTTTTTATTATTTGTGTTTTTCCTTGTTTTTTTGCTCACAATTCTTCTTTTCCCCTCTTTTCTTGGTTCAATATTATATGAATTTTGATTTTTCTCATGCAGTATTTTTGTGTTTTGAGCATGGATTTCTTTTCTGTTTCACCTTGTAGGTGATGAATGATGATGCCTTTCTAATCTATGTTCTTAACTTGAATGTTCATAAAACTTGAACGATGATAAAACTAGTAGACTATGATGTTTATGTGTAGATAGGATGATATGATTTCCAAAATACTTGGGGATCAATTTTTATGGCTTTTATAACTCAATATATCATTTAAAATCGAGATACGTACTATCTAATTGTCTATTGTCATGTCAAGCGGTTTTTACTTAATTACCAATGGTTTGGAAGAAATTGAGTTTGAATTTTGGCTAGAAAAATCGCTGGTCAGACGTTACTTATTTTCCGGCCGAAAATTTGTCTCTAATTCTGCAATTAAATTTAGTTAGGAGAAAATTAGAGAGAAATATTCTAAATTATGGTGCTAAATTTATTTCGTCTAAATGTGATATATATAATGTACATTTATACTTCAGAATGATTTGCAGATCTATACTATACTACTCAATAGAATTTCAACTTGTTATGCAGTAGGACTTAAAGATATAAAACATAATATTGATCATGTTTTGTGAAACAAATCAAGAAGAGTCTCAACTTTAGCTTCCTCTCGGTTGTCAACATCATTGTAATGCGAATTAATATGTACGGATTCGGACAAATCGGTTGAATCATTGAGGTTGTTTGAAGTCAGAAAATTCAGCTGGTCTACTGAAGTTACTGTCATCTGATTCAAAGACTCCAAGTCTAAGGAAGTTGTTCGAGTTAGCGTGCCGGATACCACGGTTTCCTCGTCCCTCTCATCGATCGTTGATCCTAGGGAACATATTGATCTAGCGGTATGTGAATGCAGAGAATGATCATGCTTCGACTTCTGTTTTACTCTCTTACACCAACTGTGTAACGAATCTCTAACACTCTCTGTCACTAGAGCCTTCTTACATCGCGATCCCATCTGCAGTAAACAATGACAAGTATTATAATCAAATAAATTTACTCAATGTTACAAAATACTATGAGAGTAAGGACTTCATAGAGAGAAAGTTTATAGAGTAAGGACTTCTTAGAAAGTTTAAGCTAACCTGTGAAACTATTACATTAAGGGGCACTGTCATATAGCTACACCAGAACTGAACAAAAACTCTGCAAAACAAGTTTAGTAAGGAGAAAATATAAGAGCATCTGAAAATTTAAGTATTGTAGAATCTCAAAAATTAGTCAATAATGTAGAACAAAGAATTCGTCAGAGAGATGAAACCTACCCAGATGTCAGCCGAATGATGATCATATAATGGTGTCTCATGAAGCATGATTGTTCTTTAAATCCCCACTACACAATAGACATGCAAGTTTTTTTTTATCAAAGTTTTCACTGAGTAGATTAGTTCAAGTAATGGAATAGACATAGGCATAATATAGATACATTCTTGAAAAATCTAAATCTTACCAATGTCCAAATAAATGAAGCCATTTCAAAGGCATTCTGCATGAACAATAGAGAAAATAAGAACAAAAAACAACAACGATGAAGAAAGAATAAATTACAAATGGATTCCAGATTTTACCTGAAATATCACAAATTGTATTAGCCATAACAATATATCTGGTTTGTTGAACCAAAACAAACCATCGCGTGGCTTTACTTGTGTTCTAGCAGATGGACCCTGCTGCTCCCAGATTTCAAGTGCTAAAGTGGCTACAACATGTTGAAGTTTTGTACCTATTAACATCACAAGCTTTTACGCATAGCGAAATCAGAAGTTAACCATAATAATTTTCAATGGACTAATTCATTTTGATTTGTTGAAAAATGAAAACAGATTATTATACATACAATTGCAGGTATAAAGGAGAGCCAGAAGTATATATTTAGGCCTGCAAATTTAGAAACTCAATTATTAGAAGAAATCGAAAAAGACATTTCATTCAGTCTACACATGTTCTATTACAAAAAGGAAAGTTACCATGGATATTCACAAAGATGCAGACTATGGTATAAATCCAAAGCGGCCAGCTGCAAAATTGAAACAGGTAATTTTCAGCTCTAAGATTCTTTCACCATGCTTTTCTTGAAACAATATGCATGGATTGATAAATCTTAATACGGAGAAATTCAATTTCAAAAGGATTCATACCTTATTCCCAGAATGCCATGAAATTCATCTTCCATGCTTCGAACCATATATTTATGAAAATCATATGATAACGGCAATCTATGTTCCTGCAAATTTACAAAAGTAGGGAACAAATAAGATCAGTGGTATAGAATATTATATATATTAGTGTGGAAGAATCTCCACTCTACAAGTAAAAACTTACAGTGATGAAACCAAGACGGAGCGCAAGGTAATCTGATTTTTGTATGGAACTCCTAAACTGACGCAGAAAACATAGCTGCAATGTCAGATCACAAATTTTCATCATCCTGAATATGCATACGGCCGGTGTACTAAGCGAATATAGAAGTATAAAGAATATTATTTTCATTATCTTGTCATACTTTTGAGATTGATATTTTTCAAATTGAAAGATGCAATGGTTAGTTCAATTGCTAGCCAAACAATAAGTAAAGATGCATAATTGATTAATATCAATGACATATCACCATCCAGATTAGTATTGGATTCTTGCTCCATGGATGAGAAGTGTGATGGAAAACAAAGGTCGTTTGCCGCCTCATCACCTTGTTTATCTTTCCTGTGGAATAGTATTAGTTAAAGTGTAAGTAATAGTATTTAATATTATTGTGATGTGAGTATGATGCAAAAATTATTACATTAGAAACAGGCGGTAGAAACAAAGTTTGGACAATTTTCTCTTCTGTTATTTCTTTCTGCATTAGTAAAGTTCTTACAATACAAAAGTTGGTCGACGAAGCATGCGCCATTCTATTTATGTCATTTACCTTGCAAGTTTCCATCGATAGCAGCCATGGTAGCCTGATTTTCCCATCTGCACCAACTATAGATCTACAAACACACAACAAATAAAAACCAAACCACTCCTTACTTAGCATATGGAAGGTAATGTGAATTACTTTGACACATTTTAGGTATAACAATTGTGGATTACTTTATAGTATACACAGTCCTATAATAAGCTGGAAATTTTGATGGCTGACCTTGCTCATTGCTAAACCAACAGCGAGAAAACTATACAGAACATGAGTGATCCCAAGAACAAATAAAAACCGGTGCAGCTGCTCAAGACCCTCATATGAAACAAATGGTTCATGGCCCTGCATTTATCAGTTAGCATTTCATAAGGATAATTAGTAGTATTGCAAGAATTTGATCTCAGTTTGTTCAACACAAGTTAAAATCCTGCATTTAACAATTGAAGCATTTTATATTACCTCTCCACATTGATGGAGTGCACCGCTAATTAGCCCCTTTGGAATATTAGTTTCATCAGAGAAAGAGGAAGAGTTTTTAATTATGACATTCTCAATTATGGGAAGGTCTTCTTCAGCACAAGTATAAAATCGACTGCTGAAAACCGATGAATTTACACAAATTTCAGAGATCCACCTTGCACTTTGTGCCAGACACAAAGAGATAAGCCCAAGCAGCATCAACTCTAACAAGAAGGATCAATCCAAGTTAATTAAATACATAATAAAAAAACAGTAAAACTGGTGTCAAAGATTCTGATAGGAAACTTATAAAAGGTTAGCATATTATTGAACATTCACACTGAAAAAGCCTTTTCCGTTACTGCTATCGATATGATATCAATATTAGATCAAGCTTTGCCATAGGAACTCTCAAATACATAGACATCGCTAACATTTCAGTGGTCTTTTTCCTCATTCTCCAATCTTCACTCAGTTGTTGAAAATTCATTAACAACTAAAGCGCATAAAGCATAGTGTAATCACAATCACAATCACGACGGTGTCCTTAATTCTGGTTTTTGAGCTAGGTAGGAACAACATGTATACTTACCTTCTTTAATTTTCTCCAGCGACGCAAAAAGTGCCTTCCTTCTTGTCTTCTTCAACCACTGCACAGCCAAAAATAAGTTTCAAGTCTTAATGATACTTAATTAAGAAACTGGTTATTTTTATTGGTCCAAGTTACATTCCACAGTTAAATTTTACAGTTCAAGCCAGTTAAAACCTATTATAGGAGAGAGCTTCTGAAAATAACTAGCCAACATACATAGAGGCTAAAAAATAAACAATTAATAATTAATATCAAACAGTAACCTAAGATCTGAACAGCATGTAATAAATTTGCCAGCAGAATAATAGAGAGAACATAGGAACATGTCATTACTTTTAGTAGTTCATTATTGCTTCTTGAGCTGTTTATGTCACTTCTACATTATATTCCTAAGATACTAAATAAAAAGCAATTTTCCAACACTTATCTATCTATCTATCAAGCCAAGTATAGAAAAATAACAAGCAAATAGTAAAAGGGGAGATTAATCACTTTATATATATTACACATGAACGAAAGGTAACAGGCAACAAGCTGCGCCACTAATCCTTTCTGTATAGCAAAACTAATCATTTGGAAAACTACATCCATAGACCTAGGTGACACAAAATATTGCTATATATAAATTGATTCTTACCTTACCGAGGCGGTAGATAGAACGCTCAACCAAGAAACAAACAAAGACCATGACAGTAACAACAGATGCAACTGAATATGTAGGTGTCTCAGCAAGAGAACGACCTTGCTCCATAACATTCTCCATTATTTCTTCTTACATCAAAAAACCATTCATTGAAAAGAAAAAAGAAGCACTCTCTTGAATCCACAGAAATGAGGAGCTGCAGATGGGATCCAAAGGAAGGAAAAGAGAAGTATCTTAGCAGCTTTGAGAGAGTGTGTTTTTTTGTTTTATATGATTTGTTTAGTTAAAAGGTGCATGTGGAGAGAGTATATTATAATATTGGAGTTGCAGGTATAGATCCTAATCACTTTTGATTTCATCATATATTAAATTATTGATTAAACTCTTTTTGTTTATTGTTATTGTCAAAGTTAAAGACTAGCTTACGTGCAGTGCATTGGTGCTGTCTATGACACACACACACACAATCTTCAAACCATGCACATGGAGAGTTTCTCATTCTCCAAGATTGTTGTTACTAACAACCTTTAGATGGTAAGTTTCAAGGGTCCCTCTAAGGAGAAAACCGGTATCTGGCATTATGAATAATTAATTCTTTTATATATATAGCAAACTGTGAAAAAGTAGTTTGTTCTGTGACAAAGACAACAAAAGGAAATGGAAAAGGAAGTTTGAATATTAATCATGGAAATATTAATTCTTGTTCACCATTAAAGGACAGATTGTATTGCTTTCTTCTAGTTTTTTTTTTGTTTGTATTTTTTGTATTTTTATGAATAAAAGTTTAGATAAGTTGTGTCACAAAACTTACCAGAATCAAGATAATTAAGAATTTAAAGATCACCGATAAAAATATAACTTGTGATATTCTTTTATGATCATCCTAAAAAACTTCGAATACAAAATCAAATCTTATCACTGATGACACCTATGATCTGATAATTATCTAGCTTCAGTACTTGACTGAAAACACAACACTATATTCAATCTATTTATGGTGATTTATGCTTATGGTATATGTTTGGCTAAAAACCAATAATTGAATATATGTAATTTATTCAAATTCAACTTATTAATCACAAAATTAAAAATAAAATGAGCCAATTAACAAATCATTGGATCTTTAACCATGAGTGAGTTAGGAATGAGTCAATAAAAAGAGCCAATTACAAATCAATTGGACACAATTCAATAATGAGACATTCTTCCCCACCAAAAAAAATCTATACAAGTAGTCAAATGTGCTATTGGCCCAACTTGTTCTTTACTTCTGCGAAAAGTACTTTTTGGCGGAGTTTCACGCGCCCTATGAAGAAAACTAAAGGGGAGGTGTGTGACATTTAGCTAAACTTGAGGGGAGATGAGTGTAATTGAAGTAAACTATTCTACTTTTAGATAATTACTTTTGTCATCCTATGATTTTTGGGGCGCACCCCATGAAATGACCAAAATACCTCCATCCGTGACTTAAGCAGCGGTCACCCTACTAAAAACACCCTACCGGTTTTATTTTTATAATGTCCGTGACTTAAGTAACGGACGACATTTTTCAAAATTTCTCATTTTCATAACATCAGTCACTGAAAGGGTAAAATGATCATTTTGTAGGGCGCACGAGTAACTCATAGGGCAACAAAAGTAATTGTCCTATTTTTATGACTGTGATAGTGAATTGGGCCGTGATAGGGCCTCTAAATAAGAACAAAATGGCCCAATGTTAATCCAATTAGGTTTTAGAGCTACTTTGTATAAAGTATAAAATAAACTGAGTTTTGCATTTGCAGAGTAGAAAAACGGTTGAGCAACGCCGTCGGGCAACAATGGGGAAATTCTTGAAACCTAACAAGGCAGTGATTGTCCTTCAAGGCCGTTATGCCGGCAAAAAGGCGGTGATCGTTCGTACCTTCGATGACGGTACCCGTGAGAGGCCATACGGACACTGTCTTGTCGCCGGAATCAAGAAGTACCCTAGCAAGGTGATCAAGAAGGACTCTGCTAAAAAGACGGCGAAGAAATCTAGGGTTAAGGCATTCGTGAAGGTCGTGAACTATCAGCATTTGATGCCAACTCGTTACACTCTCGATGTGGATCTCAAGGATACTGTTGTTCCTGATGTTCTTCAAGCGAAAGACAAGAAGGTTACAGCGCTCAAGGAGACTAAGAAGCGTTTGGAGGAGAGGTTCAAGACTGGCAAGAACAGGTGGTTTTTCACAAAGCTTCGTTTCTGAGTTAATCGTTTTTTGTTAATTTCATTTACTTGTGGTTTTTAGATTCGTATCAGTAAGAGATTTTGTTGTTTTTTTTTGTATTATGATGATTGAATCTATATTATCAGTTTTATACTATTTTCGTGCCTTTAGATTCGTAGTATTTTGCTGAATTGATGATGATTGTATGCATCTTTAATTTATCTTTTTATCTGCACCGAATAGTACTGTTTTTGAGTGTTTAGATTTTGATAATTATGATCTACTCCTTCTTAGAAATACAGTTTATTATTCTTTGATTATTTTTGTGTTTTGAAATAACTCAATCGTGAATTCGTGATAACATGATGAGTATAACAAAAATCCTTTTTGCCTTGTCCACCATTTGTACCCACTTGATTACAATTTATAAAAATGAGACGGTGCAGTTTTATCAAATTGTGTTATATATATATATATATATATATATATATATATATATGTAAAATTTAGAACTAAACAATCTATAAACTTCATAGTTCAAAAAGAAAGTGCTTTTTTCTTTACAAGTTCAAATCAACTACAAAACTGTAATGCAGGAGCAGAACAAATTTTAATTTCATCAATTCAGCGGCAATCTCCTTTGTCTTAGTTTATATACAATTCACATCAAGCTTTTCCACGAGAAAACTGCTCCTATTTTTGACAAAAATCTGCCATAAAATCAATATTCAAAATGTCAGTACACAAAATAGTGGCGATTCATTGAAATCATAATAGTTGGCGTAGCCAGTATATACAAATAATAGAATATATCCATACCATTGTTGATTTTTCTTGAACTCAGTGAGCACAGGGTATATGTTCTCAAAGGCTGCATAGATCTCATCTCTCACCTATTAAAATTAAAAACATATGCATAAAATCGAGTGAACCGGAATTTTCAGGGGGGAATAATAAAAAGGAATTATATTATGTATAGAAATATTACCTTTGCTCCTGTTAGATTAATTTTGCCAGAGACAAAAATATTCAAAGTTATCTTTGGCTGCTTCATCCGGTAGGTCAAACCGGGAAACAACTCTGGTTCATACTATCACCCCATATAAGAGAGTTCAGCATATTTTCTTCAACTTATAGACATTAATACAAAATATGAAGATAGACACAAGTATCTGCTATTTCAATTTTAAGAAAACTTCCTAAACCTATTCATCATTCAATTAGGCAATTCAGCGAGTAAGGCTAAATAACAAATATATAAAAATAAATCAAAGCAGCTTTAAAGATTGTTTGGCTTCCTGAGAAAATAGTTTTTGGCTTTGCATAGTTTAGAATCAGTCAAGTGAATATCTTCAATAGTATGAAATAGTGCTCAAGACAGAAACACAATTTTTCTATAATAGATTATTTCACTCCACCTACAAATTATGCCGAGTGATCACCAAGCGTGATGATATGATTGTAAGTAAAAGTCAACAGAAGCCCAAACCACAAATAATTCATCAAAAACAACAAAAAATAGTTGGTTTTATTAAAACGACGATTAAAAAGGAATGGAGGGGGTAATAAAATAGCTTACACTAGAGAAAGCACCATGGACATATGCAAGACCCTCCAACCGAATGGGGAACTTGACATCACAACAGCCGACAATGTTTTGAATCTTGAAATCCTATAAAATAAAGCCGAAGGAATCAACTACTAATTGAGATGCAACTACTGAGGTACTATGAGAAAAAAGCGGAAATTTACCAAAGTTACCGAAACGTTTTCAGTTAAGATAATCTGAAAGGGTAGATATTGTACCTTAAATTTGACATTGAAACCAAGCTTTTCGATGATACGGGCATACTGAAAGCATGAGTAAATAAACCAATTAGAAAATACCATAAATTTTGAAAAAATTAATTAACAAGTTCAAATCTACCTAACACAAATGGCTTGGTTATCCAGTCTAATTAACCCAATATTCTCCATTGGAGAGACATCAATAATGTACATAGCATGAATGAGGTTATTAGCAAATAAAAGAACAAGAACGCACCTTCCTTGCTGCCAATTTAGACTGATGCTCACTCTTAGCTCCAGTACAAACCTAGGCATACCAGTTAAATCAGAACAGCATAAAAAGAAATGTCAATTTATTAAAATAACAAGATATAAATGAGCAAATACACAGAAATTTTAAATTCCCAACCATGGTTAAATGATTAAAATAACAAGATATAATTCTGCAAAAATAAAAAATAGCTAAGAGAAGAGAATCTACAGACCCTCCTCCCACCAGGATTCTAAAAGAGAATCAAACAGCTAAAAAATAATAATAAGAAACACAGAACTTCCCAATAATTTTTATTTGGATACAATGTTAAAAACACAAACAAAACACACTTATATGACAGAAGCATCAAGTGCAACAAAGGAGCATACCATCTTGCCAGTAGCAAAAATAAGTGCAGTTGTTTTTGGTTCCCTGATCCTCATAACGACGACAGCGAAACGCTGAAAAGAATTTGCATCACAAACATCAGTGACACTAAAACAGGCATATTAATTGCATTGGCAGAATATTGAATTGGAATAACAAAAGAGTGACAACAAGTAATAGATATCAAAAGTGACATTAATAACAAAAGAGCAATAACAACTAAGCATCTCTAGTCCATAAAGGAACATGAGAATTTTCAAAAAGTAGGAACAGTAAGTTAATCTTCACTTCCAATTCCAATGCAAAGGAAAAAGGAAGAATGGGCAATGCACACTTTCATACTTATCATAGATGTATTGGAAAGAAATTCACAATCAACATATAAAACTTGCCTTGGGATTGTACTCTGCGTTACGAGCTTGGAGAGCAATTGCTTTGAGATCCAACTCAGTGTCCAAAGTGACTGTTGAAATAATATTTCTGGAAGTAAAAACACATCGTAATTAGTTTATGCTAAAGTAAATAGAAGGGATAAAAAGCTATCTGATATACCATTCTAAAGAGAAGCAAATTTATTACATATTCCAAAATTCAAAGCACATGATAACTAAAAGCAAAACAACAAAAATGGTCTTTCACAATTTGGCGGCAATTAGTAAAATGATTCAAGCAACAAAATAACTATTAGGCTAACCCCTGTCTGTTGCACTCTTTGTATAGAGATTTCTAAAAATCTTATCCGTACAATAAATACACTTAAGATGAGAATCTACCATCTTTTACACGATAAACCGGTGTGCTATCACGTGTCCATTCATCCACCACAATATTTTCATCACTACAATGTTCGAGTTTTGACTTATTTTCTTGTCAACCTTGTACCACCTTAGCTTAGTTCCATGTAACATAACAAATCTTTATGAGAGAAAATTTTCCCTTCTTGCTGAAGTGATACTTTTCTATCACATTCCATTTATCCCGTCTTATTTAAACCACGTGATTTGTCGACTATTTATTGGCCATGTATAGTAATTAATGGACTTGCTACAATCATTGTGAAATCAGCGACTAACAAATATACATTACAACTCATCCCGGACACAACAGATAAGCATAAATAAGGATACAAACAATAGCCTCTCCAACGGACACTTAGCTATATACAATGTAAAAGAAAAAGACACTGACAAATAAAATTTTAGCCTCAATCCAGGTAAATCCATCTTTGATTATCTCCATGAAAATTCACAAGGTAACAATTAAGGTCAGTTAAAGTGTCAAGTCTTGTCTATACCTCCAAAGAAAACTTCCAACAGTATCATCATACATGTCCATGGACTCTTCAAGTGGATACTAACTATTTCAGTTCACTTATAATCTCACCCAAAAAAAGAGTAAAGCCATAACTCGAAATTCTCCAATTATTAAATGAAACAATTAAAACCTAATATTTATCCATACCCATCAAACAATAACTAGTTATTATTTTTTAACAATAAAACACTTGATTAAGAAATAACATATATTCAGATACTCACTGAAGTGTAGGCACAATGCCAGAAGGATGCTTCTTTAGATCCACAGATTGGCTCCTTTCCAATACTTGATCAGCCATCAACACTAATATATAATTATAAACAATAAATTAAATTAAGCTTAATCAATCATTACAAAACCACCCATCAACAAAAACAAAATACCATCTTCATAATTAATTATTCACTTTCATCTCATCACAAAAAGGATAAATTTATATCTAAAATCAATTTAGGGTTAAAAAAAAAAGCAATCAATTGAAGAAATAGGGTTTTCAATTTTCATGAATCTAATTCAAATCACAAAACTTTTCTCAAAATTAGGTATTTATGTATGTATATATCATATATATGGATGATTAGATTTTTTTTACCAAAATAGTGTAGTTTTTATAGCTTATTACCAAACTAGTGTAGTTTTCAAAAAATTTACCAAAAAGGATCAATTTATATCTAAAATCGATTTAGGGTTAAAAAAACAGCAATCAATTGAAGAAATAGGGTTTTCAATTTTCATGAATCTATTTCAAATCACAAAACTTTTCTCAAAATTAGGTATTTATGTATGTATATATGAATGATGATTTAGATCAGAGGTATGTTAAATAAATCAGAATCAGACCTTGGTTTTTGGAGAGAAAAATTAAGGTTTGTGTCTGTGAAAAATAGAGCGCGAAGAGATTTGTATTGTTTGGTTTATATAAGAGAGAGTGTTCGGCATTATATTTATAGGCGTGTGAATTGAATCGGGTTAGGGTGTTGGGCTTTTTGTGTGATAATGCGGCATTATTAATGCTCAAAATATATTTAGTTTTACAAAAATTACAAAATTACAAAAATGCACAGTCCTTAATTTAAGTAGCGGGTTATCTTTTTAATTTAACCAAGACCACATATTTGATTTTGAGCTTGGGCATGTAGCAGTAATAAAATTTAAGGAAAGTTTGTCATTCATTTGAGTGTGTGTTTGGTTTGGCGGTGACTATAATTGATTTTGGTAGAATTGAGTTTGACAGAATTGATTTTGATTAAAAGTGAGTTAAATTAAAGTGATTTATGTTTGGATGTTTTTACGGTTAAAGTGATTCATATCAAAAATATTGTTTGGGTAGTTTGAATAAAAATCACTTTTAAATATGTAAATTACAAAAAAAGGTCTTGATATATAACATCACAAGTAAGCCCATAAAAAATCACATGTTGTCAAAACAGTAAAAAATTTAAATAAAATAAATAAAAAAATGAAAATAAAAACTCATCTAACAAAAACAAATAATCATTATTCTGTGATTCAATTTGCACCGACATGGCCATCTTGCTTCAAGCTACAACGACGCTTGCCGATTTGCTGCAAGCACCCTCCTCTCCACTTGCCTCTGTTTCTTCCTTCTCTGATTTAGTGTGTGTTTGGATCTGTGTTGCTATCAATTTCAGAGAGGAAAGAAAACATGCCGCAGGTAGGTGATGAAGTGTTGATTAATGAGTTTTGGCAAGGGCAATGAAGGAATAACAAAAATTAAGGGCAGAATTGATTTGGAGCCCACCGTAAAAGCTAGGAATTCCAGCTTCTGTTAGAATCGAGTTTAGAAGCCAAAATCACGTTGTTGAAGAGAAATCCAAACATGTTGGCAAAGGAATAGAATCACGTTTGGGGTAGAAAACGTGAGTTTGAGGTGCACAAACGCGCAACCAAACATAGCCTGTCTTAAATTTTTTGAAGAATTAGACTCTACATTTGCGTGTAAAAGATACATAATTTTTATCAAAAAGTTATAGTTGGCTTAATTGTTGTTTTTGTTCTCCTATTTATTTTTCTTCGTCTCTACAATAAGTTATATTTTGAAGAATGATGAATGTCTTCTTCTTCTCGAAAGTAAAAAGCACAACAAAATTCGAAAGGATTAACTATAATACCCTTGTTAGCCAAAGCTAGTATAAGCGATTTTTTTTTCAAGTAACTTAATGGCTAGACATGATAATTATTATAATTTTTTGTTATAATGTTTTTTTATAATGAGACAATAATTTTTCTAATCATATTATTTATTTCTAAAGAAAAATGAAATTTCTCTTTTTTTTAAGTCATTTGTAATTTTGTATTGTTAATCTTTTTATCCCATCCTATAGGATATAGCTTTGTTTGTTATAAAGGTTATGCTACATCCGTCCCAAAATAAAAGACCCTTTGGGTAAATCAAGATAATTAAGAAAGTTGATTGTGATATTAAATGTGTTGACTATTAATATTAGTTTTACATGTTTGTCCTTTATGAAAGAGAATTACTTGATAATTTTACAAAAAATGATGTAGATATGGAGAAAAAGAAATGATAAATATACTTGAAAATCGGAAAGAAATTTTATAAAACGGTACAAATAAAAAAGTGAAAACGGTCTTTATATTTTGGGAAGTATTAGTATCTGTAATAGTAAAAAAGAAAAAAAGAAATTATATATTTATAGCAGCAATTGGCAAAGGGTTTAGAAATTAGAATAGAACCCTAAACCTCCGAAAAACCCAGTCTTTCCGATCACTGCACCAATGGCATCGTCACTAATTCTCTTCCGCCGCTGTCTGAGACCACTCTCCGGCCTCCACCATTCCTTCTCAGCCACTTTCACGTCACTTTCAGTCCCAATCATCAGCAGTAGCTCCATTTCATCATCACCTTCACGCTTAGAATCGCCGAATCTCGGCGTTCAGTCCCGTTCATTCCGGTCGACGTCGATTTCTCTTCTCTCTTCTCGTTATGAAGATAAAAACAACATAGACTCGATTGGTCCTGATACGATCCTTTTCGAGGGTTGCGATTACAATCACTGGCTCTTTGTCATGGATTTTCCCAAAGATAACAAGCCTCCACCTGAAGAAATGATTCGTGTCTACGAAGAGACTTGTGCTAAGGGTCTCAATATCAGGTTCTTTTCCTCAACAAATTTCTTACTAAGTTCAGATTTTGAATACTAAATATGTTATGTATGTATTAGGGTTTTGGAAATTAATTCATTAGATGTTTTTTAATTTTGAATGTGTGATTTTAGTGTGGAAGAGGCAAAGAAGAAAATTTATGCTTGCAGCACAACCACTTACACTGGATTTCAAGCCGTTGTGACTGAAGAAGAGTCCAAGAAATTTGAAGGTATTTGTTGTTTTTCCTACCTAGGTTTTAGTTGAGATAATTGAAATTAATTTTGGATTTTAATGCCTTTTATCAGGTCTTCCTGGAGTTATCTTTGTGCTACCTGATTCCTATATTGATCCTGTCAACAAGCAGTATGGAGGTAAGAATTTTATTCGTTTATTTACTTACTCGCGCACACTATGGTTGGTTGATTGGAGATATCCATTGCTAGTTTATTTTCAATGTAACCTGTGTTATTTATGATTTCTTAAATACTAAGCTACCCTTCTGATTATGAGAACAATTTTTTATGTGTGATACAGGAGATCAGTACATTGATGGAAAAATCATCCCTCGACCTCCACCGGTTCAATTCGGGAGAAATCAAGGAGGAAGACGAGACTTCAATCGGCAAAATAATTCAATGCCAAACAATCAAGGGAGTCCCTCTTACAACAATCGGGGTCCTGTGCCAAGGGATGGAAGAAACTACGGACCGCCACAAAATTATCAACCCCAACATAACTATGGCCCACCACCGCAGATTCCTCCACAGCAGAACATTGGCCAACAGCCATCAAATATGAGGTTTGGTTCAGCATTGCCTCATTATCCGCCCCCGCCCCAACAGAGCCATGATCAAGCTTCACAAGGTTATCCACCCAAACCAAACTATGGTCAAGTTTCACAAAATTATTCACCCCCACAGAACATCAACCAAGCACCACATAATTATCCCCAGCAACAAACCGGTCCCGCTTCACCACAGTATCCACCACAGCAGAGCTTTGGGCCACCAGGACAAGGAGAAAGAAGAAATTATGTGCCACAGCAGAACTTTGGACCGCCGGGACAAGGAGAAAGAAGAAATTATGCGCCTCAGCAGAACTTTGGACCTCCAGGACAGGGAGAAAGAAATTATGTGCCACAGCAGAACTTTGGACCTCCAGGACAGGGAGAAAGAAATTTTGTGCCACAGCAAAACTTTGGACCACCACAGCAGAACTTTGGTCCGCCAAGACAAGGAGAAAGAAGAGATCCTGTGTCTAGTGGAGGTGAATGGGATTTCAAACCATCATATATGGAGGAATTTGAACAAGCTGAGAAGGAAAAATCTACTGGAGAGGTATCGTAGAATAGAATGGAGCAATATTTAAGTTTATATAAGTAGGAATTTTTATTTGAAGAGAAGTAATGCTCACCTTGTTTTAGGAATTATGCGACACTATAAATGGCAAACATATATCTTTGTAATATGTGATACTGGAAAAGTTGCAATCTCTTAGTTTCAATCAATGCAAAATGTGATTTATTTTTGTTATTGTTTGCAGGGAAGATATTGATAGTAGTCTAAAGACCTGCTGGGGCAGCCTGTATGGAAGTTCAAATTGCATGTCCGTGCCGACTGGGTCAAAAATATAATCTATTTGAGTTATCATTGTATATCTGTCCATGTTTTGGTTTCTTTACAAAGATTGATGTGGTATGTAAGGCTTTTACTAGCTGCTGCCTGGTTTTGATAAACATGTTTGAACTGGTTTATGTTTGAGCTGGGACATGTATGTGACAACATGTTTATTCTCTATCTCTCTTAGTTTTTATCCCTTACAATTTACACAATTCGAAAATCAAATGACACCGTATTTGACAACAAACTTTTTATGTTCAATTTTATGTAAAGATTAAGTTAAAGCCTTTATAATTTAGTGTAGAAGTTTTGTCAAACAAGTCCCCTGCAACCTTTGTGTAAAGCAATTCATAAAGGAAAATGGTAGTTCAATTTTAGAATAATGTAAGAATAAATTATCAATTTAGTCCATAAACTATATAATAAATGTATAAGTAGTCTTTAAAGTATATAAATATGTCAATTTAATCTGCACTATGATGATGTTAGGGACTATATTAATTGATTTTTATATATTTTATAGACTATTAACAGGTTTTATAATACTTCAATGATTATTTATACATTCTAATTCTAATAAACTATGTCTTTTTACTTTAAGTGCTTGATCCGAACTTTAAGTGCTTGATTATAAAGTAAGATATACTATGTCTTTTTACTTGTGCAAGATTAAACTAGAACCAAAATTTTGGATTGCACCACCATACTGAATTGAATTATACTCTGAGCATTTCAGTTCCTTGTTGCTTTATAGAAAAACATTTAAAAACGTCAATTTCGGATTGAATAAATATGAAGTTGTGAACAGGTATTTTCCAAAACCTCTATTGGAAGCTGCTGCTTCTGAAAGAAAAACTATTTAAAATACGCAACTATAGAAATGTGGTGTTATGTTGTCATAATTAGTAATCACATACGGAAGGCATTTTGTTACAACTTACAAGTGTGTAATGATGCACTATCAATATATTGCACTTCAAAAATTAAGCTTAATGGTTGTACATTGTTAGTGTAAACCATTTTACAAACATCAAACAAGATACCACATTTTTCCATGTAACATTATTAGTTTCAAAATAATCATATAAGTGACATAATGTAGCAAAGTTGTGGATTTACATCAACAGTGCATACCTTGTTTTGTTTTTTTGACCGAAACAGTGCATACCTGTTAATTCCTTAAAAATAATTACAAAATATTTAGGATTTAATGATTGTTGGACGTGTAAGTTCACATAATCACATATATGGTACTACATAGTGTACAAGATCCAATGAGGAGTGACTTTAAGCCAAAATATGAATAAAATAGAAGAAAGGATGATGTTTAAAATGGATGAAAAAAGACAGTGAGAAAAATAAGTTGAGAGATCTTTGTCTTAGAATATCATACAATATTTTCTAAAATCATAAAATACATTTTTGTTTGTTTGTTATTTCTCGTCTTTTTTCTTTCTTATTTCATGTGGAAAAATTTGGTGAACTATCCTATGTGTTTGCCCATCAAAACAACAAAATATGTCCTATATGTTTGAGAGAAATACATTAACAAAGACCGCATAGCGCAGCGGATTAGCGCGTCTGACTTCGGATCAGAAGGTCGTGGGTTCGACTCCCATTGTGTTCGTTCCTTTTCGAGCCTCTCCCTTTGTTATTCATGCTTTTTTGTTCTTTTTCGAGCCTCTCCCTTTTCTATTCATCCTGCTTATTATGGCATGACGTCGCTTCCATATTTCGAGGAAATTGATCCTTCAACTGTCAACGTACTTTTCATCCCTCATTTTCATGATGTACATAACAAAATCCATGAATAAAATTGAGGTTCGTTTCGTTCATTCTTCTGCTTTGATTTATGATATTTAGAGTATTTTTTTCCATATGAATTATAGTAGTTTGTGTGTGTGCTTTTAGCCTCTAAATTGGAATGTATATGTTAAGAGTAGTAGTAAATACATGGTATTAATTTCAAATTAGTTGAAGTTAGGCGATAAAGCCTCCAATGTCCTTTGTATTATTACCTTTTAGCATTTTTCATTTTTTTTGCTATCACATCTAATTTTTGTATACTTTTGAGCGAATGTTTGTAAAACAATTTTGAATGAACTTTTACAAAACTAATTTAGTTAAAATTTAGTTTGAAGTGAAATGATTTATTATTGAAATTTTGACGGATTGGGTTTAAGTAAAACATATATATAAATTCAACTAAGACCAAAAAAAAAACATATATATAAATTTATGCATGGTGCAAGACTAATTTATTTATGCACATTACACCGAATATCTAACTATCTATACTACTTTATGCAATGATATTCTACTAATATTGTAGAAAATTCATACTAAATGAAATATCATACTTTGACTTAAATTATAAGAACAATATTGTGAATAGTAACATGAAGAACAAAAGCATGTGAGTGGTTTTGGTAGCAATATGAGCAGAGTTGGGAAGCCTTGGATAATGGTCAGGAGATGGCATAACACATTCATCTCCATTAAATGAAATTTTTCTTGGAAAAGTCCATCCTTCTTTGAAGGTAAACTCTCCTTGATCTTTGTTTAGCAACAACTCTGTTTGCACATTTCCATCCTCTCCATGTGCTAGTAACAAGTCATTGTAGTATTTTAGGCCCCAAAATATCCCTGTATCATCTGAAATTTATGCATTGCAAACAAAACAATGTTATAATTCATAATCATTCTTGATAATCATACACTCAACCATTAGTCCATCACCAAATAATGTTTAATAAAATGTGGCATTAATGTAGTAGTGACTTACTGAAATTTCCATAAGTTGGCAAAGGTTGGTAATTGAAACTAAAAACTTGGGTTAAACTTCGCAAGTTGGGATGTAACACCACCAAATTCCATTGAGAATAGTTTTTGATGATGTTTAGATTTGTGATTGTGATCTTGACCCTCCAATAATCTCTATAACTTTGTTTCACATGCCAATGAACTCGTATAGGACACATGTGATGTGAACACCTCACAACTGGTTCTTCTGCACTATTTGCTTGTGGAAGTTTCAACACTGAAGTCTTATAAGAACTGAAAATTTTTCAAGAACGGTGCAATTTAGTAAGAAAAATTTCATGTAGAAAGGAAAACAAAAGAGTTTAATAAGAAAAACAAAGAAGTTATACTCTATGCAATCTGCTTTTGGTTGTCCTTGGCAATTACAGCTGCATAAAGGGCAAGGAACAATGTCACTATGATAGAATGCAGAGAAGGAGACACAACATTTTGGGGTAGGTGATGCTAAAAACGGCGAGTAAGTACATGTCACGTTCCAAGTTTCTGCAATTAGTCCGTGATTATAAAACATATGTTATTGAAACATCAAGTATTTATAGAGACATGAACAAATTAAGGTATCAACTCACCTAGGACTTGCAGCCACCTGTGTCCATTTTTGGTAAATTTGGTTGGTGGGACTTCAAATGGTTTGCCACAACTATAACCAGGAACACCTAGTGTAAAATTCTCAGGCATACTAAAATTGGTACCTGAAATTGAGGTTGATGATTTCATATAATTCATCTGAAATGATGCAATATGTTTGGTAACATCTTGTGTCAATGATGTTAAGACCCCTCCTTTACAACAATTAGCAGATTGCATGTTGTATGGTGCTCCAGGCATGAGATCAATAATAACTGGCTCTTTCTTACAACAATGAGGTTTATCTTGTCCTCTAAATTTTGTACAATTCCCTTGTTCCATTGCCTCTGCTCCTAACATTGCCATAATCACTTCATGACCTCTCCAAGCCCAGCCCAATTTCCAACCAGGCTCTTCCATGTGGCGAAATAGTTGGAAATTGTATATTGATACCTTCACCTTCAAATAATTTATGTCAAAACCATACATCAGAATATAGCTTCCTAGTAATAAATTATGCATTACCAAATAAGGTTTGACTCCTTGAAATTGAGTATGTGCATGCACCCCATATATTATATTGTCAAGATAATTAAAATTGTCACAGAATACTTACATATTGTAAAAGCTACTATTATTATTTATTTTTTTCAATCTCCCTGTTTAAGTTGTTAAGGATCTTTGAAACTTTCTTCAACTAAATTTGGTAAGAACCAAACAAGAAAATGAAGTAAATGAAATTAAAAAAAATGCTTACATCGATAGTTTCTCCATTATCAGCCAAGAAATCCCATGTGATGGTGATGTTACCAAAAGGATCCAACGGATCATATCCATCTGCATTCAATTCTACCCATAATTAATAAGAAGAATACGTTTTCTTTTATTGTTTAATTTTTTACATAAAACAAAGTATCACTAATAATGGTTTAAGGATTCTCCTAAAAAATATAAAATAATGGTCTAAGGATAATTAAGTATAGAGATGCTTACAAGAGGGTGCTATGGAGACATTGATGAAGAAGAATATGAAAATCAAAATGTTACCCATTGATTTTTTGTATAATGGAAAACAAAATGTGTGTGCTTGTTCAGTGTTAAGTGTGTGTTTATAGTGCTATATTACATAAGTAGATTTTGTAACAACCTAAATGGTACAATGTGCCATTTGTAGCAATCGGAATGAAAGTGTGTTCATCTTCTACAACTAATCCAACATAATAAAAATTTTAAAAAATTATAAAGAATTAAGGCTACATTTAATGCATATATATTGGATCTTTTTTCCTTTTTGACTAAATATATTGGATCTTTGGAATGTCTAACTAACAATATCTTGTTAGTAATATTTATTTATATTTAAAAAGATTTCACAAATTATAAATTTTAAAAAATAAATAAATCATGCTGAGAATGAAGTTCATTATGCTAGATACAATGATTATGATCAAGATAATTTGTAGCAGTTTTGTATACATAACTATAATTTTTAAGATTAGATATTCGTTATAATGTTATTTATTATTTGTCCACAATGAAATACTTGAAGAAATGATCCATATTAAAAAATTTCTAGTTTGTTAATGCCATATTGATTTTCAAAATTTCTTTGTCAATTTTAATTACTAGGATTGATTTTAAAATGTGGATCTAACTCATAACTCTTTATTTTTTGTTTAAACAGCAACTGATAATCCTTTTAATTGTATTTTATTCTTATTTTAATATTTGAATGAATGAATATATGAAACTTATTCCATTATTAAAATTTAAAAAAAAAAACTCATGTATCTGTCGCTGTGTTTCTAATTTAAGTCTTGAACTCACAATTAACGGATGCAAAATAAATACCTATAGAGTATAATAAGTCAATCATCAAGATAATCATTGAGGTCGGTCCCAGAGTAAAGCAACTCAAGCAAAGATACGGTTTAGGTCCCTAAAAAAGAAAAAGATTTCACCAAGGAAAAAAATGCCTCTCACAAGTCATAAGTTTATTAGTCGACAGTAGAAAAGATGTCTCGAGAAAAAAATATTAAAACCTTTAAAAAATAAAAATTATAAAAATCACACAACAACTTTTCAAAAATTTAAACATCTATACTCTTTAAATTTTATCTTAAATCAATATCTCAACAAAAATTAAAAATATATATATAACTAAAATAATTTTGGTAAACTATTATTATTTTTAAAGAAAAAAGTTTCAATTAAGAGTTTACTTTAGGTCTCATTTTGCGTTGAGCCGGTCCTAATAACCATCATAAAATAAGATAATTTTTGTACAGTACAGTATAAAGTTTTTTTAAAAAATCATATAACTTGTTATTGTAAATAAAAATTCACATACATTACACACTCAATCAATCATATAACTTGATATGAAAGATTACCTCATTTTCATTGGTTGTTCGTGTAAAATTAATTTACAACGACTGTGTATATCCATTAAACTCTTTTTATATAGAAACGTTATCTATAAATAAATCAATATAATTTAAAGTAAGTTATTTTATTGTGATGTGAAATGGGCTGTGATAAGGCCTCTTAATAAATTAGGTTTTAGTAGAATTGGAATTTAAGGTTTTGCATTTGCAGAGTAGGAAAAAACGGTTGAGCAACAATGGGGAAATTCTTGAAACCTAACAAGGCAGTGATTGTCCTTCAAGGCCGTTATGCCGGCAAAAAGGCGGTGATCGTTCGTACCTTCGATGACGGTACCCGTGAGAGGCCATACGGACACTGTCTTGTCGCCGGAATCAAGAAGTACCCTAGCAAGGTGATCAAGAAGGACTCTGCTAAGAAGACGGCGAAGAAATCTAGGGTTAAGGCATTCGTGAAGGTCGTGAACTATCAGCATTTGATGCCAACTCGTTACACTCTCGATGTGGATCTCAAGGATACTGTTGTTCCTGATGTTCTTCAAGCGAAAGACAAGAAGGTTACAGCGCTCAAGGAGACTAAGAAGCGTTTGGAGGAGAGGTTCAAGACTGGCAAGAACAGGTGGTTTTTCACAAAGCTTCGTTTCTGAATGAATTTCATTTTATATGAATCATGAATGAACTTGTGGTTGTTAGATTCATATCAGTAAGGGATTTTGTTTTTGTTTTTGCATTGTTAGATTCATATCAGTACCGAGTTTTTTAAACACAAAGTTAATCAACATATTCTATTCATATGTTCAATTTTGCTTTGACAAGGATATCAAATGCTAAGGAACATGAACGGCCACCATTTCCAATTGACATGAGACCAAATGCAAATGTAATTGTGACTGAGGATGATAAGTTTGGCTAGCAGAGCAGAATCTCATGTCATTATAATTTAGTAAAAATTACATTTGTGAAAGTTTAATCAAAAGGACACATATTCTGCTAAATTACGGAATCAGCTATTCAGCGATAATATAACTAAATGAACTATCGGTCTCCTTTTATTCTGTCTTGCAAATGAACATAAGTCTAGCGGACTGCTTAGTGTAAAATTGCACAGTATCTTTTATATGAATGGATTTTGCAATGCTGTTGTTTTGGTTTCCATTTGTTTTGACTGCACTATGTGTCCTTTGTTTTGACTTGCAGTAGTCCCTGTTGCTTTTGGTGTGGTTACCTTGTAGGAATTTAGTATGGTGCTTCCTTTGTTTTGTAAGCCTCTATAAGCAAGCTATGTTTCGTGTTTTCCAACCCAAGGTATGCCTTGTGTTGGATAGTAATATATATTTGCCGTTAAAAAAAATCCCTCTCTTCTCAAGCTTTGTAATTGTAGGTGTTTGTTCTCTCAATACAGGACTGTTCACACTCATTAACCAATTGAGTGAACATAACATAGTTGATCAGTCTCAATAAGATAAGAACAGTGAGTAACAAAAAACAATTGCCGAATCCGTAATTAATTAATTTTTAACACATCATATTGATATTGTAATTCTTTTTCTTTTCTTTTTTGTCAACAACACTAATTCTTTATTCCATGTCAAAATAAAACTGCAATTACTTATTCTATTATTCAGACAAGTCTTATAACATAGGCCACTTCAGTAGGACAAGAAATCCAACCACCTTAATACCAAAATATAAAAAGAAATCCAAAAGGTATATTTACCGCACCAAATATACTTTTACACTACCTCTCGGCCAGTAGGTTTTTTTTACTAAATGTAACAACGGATACACACACTGTATTTGATCTGATCGGATAAAAGTTTCTTCAAACAACGGGCTCAAAAATATGTATTCATTTCAATAGTTTTTTATAATATTTGTGGGGTATAGATCCAGTGACTCACTATATCTGTTAGGATAGAAGATTCTTCAAAACAAAACCTCGAAAAACAATTTATTAATTTCGATAGTTTTTATGCAATTTTTGGGGGTTATAAAATATGAATTATGAGATTTTTCAATGTCGGTGAAAAAATTGTATGATTGCTCACATAAACCATAAACCTATGAGAATTACTTTTGTCACCCTATCGATTTTGGGGGGCGCCTTACGAAATGACCAAAATACTCATGTCCGTGGCCTAAGTCACGGAAGTTGTCCGCGCCTAAAGGAGCGGATGTGATAAAAATAGGGGTGTTTCCCACGCATCAGGAAAAACACCCCAAAAAATATTCAAAAAACAATTTATTCATTTCGATAGTTTTTTAACGATTTTCGTGGGTTATAAAGACTATGAATTATGCAATTTTTTCAATATCGGGGAAAAAATTAATTTGTTTGATTCTCCACCTAAATTGATCCACAGACATACTATATGTGTTGGAGTAGAAGTTTCTACAAAAAATAAACTCGAAAAACAATTTATTGTTTTTTTAACGATTTTCGTGGGTTATATAAACTACGATTTATGCAATTTTTACAATCTCGGTGAAAAAATTTGATTTGTTTGAATCTTCACGTAATTAGATCCCCAAACACACTATATGTGTATGAATAGAAGTTTCTACATAAATTACACTCGAAAGGTCATTTATTCATTTTCATAGTTTATTTAACGATTTTCGTGGGTTATTATAGACTACGAATTGTGTGATTTTTCTATTCTCGGTGATAAAATTTTGATTTGTTTGATTTTTCACCTAAATGGATCCACAGACACACTATATGTGTAGGAATACAAGTTTCAGCAAAAAATAGATTCGAAAAGACATTTATTCATTTCTATAGTTTTTTTAACGAACTGAAAAAATTTAATTTGTATGATTCTTTACCAAAATTGAACCACAGACACACTATATGTGTTGGAATAGAAGTTTCAACAAAAAAAAAGCCTCGAAAATCAATTTATTCATTTCGGTAGATTTTTAACGATTTTCGTGGGTTATAGTCTACGAAATACGAGATTATTCCAATCTCGGTGAAAAAATTTGATTTGTTTGATTATTCACCTAAATTGATCCATAGACACACTATATGTGTTGGAATAGAAATTTTTACAAAAATATACTCGAAAAACATTTTATTCATTTCGACAGTTTTTTAACGATTTTTGTGGGTTATATATAAACTACGAATTATGATATTTTTCCAATCTCGGTGAAAAAATTTGATTTGTTTGATTCTTCACCTAAATTGATTAACAGACACACTCTATGTGTTGGAATAGAAGTTTCTACAAAAAAATGAATCGAAAAGCAATTTATTCATTTCGATAGCTTTTTTAACGATTTTTGTGTGTTATAAACTACGAATTATGATATTTTTACAATCTCGATGAAAATTTTTGATTTGTTTGATTATTCACCTAAATTGATCCACAAACACACAGTACGTGTTTTAATAGAAGTTTTAACAAAAAAAAGAATCGAAAAGCAATTTATTCATTTCGATAGCTTTTTTAATGATTTTCGTGGGTTATAGTCTACGAATTATGAGATTATTCCAATCTCGGTGAAAAAAATTGATTTGTTTGATTCTTCACCTAAATTGATCCATAGACACACTATATGTGTTGGAATAGAAATTTCAACAAAAAATATACTCAAAAAACATTTTATTCATTTCGATAGTTTTTTAACGATTTTTGTGGGTTTTTAAACTACGAATTATGATATTTTTTCAATCTCGATGAAAAAATTTGATTTGTTTGATTATTCACCTAAATTGATCCACAGACACACTGTATGTTTAGAAATAGAAGTTTCAACAAAAAATGGAATCGAAAAGACATTTATTCATTTCTATAGTTTTTTTGACGATTTTCGTGGGTAATAATATTTTTCCAATCTGGGTGAAAATATTTAATTTGCTTGATTCTTCACCTAAATTGAACCACAGACACATTATGTGTGTTGGAATAGAAGTTTCAACAAAAAAATCGGTTCAAAAATCAATTTATTCATTTCGATAGTTGTTTAACGATTTTCGTGGGTTATAGACTACGAATTATGCAATTTTTACAATCTCGGTAAAAAATAATAATTTGTTTGATTCTTTACCTAATTGATCCACAGACACGCTATATGTGTAGGAATAGAATTTTCTACAAAAAAAAAAGAATCAAAAAGCAATTTATTCATTTCGATAGTTTTTTTAACGATTTTCGCGGGTTATAGTCTACGAATTATGAGATTATTCCAATATCGGTGAAAAAATTTGATTTGTTTGATTCTTCACCTAAATTGATCCAAAGACACACTATATGTGTTGGAATAGAAATTTCTACAAAAAATATACTCGAAAAACATTTTATTCATTTCGATAGTTTTTTAACGATTTTTGTGGTTTATAAACTACGAATTATGATATTTTTCCAATCTCGATGAAAAAATTTGATTTGTTTGATTATTTACCTAAATTGATCCACGGACACACTGTATGTGTAGGAATAGAAGTTTCAACAAAAAATAGAATCGAAAAGACATTTATTCATTTCTATAGTTTTTTTGACGATTTTCGTGAGTTATAATATTTTCCCAATCTGGGTGAAAATATTTAATTTTCTTAATTATTCACCTAAATTTAACCACAGACACATTATATGTGTTGGAATTGAAGTTTCAACAAAAAATTGAATCAAAAATCAATGTATTCATTTCGATAGTTGTTTAACGATTTTCGTGGGTTATAGACTACGAATTATGCAATTTTTACAATCTCGGTATAAAAAAAAATTACTTCATTTTTTACCTAAATTGATCCACAGACACACTGTATGTGTAGGAATAGAAGTTTCAACAAAAAATGGAATCGAAAAGACAGTTATTCATTTCTATAGTTATTTTGACGATTTTCGTGGGTTGTAATATTTTTCCAATCTGGGTGAAAATATTTAATTTGCTTGATTGTTCACCTAAATTGAACCACAGACACCTTATATGTGTTGGAATTGAAGTTTCAACAAAAAAATGACTCGAAAATCAATTTATTCATTTTGATAGTTGTTTAACGATTTTTGTGGGTTATAGACTACGAATTATGTAATTTTTACAATCTCGGTAAAAAAAAAGAATTTGTTTGATTCTTTACCTAAATTGATCCACAGACACACTATATGTCTAGGAATAGAATTGTCTACAAAAAAATGAATCAAAAAGCAATTTATTCATTTTGATAGCTTTTTTAACGATTTTCGTGGGTTATAGTCTACGAATTATGAGATTATTCCAATCTCGGTGAAAAAATTTGATTTGTTTGATTCTTCACCTAAATTGATCCATAGACACACTATATGTCTTGGAATAGAAATTTCTACAAAAAATACATTTGAAAAACATTTTATTCATTTCGATAGTTTTTTTAACGATTTTTGTGGTTTATAAACTACGAATTATGATATTTTTCCAATCTCGATGAAATTTTTTGATTTGTTTGATTATTCACCTAAATTGATCCCCAGACACACTGTATGTGTAGGAATAGAAGTTTCAACAAAAAATGGAATCGAAAAGACATTTATTCATTTCTATAGTTTTTTTGACGATTTTCGTGGGTTATAATATTTTTCCAATCTGGCTGAAAATATTTAATTTGCTTGATTCTTCACCTAAATATAACCGCAGACACATTATATGTGTTGGAATTGAAGTTTCAACAAAAAATTGATTCGAAAATCAATTTATTCATTTCGATAGTTTAACGATTTTCGTGGGTTATAGACTACGAATTATGCAATTTTTACAATCTCAGTAAAAAAAAAAATTGTTTGATTTTTTACCTAAATTGATCCACAGACACACTGTATGTGTAGGAATAGAAGTTTCAACAAAAAATGGAATCGAAAAGACATTTTATTCATTTCTATAGTTTTTTTGACGATTTTCGTGGGTTATAATATTTTTCCAATCTGGGTGAAAATATTTAATTTGCTTGATTTTTCACCGAAATTGAACCATAGACACATTATATGTGTTGGAATAGAAGTTTCAATAAAAAATTGATTCGAAAATCGATTTATTCATTTTGATAGTTGTTTAACGATTTTCGTGGGTTATATAGACTACGAATTATGCAATTTTTACAATCTCGGTAAAAAAAATAATTTGTTTGATTCTTTACCTAAATTGATCCACAGACACACTATATGTGTAGGAATAGAATTTTCTACAAAAAAATGAATCAAAAAGCAATTTATTCATTTCGATAGTTTTTTTAACGATTTTCGTGGGTTATATAGTCTACAAATTATGAGATTATTCCAATCTCGGTGAAAAATTTTGATTTGTTTGATTCTTCACCTAAATTGATCCATAGACACACTATATGTGTTGGAATAGAAATTTCTACAAAAAATATACTCGAAAAACATTTTATTCATTTCGATAGTTTTTTAACGATTTTTGTGGGTTGGACTACGAATTATGCAATTTTTACAATCTCGCTAAAAAAAATTAATTTGTTTGAATTTTTTTTATTCCTCACCTAAATGCAACCACATATATACTACATGGGTTGGGATGTAATATTCTTCAAAAAAAAAAGTCTTGAAAAATAATTTATTTATTTAGATAGTTTTTTTTTTACAATTTTCGTGGATAATAGACTAAAAATTTTGGGATTTTTTCAAACAGGTTGAAAAAATAAAATTTCATTGAATTCTCGCCTAATTGGATCCAAAAACACACTATGTCTATATGTGTTGGATAAAATATTCTTCAAAAGAAAAAGGGATCGAAAAACAGTTTATTCATTTTGATATTTTTTTAGAATTTTCATGGGTTATGGACTACAAATTATGAGATTATTTCAAATTCGGTGAAAAAATAATTTGTTTGATATATCACCTAAATGGATCCACATACACATTATATATGTTTATATAATTGATTCTTTATAAAAGGGGATAAAAAGCAATCTATTCATTTTGATAGTTTTATTTTACAATTTTTGTGGGTTATAGAGTGCAGACTACGAATTTTGAGATTTTTTCAATCTCGGTGAAATAATTAATCCTCACCTAAATAGAACCACAAACACACTATATGTGTATTAGGATAGGAGATTCTTTAAAAAAGGGCTCGACAAACAATTTATTCGTTTCGAATTTCTTCCCCTCTGTTCAAATATACATCTCTCTTCCTGCTCTTATGATGTTGGACTTGTAATCAACAGGACTTGTTTACACTTGAGAACAAACAGAGCTGCAACAAATCGTGTGTACAAGAACCATTGCAAAACCCAAAATCGATGTTTTAATAATCAAAATTTGTCAAAAAAAAAATAATCAAAATGAAAAAACATCTATATTTAATTAAATAACTAACATTCAAAAATTGATGGTGAATAATGAATTTAATTAATAAGAAAAATCATGAAACCTTTTGGCCCTAATCTTATTGAAATAGTTAGATTCATGAAGAAGAAAATTGCTCAGATTGCAAAGAAACATTTAGAAAGTAGAACACAAAGTGAGAGTGAGCAAAGGGAGGAGAAATAAAGAAAAACTCCATACATTTAAAAAAATGAGCCAGTGCAGTGCACAATTGTACCCACTTGATTACATTTTAAAAATGAGACAGTGCAGTCCTATAAATTTTGTTACTATGTAGTAAAAGGGGAGAGCACAAGAGGTATTATATTGGAATTATATTGGAACCGCTACGAGACTCAAGGATGTGGATTTTGTCATTCGATCATGATTGAACGGTTCAGATTTTATATTCAGTATTTTAGATTTAAATAAAATTCAAAATCTGCTTTAAAATCCTAGGAATGTATTTCATGTTTGGCCGTACAAAATTGCAACACAGCTGAAAATATTCACACAAATATTACTTCACTTTTTATTATTAATGTAAATTCATCCTACCTACCTTATTATTCATTCTACCGATAACCAATGTACTATGTCAAGAAAAAATGAAAATGCATTTCTTGAAGCAAATAGAAAGAGAGAGAAATCTAATATTGTAGGAGGGTAACAATCAGAGTGAATTCATAGAAGCTGCAAGTAAATATCAGTCTTCATATTCTGTTTCCTCATCATCATCGTCGTTGTTTCCAGCATATCTCCAACCATCTTCAACATTGTCACGATCCTCCTCGGTTTCTTCGCTGTCTTCATCATATGTTTCATCTTTCACCGGCCAAGGTTTTTTAACCATATTAAAAGTGGCAGGAGTTGGAGTAGACCCTTTCCGCTGTGCAACTTTGGAAGGAGGCATTTTCAAGTTTGGCTTGGGCCTACTTTGCTTCTGACTTTTACCGTTGGAACGTTTCCCACCATAAGCATCATGATCACTTGCTTCATCCATTTCATTTTCAGCATTATTAGCCAGAGCATGCAAGGCATTTTCATCATTTATGTGGCCAGGATGCTCCCTCTTCAAATGCAGTTTAAGCTTGTACTCATGAATGTATGCTTTTTCACACCCTTCATAAGGACATGCATATGGGCGATCAGAGGATGCTGAACCGTATGTTGCCCCAGAAGGTTTAGCGGTTTTTGTTTGTTTTTCTGAAGGAGGAGTGGTATACTTAGGCGTCACATCCATTGTAGGTGTACTCTGCAATGAGGTTGAAACTGTCAATAAAAAATTGTTTCGGGTGATACTTTTTACATTGTAAACATATTATATAGATAACCAAAAGTGCAGACAGCCAAGATTTAAATTGTAAACATATTATATAGATAACGCAGATATTCAAAACCTTGTAAAATAATATTAAAATTAAAATATGTATATATTTACGTATATATTTATGCACACCAAATGAAAGCTCTAGACAGAAAAGGCAAGTGCACGTATTAAAATCATACTTCATAAGGCAGGATGCATTATCTTATTGTGAACACATTGAGCATATAAATGTATCATGCTTTCGAAAACGGGAAATATTAACCAACCTTTTCATGATGAGAAGCAATGTGATTCTTTAGCTTGTATTCATGAGCGTATCTCTTCCCACAATCCGGGTATGGGCAAATATGATAGTTCTCTTGTGAATGTGTCTTCATGTGAGACCTCAGGTTAAAGTCCAAGGAGAAGGCCTGCATATTGTCACAAACAAATCTTAGAATTCACCTATGAATAATATAATTAAAAATTTGTTCATGAAAAATATAATTAAAAATGAATCCAGACAGTATGATACTAAAGTTGTCTTTTCTGGATGCAAAGTTTTGAATTGTTTAAGAAGATCCTATGACAATAATACCATAAAGAAGGTTTGAATCATTGTATAAATCTTCGCATATATATTGAGCCATGAACTAACCATGATGACCATGGTAACAATGATTTACAGTAAAATACAGTCATCCATGTTAAGAACCAAAATGTAAACAATGGATTATGAAATAAATGAAACAGTATTGATGTAAATTGTGAGCTTTATTTATGATGTCAATGGAGAATTACAGAATAAGAGGAATGAAATCCCTAATTCCTGTCCAAGAGCTAGGCTCCTAATAGGTCAGCTACTGCTGCCTATCCATACTATGATTTGCTAGAATCCAAGGTACCTTCTCTCAATCATTCTTACTCCTTATATCTAGGGAATTAGTTACTAGCTCATCTCTCTCTCCCCCACGTCACCACAAGCCAGCTATGCCTTAGAGACTCTTTTGCCCCTTCTAGAATATACCAACCATTCTCTGGGCCCCACCTCATGATTGGATAATAATTCCCTTGATGTAGTCAGTCCCCTTGGCCCATCAGTACTAGCCTCAGCCTCGTTCCTAACAACACTCCCATCTGAAAGTACTGCCTTGTCCTCAAGGCTAAAGTGTGCAAAACGACTCGCCATCATCACAGTATCCTCCCACGTTGCTTCTTCAGCTTTTTGTCCTTGCCACTTGACTAGTACTTGTCTTACCTCTGCCCCTTGTACTTGTATAGTCCTTTGGGCCAACACCAATTCCGGTTCATACACATCATCCTGCTCACCATCTAACTCAGCAGGTAAAGGTTCATCTTCACCATAGGACCCCACAGCTTTCTTCAACAAAGACACGTGAAATACGGGATGAACACGTGAATCAGCAGGCAACTTTAGTTTGTAGGCCACTGCCCCTATTCGTGCTACCACAGGGTAAGGACCAAAGTATTTTGCTGCTAACTTGGGACTAATACGAGAGACCACTGTTTTCTGTCTATGGGCCCGCAATTTGACAAACACCCATTCCCCTATAGCAAAGCTCTTGTCACATCTCTTCTTGTCAGCAAAGTGCTTCATCCTATCTTGGGCCCTCAACAAATGAGCCTTTAGTTGTTTGATAGCCTCATCTCTATCCAACAACTCTTTCTGCACAGCCTCTACCCTCACTTCACCTTGAATCCATCGTACCATAGTAGGAGGGGTCCTCCCATAAACAATCTCAAAGGGGGTTTTCCCTGTAGAGGCGTGGTAAGTAGTATTGAACCAATACTCCGCCCATGGAACCCACAACACCCATGTCTTTGGTTGATCCGCAATAAAGCACCGTAAGTACGTTTCTAAACACCTGTTGACCACTTCAGTTTGCCCATCAGATTCGAGATGATAAGCACTACTCATCCTTAACTTAGTACCTTGCAACTTGAACATCTCTTGCCAAAAATTGCTCATAAATATGGGATCCCTATCACTTACAATTGATAGAGGTACCCCATGAAGTCTCACAATCTCCTTCACAAAAACTTCTGCAATTGTTCTAGCTGTATAGGGGTGCTTTAAGGTAATAAAATGAGAATATTTAGACAAGCGATCTACCACCACCAAAATTGCTTCAAACCCCTTGGATTTTGGAAGGCCAGTTATAAAATCCATTGATATATCCTCCCAAATCCTGTCTGGAACGGGCAATGGTTGCAACAAACCTCCTGGCGTGCTTGCTAGGTACTTCTGGCGCTGACATACATCACAACCGCGCACAAACTCCTGCACAGCATTCTTCATACCCACCCAATAAACGTTGGCCGCTATCCTCCTGTAAGTTCTGTAGAAACCGGAATGCCCTCCTTGTGATGTTTCATGAAATTCTTTCAACAAGGTGGGAATCAAAACAGATTTGTTAGAAATCACCAATCTCCCTTCATATAACAACACTCCCAGTTTGAATTCAAATCCCGGTCGAGACTGCTTGTCTTGTTGTAGGTCACTCACTATCTTTTGCAGGTGAGGGTCCTGCAAGAATTCTTCTTTCAACACATCTGCGTCCTTCCACTGTATACTCGAGGTCATAGCGCACAAATCTGACCCTTCGTGTACCCGTGATAAAGCATCAGCTCCTCTGTTTAGCTTCCCCTGTTTGTACACGATATCGAAATCAAAACCCAACAACTTGGCCGCCCAATTCTGTTGTTCCGCCGTAACAATACGCTGCTGCAAAAGTTGTTTGAGGCTTTTTTGATCTGTTGAGACTGTGAAACGTCGTCCCAATAAATATGGCCTCCAATGTTGTATGGCTAACACGACAGCCATTAATTCCTTCTCGTAAGCCGATTTTGTCACATTCCGTACCCCTAGTGCTTTGCTGAAATAAGCAACAGGTCTTTTGTTCTGCATTAATATGGCACCAAGGCCTACGCCTGAAGCATCACACTCAATGACAAACTCCTTGGTGAAGTCGGGCAAAGCTAGGACATGCGCAGTGGTAAGGCTTATTTTCAATGTCTCAAAAGCCTTGGTAGTTTCCTCATTCCATGTGAAAGCGTCTTTCTTTGTTAAAGCTGTCAGTGGCCTTGCTATCTTGCCATAATTTTTTATGAATTTTCTATAATACCCAGTCAAGCCCAAAAAGCCCCTCACTCCTTTCACATTCTTGGGCGTGGGCCACTTCAAAACACTGCTCACCTTGTCAGGGTCCACAGCTACCCCCTTCCCTGAAATCACATGGCCCAAATAGTCTATGGATTTTTGTGCAAAGCTACACTTCTTCTTGTTGGCCACCAATCCATGATGCTGCATAATGCTCAACACCTCCTCTAAATGACCAATGTGTGTTGTCCAATCTTTACTATACACAAGAATGTCATCAAAAAATACCAACACGAATTTCCTCAATTGCTCACGAAACACCTCATTCATCAAGCTTTGAAAAGTGGAGGGAGCATTCATCAATCCAAAAGGCATTACTAAGAACTCATAATGCCCTTCGTGGGTACGAAACGCCGTTTTATGCACGTCCTCCTCGTGAACTCTAACTTGATGGTACCCGGATTTGAGATCCAATTTGGAGAAGATTGTTGCGCCATGGAGCTCATCAAGCAATTCTTCAATTACCGGTATAGGAAATTTGTCCGGGATTGTCGCCTTGTTAAGGGCCCTATAATCAATACACATCCTCCAAGACTCGTCTTTCTTCTTAACAAGAATCACCGGACTAGAGAAAGAGCTAGTGCTATGCCTTATCACCCCTGCCTCCAACAACTCCTTGACTTGCTTTTCTATCTCATTCTTATGATGGTGAGGATATCTATAAGGCCTAACATTGACTGCCTCATGACCCTCCTTCAAGTTGATAGCATGCTCTTTCTTTCTTCTTGGTGGCAACCCCCTAGGCTCTTTGAAAACGTCTTCGTATTTAGACAACAAGCCCTCCAACACCTGTTGTTGTCCAATACTTAGAACATTCTCATCACCCCTCTTCTTCTCAATGCTCCACAACCCTCCTATTCCTCCACGGCTCGTACCTCCTACAATACTCCTCAAGGTCTCCATGTTATCATTTAATCCTTGAAGAGTTACCCACACTTTGTTGTGCCAAAAACTCATGGTGTGTTTGCTCCAATTCTTGATAATGTCCCCCAACGTCCTTAGCCAATCAACTCCCAACACAATATCCACACCTCCCAAATCAAAAAGGTGTGCACGGACTGCTAGCTGCACCTCCCCAATCTCTATGTTTAAATCCGGACAAACCCCAATAGACTGGGCCTTAGTCCCATCTCCTAACTTAATGCACATGGATGTTGAGTTGTCAACGGCCCAACTCATTTTCTGGGCCAACCGCTTGTCAATGAAATTGTGGGTAGCCCCACTATCCACCAGAATTACTACTGGCACCCCTCCTACAGCACCTTTCAATTGAATGGATTGAGGCCTTTCTGAGCCCAATTGACCCAATTGTCCCAATTGAAGCAAGCTCATGATACACATCTCCCCTTCAGACTCCCCTTCTTCTTCACCCACCTCTACCGCCAACAACTTCCCATCCTCCCCTCCTTCATCATCATCATCCACAATCAATATCCTTAAGTGTTTGTCGGGACATTGATGTGTTTTAGAGAAAGGACCCTTGCACTTGAAACACAACCCTTTCTTTTTCCTATCCATCAATTCATTATAGGAAAGATGAGTGAACCCCCTGTCACGATGTTCACCCCTCCTTTCATGTTGGGAAGGCCCATCACTCCTAAGCCCAGATCCACTTCCCCTCCTGGTTGCTTCCTTACCCCCCCTTTACTAACACCCAATCCGTGTTACCACCTCTATTGGGCCCATGTGACCCGGCCCGGTTCAACCCATGCCCAGATCTGTGGGATTGGTTATAACCCGAACCGTCTTTCTTCATCTCCTTCTCAACCGCCCTCGCAACTTGTAAGAGCTTCCCTCGACTTAAATCTGAGAGCACCGCCATACTCCTAACTCTTCCACGCACCTCCTCCTTCAACCCATGTAAGAAATAGCCCAGAAATTGCTTATCTGGTAACCTGGGTATTTGAGCGGTGAGATATTCGAACTCCGTGATGTAATCGTCCACATTGCCGGTTTGTTTGAGCTCCGTCAATTGTTCATAAACATCACCGTCACCATGTCCTCCGTACCTCTCCAACAATGCTTGTTTCAGCTGTTCCCACGTCAACTCCTCATCGTCGTTGATCAATGAGTTGAAGAAATGGATGGTAGCTCCCTCCATACACAAATGGGCTAAACACACCTTCACCTCCGGCCTGGTTCCCTGTACGCGAAAATACACCTCAGCTCGTGAGATCCAGCCAGCTGGATCTTCACCGTTGAACATTGGAAGTTCAACCTTCTTCACTGCTTGTCGGAACTCCAACAACGCATCATCATTGTTGAGATTCGCCCGAGATCCTTCAGAGTTGGGTTTCGATCCCTCTCCAGATTTGGGTTTCGATTCTTCTCCAGATCCTTTCTCCGGTGTACCTTCAATAACCACAACGCCATCCTCCTTCCTTTTTCCCAAGCTCCTCTCAATCATAGCAATCAGTGTGGCTTGACCCTGTTCCATTGAAGAAAGGGTCGCTTTGATCCCAGCCATCTCTCCTTCTAACGCTTCTACACGAGCCTCCATTCTCCGTATTATGGTGATTTGGTTCTATTTGGGTGGCATTCACTGGTTTTCCGTCACACTAGATCCGGTAGGTCGGACCAAATTGTTAAGAACCAAAATGTAAACAATGGATTATGAAATAAATGAAACAGTATTGATGTAAATTGTGAGCTTTATTTATGATGTCAATGGAGAATTACAGAATAAGAGGAATGAAATCCCTAATTCCTGTCCAAGAGCTAGGCTCCTAATAGGTCAGCTACTGCTGCCTATCCATACTATGATTTGCTAGAATCCAAGGTACCTTCTCTCAATCATTCTTACTCCTTATATCTAGGGAATTAGTTACTAGCTCATCTCTCTCTCCCCCACGTCACCACAAGCCAGCTATGCCTTAGAGACTCTTTTGCGCCTTCTAGAATATACCAACCATTCTCTGGGCCCCACCTCATGATTGGATAATAATTCCCTTGATGTAGTCAGTCCCCTTGGCCCATCAGTACTAGCCTCAGCCTCGTTCCTAACAATCCACCAAACAATAATTGGTGTACATTGATTCTAAACTGACGATTTTCCAAATCTATTATTGATCATCTCCTATATTAGCAGTAAAAGTAACCCACTGCTGAACAGTCATATACCACATTGTAGCTGAAGCTTTAGAGCTCAAATATTTGATCATTCCAATGGATGAAAAAACATATCAGTAGGTTAGGTCCAGAGTGAATGATAACAAAAAATGAGTTATTGCTGATATTCAGGGTATGATGGAATATACCAAACATGAAGTTGATTCAAAATACAAACATGAAAAACTTAGAGATCAATAAACAAGAACAATGGATAGATTTATCACCTTACCACAGCCTTCATGAGGACACACGAAATCCCTCTCCCCTGTGTGAATTAGGAAATGTCTTTTTAACTTTGAGCTGTCAAGAAATTTCTGCAACAGAAACAAAATATTCTTAGCAATTTCTAAATAGACCTGACAGTTGGCAAGCTGAAGAGCAGTACAATAAGACATAGCGTTAGACAGAAAAAAAAAATGCGAAACTAAATGGAAAAATTGATAAGGATCTATCTTGAGCAATTGTGGGTTATGACAATACAACATAATATGTATACATGGGTGTTACTAAATAGGCCTGATATTACAAAAAATGGAAGCTGGGACAGGAGTAGAGGTGAGTAAAGACATAACATTGTGTCATTAAAAAACTATTTTGAAACTTCAAAAAAAAAATTGTTTAGGATTTACAATGAATGTAGTAAGTTACAACCATACAGCTTAACATGCATATGTGTGCACTTGAGAGTGCGTGAATCTGAAGTAACAGATTCGTTACCTTTCCACACCCCTCGTAATGGCAAACAAATTGCCTCTCTCCATGGATGTGAGAATGCTTCCTCAAAGCACCAGCATCTATAAATGTCTTTCCACAGCCTTCGTAGCTGCAAAGGAAAAGTACTTCAGTAGTTGGCTCGGGTTCTGGCTCCGGAGCTAAAGGTTCTTTCTCCTTCTCTTTCAAGGCCTTTATGGTGTCCTCTAAAGTAAACAAATCACAGAAAATTGTTAATGCAGAATGCGTGATAAACAAAATCACATAAAGTAAAATAGTCCCTTGGATGCAACCAAGCTTGCATAATCTTCAATTAATCACATGCTCTATAACTACGAAAAATACATGATTTGTTCCTTTTTGCATCAATACAACGATTTAGAAATACATAATTTTGCAGGTGGTTATAAAAGATAACTAGAAAGCAAGTTGGTAACAGAAGCATAACAAACACATGTTAAAGATTTTAAACTGTATATATACCAATACGGAAATGCAGCACTATGAACAGATTATTTTGGTATTTGAGATAGTTATCTAGGGAGTTACTGTTCATATGTAATGTGACAGGTTGTAATAATGCTACATGGCAATAGTAAGTTTTGTTAGAGTGCCACATCAGCATTTTTAACCATGTAGAGCTATTTCGAAGCAAATTATACGTGTAGAGCTATTTCGAAGCAAATTACAAACCATGGAGAAGAGCATTTTGTACCAATTCATTCAAATCAGATAATAAAACAGAAAAACAGATTAACAGCATAAACTAAACCAGATAATAGGGTTACTAGTGAGCAAAAATTTAAGCTTATTAGGCAGCATAAAGGACAGACCTGTTACCCATCTTAAGAGCATGCACTTCCCACCAGTAGCCACAACATCTTGGGGAACCCTGATAGTAACATTTCTCTGATTATTAACATAATAATATGTATTGAATTCAAAACTTTAAGAAAAAAATTCTCAATTTTGTTGATTTCTTATTCAATTGTTTGATCTTATCTTTCGGTGTATAAATCCAACAAATACTAATTCATTCTATGCCATACTACGATGAAGCACAAAATAAAAAGCTTCTTCCAAAAAATTGAGCAAAAAATTAAAAATTGAGAATAAAAGAGTTGATGAAGAAAAGGGGGGAAGTAACCATTGTTTGACCCATTTAACTGCAGGAGCTTTGGACTTGAGAAAGGGGCGCCTATCGAAGAGAGTGTGATTGAAGTGAGTCTCCATTGTTCTCTCACAATTTGTTTCTTAGGGTTAGGGTTTGAAAGGGGATGGATACGAAAAGAGAGAAATTAAGAGGAAGTAGTTTGTTTTGTTTGTTGATTGATGAATAATGAAGCTTGGTTCCATCCCATGTTCATTCATGTCGAATTTTCCTGCTTTTCGCAAAAGAGAGATTCAACCGGTCTAGACCCGGTTCGGTTTACAAAATTCTCAACCGCTATTGGAGACTGCACTTTCAAGTATAGGCCCGTTTATACTATTGGGCTCATGGGACATACTATTGCCTCCATGATTTTGCTACACTATGGCAGATGTAATTACTATTACCACTTTCCATAATTTATTTTATCACCCTCAATTTAATGTATATCCGATCCGATATAGTCTAAAGATTTAAGAACAATGATATAAGTATTTTTTTATCCCTATAAATATCTCAAATTTTGATTTTATTCCTTATAAAAATTTTAGGCAAGTATACTTTTCATATATTTTAATTGGTTTTTATATTCATGTTTTTAAAATTATAATAATTTCTCCCACACTCGACCCAAAAAAAATCTCTTATGAAAATTTAGAATTTTTCAGTAAAAGATAAATTAATTATAATATTTACTTTATCGTTGTATTTTTTTGTCTTAGATAAAGTGGTAATCCACTGAAATCAACTCTTAATCCACTGTACTGACCCACCGCTCATCGTTCTTTATGTCGTCAACATCATCCAGTTCTACCCTTTCATCGATGGTTCCATATGTGTTGTGCTCATCAATTGAATCTTGGTTGCGGAGTGGAAGAAAAAGTACATTGTTAATTAGTGGCATCGAAGATACCCATTGCAGATTTGCAGTGCACCGATACAAAACAAAAACTATACTTTTCACATGGTTGTTTAATGCATCATAAATCTGATTAAATTAATTTTCTTGGTAAAAAAAAGATTGAAACCAAATCACCTAGTGACACGTTAGTGGAGCGTGCGTTGAAAGGCCGTGTGTAATTAGCATTTTTCTGTATACTAATATTTTTTTTAGATCTCAATAAAAAAAATATGGTCAAAGTAGATTATATGAATAGTTCGCACGATTCTCAAACGATACTTAAAAAAACGGAGGAAGTAGTCAATTTTAAATAAGAATTGATTATTTAGCCAAAGTTTTATTTAGATCCGGTATTTTAATTAAGCCTAGACCTAGTAATTTTATTTATAAATACATAAATTTAAAATAAAAATTGGGCAAAAAAATGGCTATTTCAAATTGATTGGGCCAAAAAATTGGGCCTAATTGAACCGGCCGACTAATCCAAAAGATGAATCCGACCAAACCAAATAGATATACTTGAAACTATTTTCATAGGTGCAAGTCTAAATTGTCCTGACCAATCCCTTATTTTTTTAGCAAATCAAACGTATCAGTTGTCGTTATTTTGACGAAACTACACCATAAAACCAATTATAAAGATCCAAAATTTAAATATATATTATCCTATAAATGCATTATTATATTATTATTTTACAAAACCTCTAATACATTATTCGTAAATCATAATTTTTAACTGACAATGTCAATATTATTAAATTTGAAATCTCTATTGAGACCTCACATTGTATGCTAGGCTACATACTTTAAAAATAAAATACAAAATGATTATTAAAATCAAAATTTGAATTCAGAATGAAAAATAGCAAGGATTTGAAATAACAAATCAAACTCTTAAATTTTATTGGGCAAGGGCAATTAGGTCTTGTTGGCCGTCCACTTAGGAAAAGGTGGAGCCAACCAAATTTGACAATAAGAAATTAAAACAAAAAAAAAAGGATTGAATTTGAAAAAGGAGAAAGAAAAAAACAAAGGCAAGAATGTGGTTTGAGTTGGGATGAGCTGTCCAGTACTGCATTAGATGCTTTTTATCCGATGCTCACCTGTTTTGTGCTGTGCTCTGCTGTCTCACCTGCACTCCCACTCCCACTGCCTTCTCTGCAATGCAAATTATGTAATTTCATTCATGTTTATTTATACTCTCTCTTTCATTATACTACTACTTACTACTCTCTTTAACCATCTCACCCACTACTACTCTACAGAATTAATTATAATTGAAACATTATAATTAATTAATTAATTATGATCACTTAATTAATTAACACTGAATGAATCAAATCATTTTGAATCTCACATAATACTTTAAAAAAGGAGATCGAGACTAATGCAATTTGGTAATAGACAAGATTTTAAAAATATTTGTTAGGCCACTTGGATGTGAGAGATAGAGAGAAATGTACACTTTTATTTACTTTAGTAAGTCAGTAGTACACACACAATTTGTGAATTTGACTTTCAACTATGAAGAAGTTGATGAGGATAGATGATGATATCCCTCTTATTGCACCCTCTCACTGCACACACATATAAGCGAGTGAGTAACAAAGGCCAATTTTTGGCATTCCTTTTACAAGACCCCACGAGTGGTCTTCTGTTACATTTTTTTCCCTTAATAAGGCCCCTCCACTCACTTTATCTCTCTCTTCAGTTAAAAAACTTACTACTGCTGTGCTGCCTATAGTATAGTACTCACTCACTCACTCACTTTATTACTCTCTCTCTCTTGTACTACGCGTCTGTTCTGGTCTGAGCAAGACAACAGTCAATTACAAAAACAAGAACCCCACAAACTCACACTCTCACTCACTTCACTTGGGTCCAAACACTTTTGAATACCTCTTTCTCTCTCTCTCTCTCTAAAAACTAATCAATCCTCTTCTGTTGCCCCCACCCATCACCCCACTTTGTTGTTTTTTCTGAGTCAGTCTAATTGGGATGAACAAAAGGAAAGATCCATGAGGAGGCTCAAGAATCATGTATGTATCAATGAAAATAATAAATATAAATATTATATAAAAAAAAGAAAAACTGAAGCAAGTAAGCAAAGAGGCTTCCCTACATACATACATAGCTAAATAAATGGAACTGTCATCAGATTTGCAACAAAACAACAACAACAAGCAGAAAAGAGGCACCACCACTCATCCCCATCCCCACCACCAACAACAAGAATCATCTTCTCCACCTTCAAATTCTCATTCACAGCAACACCATCTTGTGGTCCCTTTTGATGGAAGACCATCATCTTTCCTTATGGGCTCCATCTCCAACAACAACTCTTCCTCTCCATCCAATTCTTCTTCTTCCTCTGCTTCAGCTTCTGCAATTGACGCTTCTCTTGCTATTGCTACCAGATCTGAACCACCTTCACTTCCTCATTCCACCAATAACAATAATAACCAAATTCAACAATTCTCTTCTTCCACCACCACCGCCGTCGCTGCTGCTAATCCTCCTAAACGATCCACCAAGGACAGACACACCAAAGTTGACGGACGTGGTAGGAGAATTCGAATGCCGGCCACATGTGCTGCAAGAGTTTTCCAGTTGACCAGAGAATTAGGCCACAAATCCGACGGTGAAACAATTGAGTGGCTTCTTCAACAAGCGGAGCCGGCTATAATCGCTGCCACGGGAACCGGAACAATTCCCGCGAATTTCTCAACGCTCAACGTCTCACTCAGAAGCAGCGGCTCAACGCTGATGGCGCCGCCTTCGAAATCAGCTCCTCACAGTTTTCACAACACGCTTGCACTGGCTCATCATCCTTATGAAGAAGCTGCGTACCAACACGCGCCACTGTTAGGGTTTCATCCTCATCAACACCAGCAACAGCTCATGAACGCCGATCAAATCGGCGAAGCGCTTTCAAATGAGAATTATATGAGAAAACGCTATAGAGAAGATCTTTTCAAAGACGATAACAACCAAAACGAGAGTGGTGAAGGTGATGGTTCTTCTCCCAAAAGTTTCAAAACAAACCACCAACCAGATGGAATAGGAGGAGAAGGTGAAGGTGGAGGAGGAGCTTCTTCATCCGCTTCTTCTGCTGGAAATTCTATTTCTGGACTTCTTCGACAACCACCACCGTCAAATATGTTACCGGCAACAGCCATGTGGGCCACGGCGGGGAGTGGAAACACAATATGGATGGTACCGGTGAGTGGCGGCGGCGGAAACGCGAATACAAATTCAGAGACACAGACACAAAACATGTGGCCTTTTAGTCCTCATCATCATAATCAACAACAAGGAACACCGTCGTCTCAGTTGCATTTCATGCCGAGGTTCAATGTTCCAGCAGGTTCAGGTGTTGAATTTGAAGGTGGACGTGGTGCAGCAGCAGCAGTAGGTGGTTTACAATTGGGTTCTTCTGTTTATCATCAACCAGCAGCAGCAGCAGCACCGTCGCAGCATATTGGATTGGCAGTGTCTGATTCAAATTTGGGTATGTTGGCTGCTCTTAATGCTTATACAAGAGCTGCTGCTGGTCATTTCAATTCTTCTACTTCTTCCTCAGATCATCATCATCATCGTCATAATTCTCAGCCACAAAATAGTCGTCATGATGAGAGTGGATCGGAAGATGCTCCTAATAACAATAATACCTCACAATGACTTCTACAAACAATTCATGGTTAGTTAGTTAGTTAGTTTCATTGCATGGCATGTTTTTTCATATGTAAATTACTTAAATATATTACTTAATTTGCTTGCATTTTTTTTACATTGTAATCTGTGCGTGCGTGCGCCACTAAAGTACTTGTGGTAGTAGTAGTACTATAGTATAGTAGTTTATTGGGTTTATTTTTTGCTGCAGATTGCAAGTTGAATATCTCAAAAAGCTAGTAGCTAGTAATTGATTTTCGAAGAAATTCCATCCATGGATCCAATGTGCATGCTAGCTAGCTAGCATCGGACATGAGAGTTTTTCTTAATTAGATGCTTTTTTTTAAAAAAAATATATTTGTGAGCTAGTTGATTTGGAGGTACATGGCATGGCATGGTATGTGATTTATTTACGGTTTGTTTTTTGTCCAAAGGGACTTTGCAGACTGACAGAGTTTGTTTGTATAGGAGGAAATTTCTCTTGCTATTTTTTCTTTATTTGGTTTTCTAGCACCTAGGTGTATGATAATTCATGAAAACAAAAGGATTTCAAACAAATTTTGAATTGCTTTACTGTTCTTATTTATTTTAGGTTTATATCCTAATTAAAGATGATGGATGGACTATACAAATCTGAGTTAATTAATAATGTGTTCTTATATATATATATATATATAAATAGTAATTGATGATGGATGGACTATACAAATCTGAGTTAATTAATAATGTGTGTGCCTTTTTAGAGATAACTCTATAGGGAGGGAGGAGGTCAGGAACAGCCAGCCAGGCACACTATTGATTCCCATTTCATTTAATTTCTTCCCTATTTAGTACTTGAACTTTCAAACATTTTTTCTCTTGTTTATCCGCAAAGGATATTTTTATGCTATTTTTTCGTTAATTAATTCCCTAAAATGAGAGGGCATTTATTGAGCAGAAAAATAAAAACCAACCAATAAGGTTTAGTTTAGTGGAGTGAATAATTAGGGGTGTCTCACAAAACAACAAATCGATTTAGTGTACTTTTGGGGTGAAAAAATTTGATTTTGACTGAATTGATTTTGTAAAATTGATTCTGGCCAAAATTGATTTAAGTTAAAGTGATTTATGTTTGGATATTCATGCAAAAGTGAGTTGAACAAAAAATTTGAGTGTAAATCAATTCTAGAATCAAAAGCTACGATTTCTAGCTTTAGTAGAATCAATTCTGAAAGCGGAATCAATTCTACTTTTGAAAAATCAAACAAGCCAGAATCAATTCTACAAATACAGAATCAATTCTGGCTACTTCAGAATTGAAACCAAACGTATTAAATTAAATTATTCATGTAATTACAATTAATGTTATTGTACATTGATTGTCCTACTTGACTACGTATAAATGTATATGAATTAATTAAAAAAATATTTTGCCAGATAACTTTACTTTTTTATTATAATAATAATGAGGGTGTAAGCCCTATTTTGATAGTTTTTAATAATGCCTATAAAAAAATGATAGTTTTTATTATGAAATAATTATGCACAAATAAAAAGTAATTTTTTTTATACAAATAGAAGTAGAATGAATAATAAACATTTTTATAAAATTTTAGACGAACGTTTTGTCAAATGAATGAAAAAAAGGAAAAAGCTAAGCATTTATGGAAGAGATAGGAGAAGCAAAGGAAATCAAACGTAACTTCAAATTAAATCAAAAAGAAAAATGAGGATATGAATAATAATTCACATCCTTTAATAAAATAATGAAAGGACGGTAACGTTTTCTACAAGCCAGGGGGGCAGGGAAAATGACTTTGGTGTTGACTTGAACAGTCAGTTTCATACCACTCTTCATTTCTCAATCATTCTTTCCTTTTTATCACCACCGCACACTTTTAACCATTTACTCCTTACTCCCTCTGTACCAAAATAAATGACCTGTTTGACCACTGACATATTTGCCAATGCATAACTTTAATCGTTAATATCTTTAATTATATATTATTAAAAATTATAAAAATGGTATATTTTGAAAGTACTCGTCGAGACAAATCAAACATCTTATATGCTAATATTTGCATCTTATTTGCTAGTACGTGTATGATTGGTTTCAATTCTGGAACAGCCATAATTGATTCTAGACATGTAGAATTGATTCTAACTTATTTGATTTCTTAAAAGTAGAATTGATTCTACTTGAAGCTAGAAATCGTAGCTTCTATTCTAGAATTGATTTTTACACTCAAATATTTTGTTCAACTCACTTTTGCACGAATATATCCAAACATAAACCACTTTAACTTAAAATCAATTTTGACCAGAATCAATTTTACGGAATCAATTCTGTCAAAACCAATTCTTGTCACCGCAGAACCAAACATACACTATGTATATGCACAATGCGTGATACTTGAATTTCCCAAAATTTTAATAAGAATTTGAAGTATTAGTTAAGTAAATAAAAATGTGATAAAATTTTAAAAGTAGTGTATTAAAAAAAGTTTACTTAAAACTTTTGACTTTTATTTCTACTTTATTTCCTTAATCATTATCATGAGTTTGCTGTCTACTAATATAGCTGAATTTTTCTGTATGATAAGTTTATTTCTCATAGTAATTTTTTGCGTCTAATATGTACAAATTAAAAACTTTATGGATATCCAATAAATACAAATAGCAAAAATTATTACGTATCATTTTCATTTTATATTGCTTTCCTCTTGCAAGTTGTGAATATATTTAAAAAATAATAGCTCTCAGCTGATGTGGTTGCATTGGACATGACTTTTTTTTTATTTAAATAAAAGAGGGTATACAGGTAATATACTTTATCTAATTTTTATATACTTGAATAGATAAATGCTATTTTTATTAGTAAGCATGTTATTTGTATAAAGTTATTGAATTTGTCGAAGATTAATATATATCAGAGAATTTGGTCAACCACTTTAATTAAATATTTAGTAGATTAGTAGTAGTGCTATAAACAAATACAGTCATCTTACGGCATAGACAAATGAAGCTATTAACCTTTGCATGTTTGTTGTGTTCTGTTCACATTCTAGAAAGATGTTTTGTCACATGTACACTATTCCTTCAACGAGTTGTCTAAGAAAATAAACAGTTATGTTATTTTAACATACAAACCTAGACTATTTTCTATCCGTGTTTAAAATTATCAAAAAATTTAAAGACCATTGATAACACATTTTAAAAATTAATTTTTTTAATTTCTTTCATTTTTAAAATTAAAACAATGACATGATTAATGCCGGTTTAATATGAGTTACATCTTTAATTGAATTGTATCAATTAAATCATTATTGCAATCATAAAAGTAATAACAACGAGTTAAAATCCTCTTCATTTTCCACTTTTTCCATTTCTCCTGCTACCAAAATTTTGTAAATATAATGTAATATTTTGTGTGTCCAATTAATATTTATACACATCATAACTGTACAAAGTAAAAATAAAGGCGTCCCCATGAGCTTAGCTCAATTGGTTGGGACATCACACTATATGTGTAGGAGCCGGGTTCAAACCCGAGACACTCCATTTATCCACCTTTAAGGCGGAATTTTAAAGCCACTAGACTACTTACCAAAAAAAAAAAAAATAAAGACAGAAAATGAAGAGAATCCAACTTGATAATAACCATTAATTTATACTTGGATACAATAATGTATATCATTATCAAAATTTTAAATATTTCTTTTAACAAATGGTGTACTAATTAATACATATATTGAGGAATAAAAAATTATAGTATATCATTACTAACGAAATTGAATTTAGTGAAATGAATTAAATTTCTATAACATGATGAAAGAATAATTAAATGCATGACAATTTAAGAGTTATTAGTGTATATATGGATATCAAATTAAAAAAAAAGAGTTATTAGTATATGATATTTCTCAAATATATTTATTTTTAACAAGAGTAATAGGTGAAAAAGAAAACATTGATCCTTATTGTGAAATTTTGTATTGTTACTTGTGCTTATTTAAGTTTTTATTTTTTAAACAATTTTTTTTCTAAGAAAATAAAGTAAATTAAAAATAAAGTAAAATTATTTCACTGATCTTTTCTTGTTAAACGATTTCAATTGTACTTGTGCTTATTTAAGTTTTTAAACGATTTTTTTTTATTTCTTCGATTTTTTTAATTATTATTTTTATAATATGTATTAACTACTTATGCAATATTAACTACTTATGTTAACATTTTCCATATTTATGCTAGAATTTCAAATAAAATGACTATACCACTGTTCTAGTGAATAAATAAGGGGGTGATGAATATTTGGATCGTATGTAAGGAATGAATAATTCCTTAATTATTAAAAATTGTGAACCCTTTACAATGAGGTATGAACTCCGGCCTATTTATAGATTTTTACAGATGGTAGTTACTCTTGACCATGATCATGGATACCCCATGATCACGGCGGTTTCTCCATATTTCCACCGTCCCACGTGGTGGTGGTGGTGGTGGGCGGTTATCTTCTGATCTTCATGGTGATCATGGTGATAAAGGGTGGTTATCTCCTCCCACGTATTGGTGTGCGTGTTGAATCTCCAAGGTAACGGTTGCAATTGGGGCGAGGGCGTCACCTCTGTGGTGCGTCGTCTTTGCCTTGCTTTCCCGCCAAGTTATCTGTTTGAAATTAATGTGTTGCATGATTGGGCCATTTGATCATTGGGCATATACCATTCATTTTTGGGCCACAACCCAGTCCAACCACAATAAAATGGTTATCATTTTGATCATTTGCTAACATGGATTGACGAAAGAGGATCTTCTCCGATGTGAATTCTATTAGAGGTGGTCAATTTTAAATCTGCACTTTTAGTTATTTTTATTTGAATGAACAATATATTGTAAAAAATAAATGGATGGTTGAAATGCAAAAGAAAATAATTGACCGGAGAGGAACTTCTCTCATGGATAGACACACATTGTTGTGCTTCTAGAGGGGGAAGAAAAAATACCATAGGATACCTATCTTCTACTAGTTTATTAGCAGACAAAACTAAACTTTCATCCACTTTTTTAAAGAAAAATGATATTTTTTAAATTAATTAAAATAATTAAACAAAGGGGGCAGCCAAGCATAGTCACTCACTCTCCGGATTATCTTGATCTATTCCATAATTGCTTTAGCATCATTTGTATTTGCACCAATCCACGCTGATAAAATTTTTACAATTATTTTAAGTTGCATACCTAGTATTTATGAAATACGGACAGAGACAAGATAGTGATATGTCGATATTAATAATAATTTAAAAAAAATGACATAATTTAATATAATTATAAGTATCGGTATTATATTGATGTCCGATACGGACACGTATCCGACATCGAAACATGTCTAATTTAAAAAATATTTATGCTTCATAGTATAGTAGTATTATTATGGAAAGAAATCTTCATGGTAAATTGTTAGTGAATTCAAGCGGTCAACTAACTCCTTATGAAATATGTAAATTATACGTAAATTATATGAAAGAGTCAAAGTTTAATTCATAGTAGTATGAACAATTATTAGTGAGACTTTTGTTTAGGGTCTGTTTGATTCAATTGAGAAGGAGGGGAGGTGAGGGGAGGAATTTATTATGTTGACAAAATTACCCTCATTTTTTTATTAAAATTCAAAATTATTCTTGTTGGAATATTAAAATTCTAGGTTTTATTTTTTTTTTACAACAAAAAAAATTTAGGTTTTCTACTCATTAGATTTTTTTTTGTTATATATCCATTAAATTTTTTTTTTTGACGTAATATATCCATTATAATTTAATCCTTATTTTGAGTTTACAAGGTTAAGAGTAAAAAAGTAAATTACTTCTCCAAAATTTAAAATATTCCCTCACCTCCCCTCCCCTCCAAAGACTTCGAACCAAACGGACCCTTAACGACATGGAGGGAGGAAGAATGATGGTAAAGGCAGGCAGAGGGAGAAATTTGTGATGGCTGAATCTGATCTTAAATAAGAAAAGGACGGCCAGGATGAATTGTGGTCACGGATTTATTGTGTGTACTACTACTATTGAGTATAGGGTGGGACCACCTCGCCAAATAAATGAATATACAACGAGGATAAAGTAACACGCGCTTCACGTGGTCCAATCATATGACTCGCAAGTGCGTGTTAGTTGCAAAAGTGTGGACTACGATACAACACTACCGCGCGTGGGCTCTGAATATCATATCATAATATGGGACAATGATTCTCTTCTTCCCTCCCCTTATCTCTCTTTTTTTCCATTCTTTTAAGTGAGAACAGATCTCTCAATTTTTTCTCTCAATTCTTCTTAATTTTTACATTTCGAGGATCAATTGGATTTAAATTATCTACATTCAAAAATTCTATATTCTTTTGTCTACATTCATTCACATTTAGTGCAAATATATTAGGAGAAAGAATGGAAAGAAATGTTATGATATGTGGTAATGATAAAATTGACCTTAAAAATAAAATAAATGTAAGATTTTTGAATGTAGATAATCAAAATCCATACCAATCAACTTTTCTCATTTTTTTTAATATTTAAATATTATTTTATATTTTTAATTCAATGATCTTTTGCCCACATCATTTTCTCAATTTTTTTTTCCCTACATGAGAGAATCCATTCTCGTTTTAAATTGTGCTTGGTTTGGGGAAGGAAATGAGGAAAGAAAAAAAAACCAAAATCATTTAATGAAATTAGACTAAACTTAATCTAAAATTAATTATTGATTTATGTATATTTTTCCCTCTTTACTTCATTAATAAAACCAAACAAACCATTACTTTTACTAGTTCTAGTTATTGGAAAGAACAAAACATTATACTAAAAATTCAAGTGCATAAATTTTAAAAAATAAATTTAGATTTGATCCTTTAACATCCGTCCTTACACGACCTTATTCACTGAGAGTGGATCCGCTCATGTCCATATTGTACTAGAGAGGGAGCAGTCCATATCACAACCATTAAAGTTCTATTCTTAATTTTTTTTTTTAAATTTTTAATCTAAAGGCTGTCATTGCACAGGAGGATAATGTTATGGGAGAGAATCCAAATTCTTATTCACTCCAGTTCAAAAATACCAATTTATTTTTTAAGTTTATTAAATAACTAATATAATTAATCTATATTATATATCAGATTCAAGGGAATAAAATAAGAACCTTAACTACTGTTATTAAAATACTCTTGATCAGAAAAGAAAAAAACACCAAGTTTATATAACAAATCTTATGTAGGAGATATAAACTTTGAAGTTTATATACCAAATCATGTTAACTTTTTTATGTATGAGATTTGCATAAATATATTGGTGATGGTTATAATATTATGCACAAATTACAACTTACAACCAAATTCAACATAATCTATACAATGTAGAAGGTTGCAGTCGAAGGACTCCAAGCAGGACTCCTACAACACAAACTCCAAGTTAGGGTAGACCCTATACAAAATAGAACTTCTCAATAACATGGTTGACTTAGTTCTGGCAGTAGTTTTAAGCCTTTAACCTTCTGCACCTGAATTCTGAAGTCGCGCAGTGTGTAGTTCAACCCGCATCGGCATGTTAAATAAATTTATCCTACAGCATTAAGCAAAAACAAATCAACTCACTTTTAGTAAAAGATAAAATTAGTGGGAGGGTTATCACTCACGCTTAGTAAGATAAAAGATAACAGTTCATGTTCTTACCAGTTGTTAGTTATGAAATAGTCGTTGACTGCAATAATCTTATTGCGCCTTCCTGTCTTGCATATGGTCCCGTTTCTCCAGGGGTAAAAGAGATAAAATCCACATCCTACATGAACCAAAATCGAAGTATGTGACTACAATGATAATAACTCCATAGGTGCTTTATAATATAATACAATCAAGCATGCCATTTATCCATGATTAGAAATTTTGGTGATCAAATACAGAAAGATTTTGTAAACGCACCTCACCCTAATTAAAATATCTGAATAAGAAAGATATCTAATAAAGAACTTGAGAACCAATATTAGAGCTACTTATTATTGTTCGATTATCCCCTTAAGAGCATCCCAAGTCCTGATTTCGCATAAAAACATAATGAGAGGTGTAAAAGATACTTTGATCACCAAAATATGGCTCATAAATTAAAAATGAGATCAATTTTCATTTTTCCAATATCTTAGAATTACTTGTTAAGGTAGTTGATCTTTCATTTGAAACTAGGAATTAACATTAGACAATTCGTTTTTGAATTCTCAACACAGTATAAAATAAAGAAAAGTAAAGTTCAATAACACTGATGTTAGCCAAATAATGAAACAAACAAACAAACAAACAATATCAATAAGTTTGAAGCAATTCATTTCACGAGGAGTCGCAAGTTTCATTTCATCAAAAGCAATACAACGGGTGTATATTTTTAAAAAACAGACAATACTCAATAGCTTTAATATTATGTCAACTTAACAAGTCGAAGCAAGTGTATGAGAACTAACAAGGATTTGACAAACTCAAAATTGTCAAATAATTACAGATAAATGCACTGTGCTTCATTATTGAAATAACTCGCACTACCCTAGCAATTTATGACTTCATCTAATCTAACATATGGCCGTTAGTATTAATCATTACCCAAGTACCCTTTTGAGTCACTTGCTTAGCAGCTAGGTTTATAGTGCAATTCCTGTCTAGAGTATAGAGTGAAGGAATAAGTAATGAAGAGCGATTTCTGTCTAGAGTAAAGGAATAAGTAATGGAAAGCTTACGAAACATTATTTGCAACATAAAATATTGGAAGCCTTTCCACTCCTGCAGGTCTCCATTTGGATTTTTCAAAGGAGATTTCTTGTTCAGCCTCCGACCCAGTTGCAGTTAGAACAAACTGAAACATACAATGTATGACACTAATTTAATATCATTCATAATACTATAACATGATATTTTAGTTTTGATTAATAAATTGAAATGCATAAAATGTCAAATTCAATGTGGGAAAAAGGGGTTTGGAATTTGGATTCTCATGATTAACAATACTGTCCTGTGAAATTTGCATCTATCTCTCTCTTTATAAATATCAATAAAGGTTAATAAGGTCCCTGATATTTAATACATGTAACGAGAGAGATGGATACAAAAACTTAGATGACACTCAAATTTTAACGTCAAAGGATCCAAATCAAGGAGGGGGAAAGAAGAAATAGAAGGGTCACAGCCAAAACAGTCATACATACCAGTGGAAAAAGTATAGCCATAATCCCATAACTAACAAGAGGAGAGAAAAAGAATATAGCCAAAACGCAAGGACTTCCTGTAATGCACAAATCATTATTAATCTCAAATATGCAGGGAATCATAGGATAAAAGTATTATACACGATAGAAAAAATTTGTTCTATAGTTCAACATTTTTCAACAAAATGGTGTTAACCACAACAGGTCTCATAGGCAACATATATTTGACTATTGGCATACTGCTTTGTAATTGCTCACTTCCTAAAGTTGAAAATCCTCAACCCCATTCCCATAACCCGATTTATCTTTTCACAAACAACCCGTAATACTGTCTCTCAGCAGACATGTTAAGGACTGGTTACATTTTAATTTTTATTATCAAATATACAGAGAAAAAAGAACTGTTCTTCGTCCTAATGTTTGTAGAATAGGATGTTTTATCTGAGAGGCATAAAAAAAGAGATGGCAATATCTTAAACATATATTTTTCATTAGTGAAACAAACAGGTATACTTAATAAAACTATTTCAGAAAAGATTATTTTAAAAAAATCTTACCAAAACCAGCAAAAAATGGCCAATAAGATTCAAAGTAATCTAGCCTTCTGTCAAGGGCCACTTCATTGAAATTCCATTTATACCTAATCAAAAAGCATACTTCAAAACATGTATCTAATTGGTGAAGGAGGACATTAAGCAAAGATGTGTTTGGACCACATACTCGAAGCAGTAATATGCATACATCCAGGAAAGGAGTAAAAAATTGAGCCCCTTCCCTATGTATGGTATGAACCCAGTTGCATAAACCTGGAAATAACATTAGAAATTGCATGATTTTAGTCAACTAGAAAGGATAAAAAAAAAACAAAATAAAGTTTACTGTATATAAGGCATATATAATATCTATCAATTTGGGAGCATAAATTATTATTACCTCAAGAAAGAAAACACTCAAAAGGAGTATCGAGTACACCTGCTCTCCTATTCCAATCATGACCCTGGGTTAAGCAGACACAGTAAGAATCGATATCATTTAGAAAGAAAGAAAGAAAAAATACTCAGCATGAAGTAACTATGAATTAGAACTTTACCCTCCAAGGCCAGATGGTTTTTTTGCTTGATAAGCATCTTGTGTAGTTGGTGCGTTGTTTTGGCTGGAAACTTTGTCCACAGTAAACTTAGATCTTCCCATTGCAGCATACCCATACTTGGCGATGTCATTGTACCTGAAACCATACCCTTAGTACTTTCATTTAGATAAGAAATAACAAAACAACATACTAGCTCATGAGGAAATAGAATATTATATAGCCTATAGCTATAGTGGTAGGCTCCGCTCTTTGCTTGAGCTGCCAGATTTCTCATATAGCATTCCTGTTGACTAATCTGAGTCCTTGAGAGCTTAGATGTCAGCAGGGAAGAACTCCGAAATAATTTCATCGGCTCACTTTATTAGATATGGAAATCAAAAGTAAAAAAATACTATGTTTGTGATTGCAATGAGAACATGACAGTCAACTGAAACATTTCCCTATGGAGCCAAAAACTATTTGGAAATATCGCTTTGTTCGACACCTATTTGGGAGTAGTAAGCTAAAATTTCCAACAAGAATTTCAATACAGCATTGTTTTTAGATATAAAAAGAAACAGTCCAAAATATTCATTTGGAAGGATTGCATACATGGATAAAAAATTGGATTAGACAGCTATATTAAGTATCTACACTGTGGTGTTCTAAGATCTCTCAGAAAACGTATCTTATTCTCTTAATGGCACTTCCCTTATTTTACCAGATTTATGAAATTTCATTGCTTAGTAATGAAGACGTAAAGAAATGTGAAATAACTTGACAAGGAAAATGGCATAAAGGGCAGCACAATGCATCCAATGTGACAAAAAAGATGAGGAGGATATATTAAAAAGTGAAAATTACCAGATAGTGCTTAGAACTATGCTAAACACATATAATGGGTAAAACCAAAGCACCTGCAAGGAGACGGTCACAAAAGATTAGTTTGAAAACCACATTCGTTAAATCTTTTGCATTGCAATCTATTTAGAAAGATGTCTGGAATACATTTTATCAATGAAAAATGAGAAAATCCTGACGAGCAATAATGCAACTATCTTGCCAAGCACTGGCTTTTGAAACTTTATTTCTATTAGGCATGACATGCTTTTCTAAATCAATGATAGATCAATGAGTTCACTTAATCCGTAAGATAGCATGTAATTGGCGAAAATCTGTTTCAATGCAAGTTATTTGAACTGCACTGCTTTCTTTTGGCATATTAAAATAGATAACAAAAAAACCCAAAAGATGAGATGCAGAAAGTACATGATCACATCTCCTACCAAAGCAATATTAGCTCTAAATAGTCGATATATTTTTTAAAATATTCAAAAATTCAGAAAATCCATGCAAGTGTTTTTAAAGGCAAAATTGGAAGTGCAAAGTCGTCATTATGGAGAACTGATATCCAAACTATGTTGGCACCTCGGCCAACAATAATCATTTGCAGCACCCTAAAAATTTACTAAAAGATGAGCTGTAAAAAATTAGATTGAAATAACAAGAATCAATTGGAAAGAAAGGAGAAGAACAACAAGCGAAAAAACGGTTTTTCAGGTCAACCCACAGTTTAAAAATAGTATAGTATATACTTACATAAAAGAGCTGAATGAGTGCAAGACGTAAGAAAGAATAAAATTTCAAAGTTGCAGCTAAGGCACACAGTTTATGAGAAACAAGTTGTGAGCATTGATCAGGTAATATCCACCACAAAGCAGGGATGACAACCGAGTTTAGGAGGAATATACTGCATAAAAATTGAAAGATATTATTCAAATCATCAAACACATAAATTAGTGGATCTAAATAGGCCCTAATTTAATGTCAGAAATTGTGATTGATATAATAAATTGAAGAGCAAGTAAAAAGCGATGAATAGGAGAAAACTACAAGTCTAGTAAATAATAAATTGGTGAATTGAAAGTGGAAGTGGAAGATAAAAGATAACCTTCCTAAGAAGATGAAACCATTGAGGAGGAAACACTGGCCAGTTCGGAGCAATAGAGAGTTTGAGCGGAGACAGAGAATAACAACGCGATGAAGGCAACAAGCTTCTTTCAAACCCTCAAACCATAGAATACAACCAGACTTTAACCTTTCCATTCGTGTGTGTGTGTGTGTGTGTGTGTGTGTGTGTGTCTCTTCTTGATTATGATCGCAACCAAACCAACGCTCTTTTCTTTTACTTCAACCTTCTCATATTTAAGGAAGGACCGATAGATAAACTAGTTTCACTTTACTGAACAAGAGTCAATCGTTGTTTTTCAATCTAAAATAAACTCTGAAAAATAACACTGGTTAAACAAAATGATTCATCTTCTTCTTCTTTTTTTTTATTACAAAATTGTCCTTATTATGTTTTTCTTTTTAAAATTAATAATGTTGTGAGTAGATGAATATTGGTTGGAGATGAGTTTATGGATTTTGTATCAATTTTTCAAAAGCTATAGAGTGTTGCTTTTGCAAAATCACTTTACACTTATGTCAACACTCACTTTCTTATTATGGTTGGTACCGCGGTGGATATGTCATAATCACGGTTATCCACCAAGATTTTTCAAAAACTATAGAGTGTTGTTTTTGCAAAATCATAGTAGGTCACCGTGATTATGATACATTTACCATAATATCAAACATAGGCGAAATCTATGCAGAGCTCAACCGTCTCATACTTAAAAAATGGGTCTCACATAAAATGATGGAATCCACAATGATTTCCCTAATTAATATTATTCTGATTCTAACTTTCAAATACTGTAGTCCATAGAGTTAGCCCAGGGTATGTGCTTGAGAAGGTGTTATATGGGGAAAATTCTAACTTAGGCACAAACACAAATAATAAGTGTTGGGCACACTCACACAACTTAAAAAAAATTAAAGAAAAAAGAAATAAAGTGATATTGATTGATGCAACTATATTATTTTTGTTTTAAACTTTTGGATTTATGTGTGTGTGCCCAAATATATATTATTTGGATTTGTGCCTATGTAAGTCTTTCTCGTTATATGGAGATAAATTATTTCAGCCATACTGATTTTTCCAAAGGATTTACGCAATAAAACTAGCTCATCACCAAGGTATGGTTGTGAAGAATGTTAATCTATTGACCTGATGACTAGAAAACAAACAACGTGCTTGTGGATTTTGTTAATTATTTCCCAGACAGCAAACAGAGTAGTTGCAGAGGGGGTTACTCGTGACTCGTGAGGCGGAGAATCAATATAATGCTTATTTACTTTTTTTTAAAACAATCAGGCACTGGCATGTATTCAACATTTCATTTTACTTTAAAATCTACATATCCCGAGTTCAATATCTTCCTGAAGAGTTACATTAGCATTGCTACGCTGTCCAGTCCAAAATTTAATGAAGAATACTTTCATTTAACTGGGGTACACTATATATATAATCAGCGTGCAGAAAATTACATTGGTGTTTGTCTTCTGTTCGGAGTGTAGAGAGGTGTACAAGACAAGATCAGAAAGCACAGTCATCAGGAGGCCAAAACAACAATGATAGGAAACTCTCATCCTTCCACTTCCAAACTGTGTCAGGAAAAAATATTATGGGGAGGGAAATAATCAGTAAAATACACAAAGACTAGGCAAAGTCCCTCCCCAACGCCTGAAGCTTTTGATATATTCAAGATGTGGTGCAAAGAATATATCATGGCGATCTCATGGATTCCTCATGGAATCTTGCCTTCTAAGGGGAATCCCTTCACCGTCATCAAAGCCATCCTCTTCTGAATGCTTATCAAGTCTAACAGATGAACCTTGTAAACATGTAAGAAAATAACATTAATAATCATGTTTTAAGATGGCAAGACCTTACACCCGGAAGTGTATTGCGAGCTCGAGAGTGAAATCTAAATACATGTGAAATTACAACATAGGGGTCACTAGAGCATACCATCAGCCATATCCTTAGTCTTGTGCAGAAGAAAAGTTCCTGAAAGTATCGTTACAAACCCACATATTTCTGTGATAACTTGTGTTGGACTTTGCCTATCCCAGTCCTGTTATCAAGTATAATACTCGATCAAAAATCAATATTCAAATTAGCAAAAAAAATGGACGCACAGATATTTGACATGTAAATAATATCTAAACTAATGAATCTCCACCTGGAACACAAGAAAAAGCAAAATGAAGGATAAAACAACTTAATGTAATGTGTACCAAAGGATTTGCAAGTCTCTGTGCTTGTTAAAGAAATGAGCAAAAAGAAAGCAGTTTTACACCCCCGATTGAAGGTAGTATTATGCACATAGTTTTCATACATTCTATATGTATTTGCCTCCGCAGACAATCATTTATTCTCAAATCTCTTTCTCTTGCAATCACTTTATGAGATTTATGTGGATCCCACTTTGATAATCTTGATTCTTGACTAAAAATAAATAAAATTTGGTTGACATACTTCTAGGTATCATACAGCAAGTCATCCCATAGGCGTCTTCCCATACTTCAAAAGAGGAAGAGTTTCAAGAGACTGGTTTGAGAGGGTCGTAAGGGCAGATATGTTTGGGTGAGTGAAATAAGATCAGAATAGATGAAATGAAGAAAATAGCACGTTTCTTTCACCAGATTTGTGCAACCTGATGGATCACCAATGTTGTTAAGATTGAGATCTCATCTTAAGATCAGAAAGGGGATAACAATATCATAAAACAAAAGATAGTAATAAGATCCTCTATAAGGTTTGCTATACATAAAGTTTAAAAATAAAAACATTAGCATTTGGAATGGCCCAATGCCCCATTCAAACGTTGGTCATGCCACTACCAAATCAAGTTTCAAATAAACACATAATAAAAAGAAAAAGGTCGGTCCTAAATAGCCCAATACCCGTCATGCCACTACCAAATCAAGTTTCAAATAAACACATAATAAAAAGAAAAAGGCCGGTCCTAAATAGCCCAATACCCTCTCTCAAGTTACCGTGGTTTTCTTTTCTCTCATTAACCAGGCACCTCCATCAACAGCAGGACTTCAATAAAGAGGTCGCGATAGCGACTGAGCAGCAGAAAGGTCGTGAGGTAAAGCAGAGCAAAAGTGGAGATAGAACAGGAGATGACAAATGGAAAGTGAAAGATAGAGAGATGTGTGTGTGTTACTCAGAAACAATTTGGGGGGGGAGGGGGGAAACTGGTTTTCCAGACAATGGCGCGGGACTGTGACCTCACCATCTTTGCAAAATCCGATTCTGGATGTGATCTGGATCACCAGACTTGTGCAAAATTGTAAAATCGCACTATCTTGCAATTTAAATCACAAATTTAACAACATTGCCCATCAGATCGTCAATCCCATATTCTTACAGGTTTTATGCTTTCTATTTTGATGACAGGTAGGGCTGGGTCTTAATGCTTCATATTTAGCTTTCTAGTTTTATGCTTTAAATAAACCAGATTGACAATAGGCTTCAGAAACACAGGTTATAAATTATGCAGGCAATCTGGATAGTGTCAAAAAATTTACGGAGTCATAAAAATAAAGCAAAAAAGTAATGGCCAACGATATCAGTCCCATAACAAAACTTACCTTAAACATGATAACACTAGCCACAATGGTTAATGTTGTGAACATAACATAATAAATGGGAGATACCACTGCTGTGTTGAATGTATCCAGTGCCTGATTAAGAGAAAGAAAAAAATTATAACATGAATTAACTGGCCACCAGGAAAAGATGTATCTGTGTAAAAGTTACTATACAATATTAATACATAGCAAGATCGTAGCCAAAACAACATCTAGAATTGGTAACTGTATATTTAAGTCGCATTCTAATCCTACAAATTTAGTTCAAAGCTATCGAGATAATGAGATTTTAGCATAGACCATTCAGATACCTAAACTTGCATTTATATGCATTTAAATTATTAAACCATTCATTACACTTGCATCATCAGATCTTCCTATTCATTATCCACCTGCAAGCCATTGGAATATAAGGCATCAACCTCAATGCACTAATTCTCTTTCATAAATAATGGCGTAAAACGTGGAGTTTTTAACGAAAAACATTATCTTTATTATAGCATTTATTTATTAGAGCATAACTGCCACAGCAGACTCCAAAATAACTACACAATGCAAAAATGGAATTATGGATAATGATTCATTACTTCTCTTCATTTTAATATTTTTTTTAAATCATTTTTATGTATTTCTTTTCATTAAGTGACTATGAATTACCGATTTCATTTCAACAATATTTCCTATGAATCAAGTTAGTTACCTCATATATCTCACTCATATGAAGCCACTGATTTTCAAAGCATGCAACATTTTGAATTTCCACAGGCTTTGAACAGTTGGCATGCGACAAAGGTGAATCCTTGAAACAATTTTAAGAGTTTCAAACTTTCCTTGTCTTCTTGTTGATAAACCATCCCCCTCATTTTGTTGTCAATTCGTCTACCAAAACTTTGGGGCTTTATCATTTGAAAACGTATATTTTACATGTCCCCCTTGTTTACATTTTTTTTATACTATTTATTCATTAAACAGTGGATATGACAAAAAAAATCATTTTGAAATCAGCGGATAAAATTCTCAATCAATTGCAGAAGTTTGCTAAAAGATTACAAAATCGTATGTGGTAGTGATGTAATGGTTCAAGAAACATCATTCATATGCCAGATGAGAAGGAAAATCATCACTGCTTGAACAATTTAATATTCTTATAAATACAATTATGAAAAGAGTAAACATCTGAAGCATTCTAAAATCAAAAGGCATTTACACTTTATAGAAAGAGCATAAAATGTAAAATACGTTATATTTCCACAGATTTCAATAGTATATTGAAGAGTCGGTTAAACCAGTAAGTGCATGGTGGAAATACAATATAATACTTCAAATAAATGTAAACATCAAGAGAAGCTACCATACCTTATTTAAATAATTCATTTGGGTAAGAACACAAACAGTTACAACTAAAGCGAAAACCCAAGTTTGAGGGTAAATTAGCTGATTCATCCCCGACAGAGTTAACTTAATGGCGATTCCAAGAGCCTTGACACTCATAACCTATTAAAGGAGAACCTCACAATATAAATACAGAAAGAAAGAAAGAAAGAAAGAAAAAACATAGAACTAGAGGAAAACAAGGGCAACTCATCAACTAGATGATGAGACATACCGATAGGGAACCTACAAGGGAACAAACACCAATATAAACCATTATGTGTGTTTGGCCATATAAAGGAATGAAGTGGAAGACAAGAATAAAGGTAGCTGTTATAACCAAAGCTGCATAAAAGAGAAAAGCTGCAAAAGAAAGATTATATCTTTTGGTTAGTAGTCAATTACAATATGATAGTTAGAGTTGACTAACATTTCAAGGTTGAAATTGAAACATGGCTACCTGGATCCATAGCAAGATCCCATACTTCTGGCACTGATTCAATTTCCCGTTCTTGAGGAGCATGTAGAACAATTGTTGTAGACCCTACAACACACAACACGCAACCAAGAACTCCAAATATATGCAGTCTCTCTCGTAATATAATATGGGCAAGAGCAGCACTGCAAGACAGCATCCCAAATCAGAATTTACAAAGAGTCAAAGCACAAAAATGAAGCTTAAATTTTGCGATACCTGATAATAATGCTAAGAGCACCAAGAGGTGTGACCAATATAGCTGGTGCAAATGCATATGCTGCAAAATTGGCAATCTCTCCAACAATCACTGTTGAAATAGCAAATGGTAGAATAGAAATTTTAATCCAACGTTAAGTATCAGTAGCTGTAAGCAACTTAGATCATAAATTGTGCAGAAATATTTGTTGGTATCCTTAGATTTGAATGTAGAAATATTCCATGGAAAATGTGTAAAAGCAGAAATGAAGTAAAAGTTTGGAAGGAAAAGCTGAAAAGGCAAGCTTTAACAACTTTTTTCCTCCAACAATAAATCTGGACAAAAAGTTAAATAACTTGACCTAAACTTGCGACTTTAAGTTAACAAATTGAACAGAGATGAGAGAAAAACATATAGAAGAACATCCCTATTTAGATTTGTTGTGCATGGAACGAACATTAAACAAGTTTAGATAGTAACTACTAGAAGCTGAAAAAGGAGCCGTGGGGAAGCACAAAAAAAATCAAAGATACAGTTCACCAATGTTAAACAATTAGATGTTTCACAAACAGTTGCCAATGAAAATATAGACAAACATCCTATTAAATTCCACAATAAATGAATCATGAATGACTCACTTGTTATCATGCCCACCCACCAAAGCGGTTCATACAAGTACGAATAGCCTCCACTTCCTGTGAAAGATAATTATTTGGAAAGTTAGTTACCGTTGCGCATGATTTGATCGAGTATATACTGGAAAAACACATATATAACGCAAAAAACAGATATTTTGCGGATAACATAGTTCCTTGAAAAACAAAACATGTCCCCTACGCACTCCATAAGCTGAACCAATAGAGTTGACTATCCATTTCATTTTAAAATAGAATAATTATCTATCTGGGGTATTAAAAAAAAATCCATACTGATGAGTACCAACGACATGAAAAATGGTTTAACTTGTAGTTATTTCACCATATTTTAACATTAACATCAGGCCACAGCAAATTCCATTTCCTCCATGAAAATTGAGACAACACCAGAATAATTCCACTAGAAATAATCCTGATCACTCATTATTCCGTACCGAAGAGCACAAGAAAATAACTGTAAAGAGTACCAAAGAGTTGTACATTGAAAACACAGACTCATTTTGAGAGACAAGAACTAATCTACCAAATCTACATACATCTATTCAAGTTATTATTATAAATTGTAATTAAAACACGTGAAAAAGCTTAGCATTGCAACTAATCCAGTTTCAAAAACAGTTAAAGTTATCCATTTCAGAAAAAAGTAAAAACCTCAAAAATCCAGATCTTGAGAAAATCAAATAATCCATATATAATCCATCGAAAACTATGAAAACGAAGTCGAGAGTGGTAAGTAAACATAATTAAGCAACTAATTAACCAGATCGAATGAATGAATACCTACCTGCTCTGATTCCACTAGCACCGGCTTTTTTCAAACCTTTCTTTTTGACAATGAAGCTAGCACCGATGAAGAAGCTAGATGAAAGAGCAAGGACTAGACCTTTGATGTTATCGGAGGACATTCCCTCGCGCCAGCTAGGACTCGAAGATGAAGATGATGAAGTCGCCATCTCGCGGAAACAAAAACCCTAGCGAGATGGATCTCGCCACTTGAGAAGAAACCAAACCAATTACTTTACCAGACAAATTGAAATTCTGCTGGATACAGCTGTCAGAGAAGGTTTTCTTTCTATGGATCGGAAATGCTTTGCAATTTGGAATTTCAAATGAAATACAGAAAGGGAAAAAAGTGAGAGAGATTATTAAAAATAATAATAATAATAATTTTACAGTGTAACTGAGACCACTAACTAATGATGTAGATAGGTAGATGAGTGGTACACTCCATTGTTGATTCTATATTGTTAATCAACTACTTTGATTCCGAATTACTCTCTCATTTGCCCTAATTTCAATTTCAATACCCTTCTTTTCTCTCTTCTTCCTCCTTTTCTTGTTCTTGATTTTTTAATCATTTATTTTTTGATAATTAGTCACTTTTCTTTTTACTCATAAATTGATAATTAATTTTTTTTTTGTTAAAATTATTATAAATACTAGTAGGTAACCCGTCCTTTCGGACGGGTCGAAACGTTACGCGTTTTTTTTATTTTTAGTTACCGATTTTTAAAGTTACAATTTTATGAAAATATTATATGTAACTTATAAATTTATACAACTGCAATTAAGTTTATACAACTGCAATTTTATTTAAGTAGTTGCATATTGTTAAATCCTAAATTTTATATGATAGTTGCAAATTTTAGTACATAGTTAAATGTTTCCCGTATTAGTATATTATTATTTATTTGATAGTTATTTTTAAAATTGTATCACTTATAATTTTTTCCGTATGTGATAGTATATTTTGTCCAATGTATAATTTATTTAGTATATTATAGTTAAATGTTTCTCGTTTTAGTACATTATTATTTATAAGATAGTTATTTTTAAAATTTTATCACTTATGATTTTGTTCCGTATGTGATAGCAACAAAACAGGTCACTGGTCAAACCGCATGACTAAACCGGCTAAAACTTGATAACTCGGTTAAATAAACCGGTCTCTATAACAAAACTATATAAGATTACTTTTTATTTTTGAATAAAAAATAAAGAAAAAATACAGAAGGAATAGTAATATAAGTAAGTCAACCCAATGTCAATACTCATCTCTCGTTTACTTTTTATTTTTGAATAAACTTCTCATCTCTTAATACATGGGCTTTGCATCAAATAATAATATATGGGCTTAAACAGTTCAGTATCCATCTCTTAAAATAAGACCAATTGAAACAACCCTAACCATATCTCTTTCTCTTAGCCAGCCGCCTACCTTCTTCATCTCCCTTCTCTCTTTCCATTGACATACAGCACAAACCATACTTCACGCACCATTCATATTAAATGAAACCATATTAGAACTTCTCATTTCAAGTTATTTTCTTTACACCAAATTTTTCTCTCTTCTGTGCTATATTACTCCGATCCGCCATCTTGTCCGTTAGATCTACACCACCATAAACAACCTTCAAAAAAATCATCATCATAAAAATACTCTCATCCATATTCTCTACAAAACCCACAAAAGTAAAATCAATATCGGACTACTTTTACTGGTGACCACCGAGTCGGAAATTGCATCCACCGTGCCGGAAAATGAAATCCCTCTGTTTTGTGGTTTCTTCAATATCTTGTGAGTACAGGATCGGTATTTCTCATTAGATTTAGATTTAGAAATTAAACTTGGCTTTTTTTGTGGCAGCTGTTAATTTCTTGTATGCATTTTTGCAAATCTATTTGTATTTTCAATTTGTATATGAAGAGTATTATTTATTTTTGTTCTTTTTTTGGGTTTTTCTGTATTTTTTTATCTGATTGTATTCCTTTTTTTTTTTTTTCATGAAGCTTGTTAAATAATTGTAAGATCTAATGAAAGTGAAAAACAAAAAGGAATTTATATCAACATCAAATACTTTTTATACTTTTTTTCCGTTGAATATTGATATACTTTTTATACATCTGAAAATAAAAAGAAAAGTTAAATATAGCAAGATATGTTAAAAAACTATATTGTTATTTTTTATGTTTGTCTATGTTAACTTCAGAAAAATAAGTTTTGTAATCAGTAGAAATGGTATATATGAATTAAAATTGAATATTTTATTAACTTATCTATCTTCTTCTTTGTTGTTGCTGAAGAGATTAGAGATGAAGATACAAAAATTGGAAAACAGAAAAAAGTTTGATGATGAAAAGGGAAATAATATCTTTGAATTTTTCTGCATAACACAACATAATCAGGTTATTAGATGATGAAAAGTAAAATAAAATAAATGTAAATGGAGTTTGAAAAATGAAAATGAAGTTCTTATTGTTCGTAGGGGTTATTTTTTGATGATATACTCTTTTCTTTGTCTTCTTGAGCTACTTGGATGATATATTTTTTCAGATCTGATAAATAAAAAGTAAAAAGTTAAAAATAGCAAGATATTCAATAGTGTGTTTGTGATCTTTATTTTGTTACTCATCTTTGTTCTTTACATTAGTGACATTATTTTTGAAGAAATTGTATAAAAACTAACTATGAAAGTTGTTTCTTCTTACTTTGATCTTTATATAACTTTGGCCTGCTTTGAAGTTCTTCATCTTCTTGTTTGATAACTTTGAATTTTTCTGCATAACACAACAAAATCAAGTTATTAAAAAAAATGTAGTTACAAATGAAGAGAGAAAGAAAGAATATAAACAGAGAAAAAAGATGAGAGAAAGTGATTTAAATTTCAAACGATGAATATAGAATAATGTTGATTCTTGGGTATTTCATCTTCTTTACTGAATACTTCATCTTCTTTATGATCTATTAATTTTTCTGCAAAGTACAATAAAATGTAGTTAGAAAAGAAGAAAGAAAAAAAGAAAGAAGAAAGAAAAAAAAATCAGAGAAAGAAGAATAGTTCATCAAATGAAAATGATGAGTAAAAATGAAATAACATTTTGAATAAAGTAAAGAGAAAGAAAAAAAATTTGAATTTTAAATTTGGCAGACATTGGGAACCGGAATTGAAAAGAGAAGAGGGAAAAAACAGTGATGTAATGGGTCACATGTGAACACTTAAATCAAAAGGATTTTTTTAATAATTTTTTTTCAACCGGCTTGGTTCAAAACAAATGGTGGCTCATGTGATAGTGACATGTTGTCTAACAACAACATCAATATGGCTTGGTTACTTGTAAAAATGGCTTGGTTTTGTTTTCATCTAGTTCAGTTAAATAAATTTTGGACATCAAATACCCCCACTTTTGCCAAGTGGCAGCATTTGAAGCAAGGTTATTTTTATCTTTTCCAGGGACAACAACTTTCTTATATTAGTATAGATACAATTTCCTACCAAATGTTTTAAGCTTATTGGACTAATTAATTTTCAGTTTACTTATAAAAAATACATTTTTTCACCGAAAATACATATATGATATACTTTTTTAGATAATATCTAATATACTTTTATAAAAAAAAAAAAAAAAAAATGTAGTGTACATGGCAAATGGATACACGGGTAAAGGATTTTAAAAAAAATTTATATGAAAAATGAATATTCGTTAAAGCGTTGTTGAACGATATAATATTACTCAAATATTATATCAGTGTAATTTGTTCTCTCTTTTTCATTGAAATTCAAATTACAAATCCTAATAGTCTTTTAAAATCCTACACGTCATTAAAATCTTGCACGGTTTTTTAAAATTCACAAGAATTTTGTTGTCTTTCAAAATCCTAATTCAATATATCCCTAAGTCTTATGGTATTTATTTAAGACATTTGATTTTTTTTTCAAGGAAACGAAATTTAAATCTTATGTTATGTCTGGGAATTGACTAATGTTGTTTTGCTATTCATCTGATTGATATATTGTATAATTCTTTGTGAATTGACTAATGTTGTTTTGCTATTCATCTGATTGATATATTGTATAATTCTTTGTAGTCTATTTTGACACACTTTGTGCTGAGAAGGATATTCGTTTGTTGATTTTTTATATATATGATTCATTTTTGTTTGTTCAAAAAAATGTAACAAAATTCGTAGGTATTCAATTGAGATTTTTCGCAACTTGTATAATGTCTATTGGTATTCAAAAATTCAAATATTTTAATGGATTATTTTATGTATTAAATTTCGTGAGACTTTTCAATTAGAAATATACATAAAATGCTCACTCAAAAATCTAAAAAAAAAAAGAGATTTTGTAAGACTCTTGTTGATTATTTTTGCTATAATCTCCAACACACCCGATATCTCCACACCATTTCATCTCCAATTTTCTTGCTTTTTTTTTGAAAGAGTGTACTTCTTAGTAATTTTTACATGTGATCCGTTGTTGTTATGAATTTGTTTCTCTCTTTTCTTCCGCTTCATTTTTTTCTTTTCAATTTTTTTCCAACATTTTTAGGATTTGTTTTTTTTTTTTCATTCACTTCTATTATTTTTACCAAAAATGAAGAGTTGTTTTAAATATTTAAAATTCATAAAATCTTTTAAAATCTTAAAAAATATGTGATATAAATCTATCAAAGTTTTTTAAATTCCAAATAAACGCTTGTATCAATTGAATACTTTAGAATTACCTTTATTTTTTACCGTAATTTATGCCGTTTCATTAGAGTGTACAATTTGAGTTTTCATTTTCATCAAATCAATTTTTCTATTGTGTACCACTTATTAACGGGGTAATGTCAACAACAGAGATATAAAAATTACTAATTGTGAAGGTGATGGTGGGTGATGGGTGCATGAGGAGGGATGAAAATGGTGAGAGCTATATTTGTAATTTCTTTTAGGGTGTCATATGTTATATGTGTGTCGAAGTGTTATTATAGGTTCTTCTCACTCCTTTAAATTGCTCAACTATAAATGATACTATCATGCAGATGAAGGAGATGTGGAGAAATTTTGATTAACTTAAAGGGCGAAAAACAACCATAAAATGTTATTGATAGGTGACATAATAGAAAATTAAGTGAAAGATAGACAAATTGATTTTATTTTTTTTGGTTTACACCACCAATCTAGTCTGATTCAGGGGGTCAAACTAATTTTATTTTACGTGTATGATAAGAATATTTTAAATAGACATTTTTAGTGAAAACACAAGTCACATTAAGTGGTGGCAAAACAAGTCAAGTCACATTAGCTTATTTTTATTTTTCATTAACCAAAATGGTTCATGTTTACAAATATATTACATTTTATTTTTTACATTTTAATTATTACAGTACATTTTTTTTATAAAATTATTACAGTACATTATTTACACTATTGATTTTATGTTATTTTTATGCAAAAAGATGTTTTTTCAAACAAGAAAAAAAAATATAAATAAAAAACAAAAACTGTACTCTCAATAAAAGAAAAGAAAAAAAAAAAGACGACAAGCCGTCATATCACAACTTCTTCTTCTTCTTAAACCCTAATACACACACTTTAAACCCTAGCAACTAATTCTTCACAAACCTAACAACTTTAACCTTGCTACTACAACGATGGTGGAGCTCGATAACCAGAAGGAAGCACCGCTTCCATCCGATTACAACGAAGATTCCGACGATTCTGACTACGCTCAACATTCCGACGAATCCGATTTCGAGGTATTCCATCTTCACTTTCTTCATTCACTTTTACTCATTCTACTAGATTCATTCTGCAGCTTGCTTTCTTGTTGTAGGACTCTTCTGCAGATAACAATGGCGACTCTTCTTCCGGTTCATCTGATTCCGATTCCAAATCTGAATTAGAAGATAGTCCACCTGCTCAGGATAACTCCGGTGATTCAGAAGACGCAGAATCTCAAGACGATGTCAAATCAGAAGGTGGAAGTGAAAGCTCTGATATTCATCTGGAAGGAGGAGGAGTTGAGAGTGATTCATCCGAGGATGAGGTGTTTATCATCATTCTATTTATTTGTTGTAATTATTTTCCATTTCTAATTCAGAGCTCAATTTTGATTACTTTGTCGTTTCTTTTTCTTAGGTGGCTCCGCGAAATACAATTGGAGAGGTCCCTTTGAAGTGGTACGAGGATGAACCCCATATTGGATATGATATCAAGGGAAAGAAGATTAAGAAGAAAGAAAAGGAAGACAAATTGGGTTCCTTTCTTGCAAATGTTGATGATTCTAAGAATTGGTTAGTTTCTGCTCAACTCTAAATTATTAGCGTCCTTTGCTTTTAAAAATGAAGAGTTAAGACAAAATACTTATATTTTCGCATTTATAAAGGAAGCAGTACTTGTAGGTCTGTTAGGAAAGTCAAATAAACAATAGTGAAAAACACACTTGTATGTACCTAAACTATATATGACAGTGAGATAATCGTTTTCAATACAATAAATGTTTACCGAAAGATATAATGGAGGAAAAGTTGTTGCGCTACACACTTGAGGGAAGATAAATATAGTCCCTAGTTAAAGAGTTGATTACATATGCGATAGTCTGGTAATTGGAGATAGAGGTACAACAAGAAAGACCCATGTGAAATTGTGAACCTATTATAAAGAATCTAGAAATCAATGCCATAATTGAATAATTCATTTTAGGAACATCAAAATTGCATCATCTAGTTCATGTTGTGGTTATTACTATTGTATAAAGTTCAATGTAACAGCAATATTTTTTAGAAATTTCAGGATGTAAAGTTTAAAACTGTGACAAATTTGTGTTTACATTTTCTTATTTCTTTTAGTGTACAGATCATTATTTTATTTTCACCATCAACCTTAGATCTCTGATCTCCAATATCGTCCTGGTTTTAGCATTTTAAACTTTTTAGTTGATTTCAAAGATATAACTTGGTGTGTTTTTGCTAGACTTCTGTTGTGATATTATTTCACAGTGGTTAGCTTTTCTTTGTAGAAAACATCATTGATTTGCTTTTATTCCTGACCATTTAGGCGGAAGATCTATGATGAGTACAATGATGAGGTAGTGGAGCTGACAAAAGATGAAATCAAAATTGTGCGCAAACTAATGAAGAATCAGGCACCACATGGTGACTTTGATCCATATCCGGTCTGTATTTACTTTCATTTCATTTTTTTTCTTTAGCCTATTAATATCAGTTATTGATAATCGGCCATGGCGGACTTTGGTCTCTCTGATATGGTAAATATCGGTCGATGTGGCGGTTTTTCTGCCATAATCCACTATTGCTGCACCACAAAAAGGCCGTTATGACCGGTTTTTTATTTTGGCTCCTCGGCATGGACTGCGATCTGCCATCGACGACACTGATTAATATAAGGTTTGATACAAAATTAGCAAGCATAATTCCTTAAATGCATATCTCCTTCGTAATGTGCAGACATATGTTGATTGGTTCAAATGGGATGATGCCAAGCATCCATTGTCTAACGCACCTGAACCCAAACGAAGGTTCATTCCTTCAAAGTGGGAAGCTAAAAAGGTAACTATTTTCTTCATTTACCTTTTTTATATAATGTGAAATAAGTCAACTAGATAGGAGAGTATTCAAGTTAGAAAAACAAAGGAAATTGATTTCTCTTATCAATCATCTACTTCCATGGCTCTACAGGTTGTGCAATATGTTAGAGCAATTCGCAATGGATCAATAACTTTTGACAAGCCAAAGGAGGAGGATGATTCATATCTCTTGTGGGAAGATGATTCTGGTTTGACAGAAAAGGCAAATCATTTGGCTTACGTTCCTGCACCAAAGCAGAAACTTCCTGGTATTAAATGTGACTTGAATTTTAGAGTTCAATGTAATATTGGTTTTTCTTTTGAGCTACCTTTTGTGTTAATTTCATTTTGCTTCTCAGGCCATGATGAGTCATATAATCCTCCTTTAGAGTACATTCCAACCCAAGAAGAGATTAATTCGTATCAATTGATGTATGAAGAAGACCGCCCTAAATTTATCCCAAAAAGGTACTGTGCTTTGAGTATAAATATTTTTGACTCCGTCTCTCTTTATGCAGTTCAACTAATACATTTTAATTTCCAGGTTTACATCTATGAGAAGCATCCCTGCTTATGAGAATGCTATGAAGGAGTCTTTTGAACGCTGTTTGGATTTGTACTTGTGCCCTCGAGTTCGAAGAAAACGTGTAAGTGAATACCGTATCAAATAACTACTTTACTAGTTTTTTCTTTGCATGTCAAATGTTTTAATTTGTTAATACTTTTTACTTACACTACTATTTTGTGTGTTCCATAGTTGGTGTAATTTATTTATATTTTGTTTTTCCTCCAATGTCCAGCTTAATATTGATCCTGAATCTTTAAAGCCAAAGCTTCCAAATAAAAAGGAGCTTAAGCCTTACCCCATAACATGCTATATCGAATATAAAGGGCATGAAGGTGCAGTTACATCAATTTCAGTTGACGCTTCAGGGCAGTGGATGGCTTCAGGTACATGGATGTTGATAACAAATATTTTGGTTTCAATTAAACAGTGGAGATTGGTATCCTTACTTCTTTGGATTTTGTGAAGGTTCAAGTGATGGAACTGTCCGTGTCTGGGAGGTTGAAACAGGCAGATGTCTGAGACGGTGGGAGATCGGTGAAGCTGTGAACTGTGTTACTTGGAATCCTCTGCCTGCTATTCATATTCTGGCTGTCTCTATGTAAGTCTGGTTTCATTGATTATAAAATTATGTATTTTTTTGTATATGAAATATTGAAATTTTCCTTTTTGATATACACATGACTTGATTGTGAACATTAATCGATGTTAAATCTTCCATTTAGGGGACAAGATGTACTTCTTTTAAACACTGGCTTGGGTGATGAAGAAGAACAGCAAAGGATTAAGGAACTTCTCTTGGTTGACTCACCAAAAGCATCAGATGAGACCGGTGGGTGTTGTTACTTCTTTTCGTTTTAATCTAAACATCAATCCAAAGAAGGCTCTAAGGAGCATCAACTCCCACATTGGCATATGACCCCAACTAAACATTTAATTATAGAAAAGCAAGTTAGCTCAGAATTTATAGCTAACTGGCAGCTGCAGAAGGACAATTGACTTTGCATTTGCAGCAATACTTATGATATCTGATGTTTCATGCTACTTTATTTTGTTATTTCCTAACAACACTCGTGTTTTTGCAGGCAAGAAAGCACCTAGTGTAAGCTGGCTTAAAGACGATAAACATGACGGTATAAGGTTAAGGCATTTAAAGGTATTTCCATGTCTCCATTTCTAGTAAAGGTTTGCTTGTTCGTTGAAATTTTGAGTATTTATATTAAACATTAGTTGATGTGTTCATGCAGACTGTTACTAGTGTGGAATGGCACCGGAAAGGTGACTACTTTTCAACAGTGATGCCAGCAGATATCCTTTCTAATTGTTGTGTCAGTTTTAAGCTAATAGCTTGATACATACCTTCTTTGATGTTTATTTATTATCTAATAATAATAGTTACATATTTCCAACAAGTGAGCAATAATGCACATACAAGTCTCACATACCTATCATTGCACGTGTACTCATGTATGTTACTGCATCATACCTTAGTAGTAGTCTTTTATGTCTTTCAACACAGCTTGAATCATCGCTGGCTTTTGACACATTTAATGACCATGAATAGAACCATTTAGACGTGATCTGTTACTCATCATGTAATTCCACTCACTACATGTAAGATCTGTTTCCATTAATGTCCATGTTTAGTGTGTGAATAGTTTATTCATGGACCTTATAGAAAACCACTTCTTAATTACCAACTAGCTGATTTTTAACGAAAATTAATGAGGTATAAAATTTTAAACCTGGGATTGATTCATTATTTCCTTAACATATTCTTTACGCGAATCAAGATCAGTTCTGATACACCAGTTATCCAAGAAACTTTCACAAAAACTTCCATTCAATTTACGTGGACTTGCTGTTAGATCAACTTTCCATCCATCCCGTTCCATCTTCTTTATTTGTACAAAAAAGACTGTTCGTGTGTATGATTTATTGAAGAGAAAACTCATAAAAAAGCTGGATACTGGTCTCAAAGAAGCCTCATCAATTGCAGTCCATCCTGGAGGTATCATTATTAGTTATGAAGAAATTAAGTTATCAGTTTTCTTCTAGTCATAAATGCAGAAATTCGCTCATCATAATTGTGTCTGGACAAACATTCCATGCAGGTGATAATTTAATTGTGGGGAGCAAAGACGGGAAGCTTTGTTGGTTTGACATGGACCTTTCGTCTAAACCATATAAAACTCTTAAGTAAGTCTTTTCTTGTAGTTAATTGAAAGCAATGCTAAATCTCATTTGTATATCGTTGATTGATTTTTTGATTTATACTTGGACCGTGTGCCCATTTCCCGGGAAACACTTTATTCTTTGCTTGTAACTTCTTGGCGAACGCCACCAATACCTTGAAATATTGAGCTGTTGTTTATTTGATTTGCAACAATTTGGTTAAGAAACATCACTGTCTGCAATTTGATGTCATGCCAGAGTTTTTAGTAATAATTTGATGTCATTGCAGGTGTCATCCAAAAGATATCAACAACGTTGTCTTTCATCGTTCATATCCCTTGTTTGCTTCGTGTTCAGATGACTGCACTGCATATGTTTTTCACGGAATGGTTTATTCTGATCTCAATCAAAATCCTCTTATTGTTCCCTTGGAAATTCTACGGGGCCATGCAAATTCAAATGGGAGAGGTGAGACTCTGTTTGTGATATTGTCTGATATTTGGTATTTCTCTTCTAGAAGAGTCTATTTAAGAGTCAATATCATGGTTTGAGATGAGTGTTGACATATGTTGTGATTCAATTTTGTGCAAGATTTAGTTCAAGTTACATTTGTTAAAAAACAAATAAGTATAGGTATTTTAACAACAAAATACATTTTGGATAGTAGGATATGAAGAACCAAAATTTGGGAGTTGTTTATATCGGCATAACTTGCTGGTTTGCTGTAACATATATTTCTCTTCATTTGCTCATCCAAATAATAGAACCAAGGAAAAGTTATCTGCAGATGGTTGGACTAGATGCATAAAAACACCAAAATAAAATACATAATGTTAATATACTCAACTCAATCTTTGCTGTATGTACTTTGTTTCCTACATGATCCATAAATGTTTCCTCAACCAGCCATGTATTCTTCAATTTTATGTTCATGTATCAGTACATTGAAAATAACTATTTACAGTCTAACAATTGAATAAGACATTTTTATCTTACCTCAAGTTTATTTGCATTGCAGGAATATTGGATTGTAAATTTCACCCCAGACAACCCTGGTTATTTACGGCTGGTGCTGATAAGTTGATTAAACTTTACTGTCACCACTAGAAAATATTCTGATAAATTCGTGCATGATAGGCGGATGATATCTTAATAAGAAGGCTGCAACCCTATCTCCAATTTTGTTCACCAAATGTTAACAGAAAGCTGAAACCATTGCTATCCCAAATTAAGGGGTTAGCGAGTTTCCCGGTTCTATAATTTGTTTGTTTATGGGAAATTGCTAGAATTTGTTTTCTACACATCACATTTATTTCTTTGAATCTTGTTTTGAAATGTCAGGAATTTGTACTCGGCAAAAATTCATTAAGATTGAAATAGAACTGTAATTTAGATGTAATATATATACATCTATTAGAAATCTATTTTAAGAAATCCAATCTATGTTTTTGTTTTGGCAAATGATAATTTTGCATGCGTACATGAATTGCAATAGTGTGATGTGGAGTTGTTTTAGTTTTTTCCTTTCATAACACCATTGATATGGAGTTGTTTTAATTTTTGCACTCTGGTAATTTTCCTTTCATAACACCATTGTATTGTACACTTTTAGTTTTTCCGTTATAATTGGCAATGCTGATTAATCGTACACTTTAAACAAAGATAAAAAAGATAGAAAGTGTGATTTCAATAAAGACATATAGAACTTTGCGATTCCCGTTATTATAGAGGTTTATGATGCATGGTGCTTTTTTTTCTTTTTTTTTTTTTGTTTGTTTTGAAAAGCGCTTGTATTAATGATGCGACCCAACAAACTATGGTCGAACAAACTCAATGTTCATGCCATACGTTAAGTGGAAAAATACCATACCAGGAGTTGGCTTCATGCAAAATAACATTACTATCACTCAGAGCACCCCTTTTAGTCATGAAATCAGCTGCAATGTTGCCTTCATACAGAGTACGCTGCAAATTAACTATCCAATCTTCAAGAATGTAAGTAGTTATGATCAATGTTGCCTTAATAGCCATGATCAAATTTCTATACTTGTGATGCACATTTAAATATTTCTGAACGAGGTCAACACAATAACTGGATTAGAGAGACACAACACCTGTTGAAATCTAGTATCCCAGCACATTACCATGGTATAAACCTAAAATCTCAATATGGAGAATGCAAGGACTACTAATTTTGTCCAAGAACCCATCCATGCAAATAAGATCATCTGTGGGTGGGTTCTTGGACAAAATTAGTGATCACGGATGAGAGTTACCGAATCCACACAATCCTAGCCACATGATGGATGCAGGATGTTGAACAACGTGAGAGGTAGGAGAAACAAAAGCTTTTAGGACATGATTAAACATACAGTCCATTGAATTTCATTAAAAAATAATACAATTATGATTCATTAAATTTTAGAAAAATGTATATCTATCAAAGGAGCATAAGCCAACAATTTGTTCAAAGATTAATATGCTCTTCGTACCAATCTGCCATTGAGAATTCTTCTGAATAAAAACAAATAAGTATATGTATTTTAACAACAAAATAAATTTTGGATAGTAGGATATGAAGAACCAAAGTTTGGGAGTCGTTTATATTGGCATAACTTGCTGCTTCAGTTCTTAGAGGTTGCTGTAATAATGTTGTATAGATAAATAATTCATTAGCACATCCAAATTATAGAACCAAGGAAAAGTCATCTGCAGATTGTTGGACTACATGCACAAAAAAAACCAAAATAAAATTCATAATGTTAATTAATATTTAATATACTTAATCTTGCTGTATGGTCTTCGTTGCTTGCTCGCATGATCCACAAACCAGCCATATATTTATGTTCCATTATAAACATCTCTATGCTTGATAGTGCATTGAAAATAACTACTTACATTCTAACAATTGAATAAGACATTTTTATCTTACCTCTTAAGTTTATTTGCATTGCAGGAATATAGACTGTAAATCCACCCCAGACAACCCTGGTTATTTACGGCTGATGCAGATAAGTTGTTCCTATTACAATGAAATTTATCCTATTCTTTTAATTGATAACTTAAATAATATCATATAAAGGATAAAATTTCATAAACAAGAATTTATATGAAGAATATTATTGAAAGAAAGTACTACATCAAAAACTAACCGTTCCTATATAGGGATTTTTATATTTTTATTACTGCATTAATAGTGCATATACCCAAAGATCCACCTAAACCTTCCCCGCCATCTCTTGTACCTCATATTCTAGTAAACAAACCTCGTCTGGTAACAGTTCACATGTTTTCATCATAACAATGCTAATTGCTATTATATGAATCTCAACTAAACTCACTATCTACTGACTTATGAATCTCAGCCTCACATTTGCAACATCTTGGTAACATTACATTCTACACTCCCAACTAAATAGTGTCCCACAACTTGATTCAACTCATCTCAACAACACAATGTGTTCAATACGATAAGTCATACAATCCAACCAATCTAGCGCAACATCAACAATCTATCCACCAAAGAATCATCAACAACTCATAAGATAGACATACATTCTATAACAATATATCACCAGGTCAACAATCTCAGCCATACATCATCATGCAAGTACTTCATCAATGGCAACACTCAACATGTAGAGCATGTTATCAACCAAGCATGCTATCGCTCCGCAACATATATATCAGATCGATTTAGCACGTTAACGCACAAACATAATAGGCATACTAGCTGAGCATAAACAACATAGGCGTATCATCAACACACACATCTTCAATCAACAGATAAGATTTTCCTATTGTTGATAAATTTAAAATATCTGAACCTCATTTGGTACTAATTTATCAACAACCACCGATGTTTTGAAGTGTCAGATTAATCAACCACTAAAAGAACTTGGGGTCACTCCCTACATGTTAAATTGCCTAATTCTACTCTTACCTCCCAGCTAATTGATGATTTTCTATCTACCTAAACACAAGTATAACATATAACATAAGCTCCAAATATACAAAAACCATGTCCTTCAAACATCGTACGAGCACAAACCTCCCAAACAGCCACAAATAGTTTCGACACTGCATTAGTTCCGAATCTTATTCCGATACAATTCAAACATTGCATATTCAATTTTGTAGGCGTTCAGCCAAGTTAATTTTTTTCATTTGTGACAAAAGTATGGAGTTCAGAGAATCTAGATGAATTATATATATATATATATATATATATATATATATATATATATATATATATATATATATATATATATATATATATATATATATATCATGGTATTCAAACATACATGCCAGTTTCCTTAAATTCAGTCAATGTCAAAAAGGTAGCCATTCTACAAACATCATGATTTCAACATTACCGAGCTACAGATACAAAACAATAAACAGTAGTTTGACTGTGTAATAATAATGGAAGCCTTCTTCCACTGTGTGAAAGCATTATAATATTGAATTTACTATACATCATATGTCATACTTTATTTCCCTTAGTGTTTATGAAAAATTACAAGATTGGCATATACTTATCTTTGCGCTTTGTTTTGTACCAAAATATCATAACAGTTGAACTGCTGCTATGGAAGGTATCTTTTCTCGCAATTTTTGTGTAACAGCAACACGCACAGTCATGACTCCAGCAGCTGGACCCGTGATTCGGACCTTTACAATTGGCTCCTCAATGGATACCAATTCAAGAGATCCGCCAGCTGCCCCAACCAGGTACGGCCTTATTTCCTCTAGAACCTGAAACAGTTAGTAGTTACTAAGTATTAAACTCTGTAAACATTTCAGATATAATATACATAAACATGTACTCTTTAAGACAAGTGAACAGGTTCTGCATTTCACAATGGCAACAGTAACTAAACTAGCTAAAAACGGTGTTAATCTTGATATAATAATGATTTGAGAAAGACAGAATTGAAAGACTCCATCTCTGTCCCATTTCTTGTGTAAATATTAAGCTTATTTTGATCTTTTAGACCAGACTCAATAACCATAATCCTATACGTACAGCAAAATGCAGAACATTCAGGGTCAAAGCGTCTTTCTTTAACTAAAACACAAGCCTTGATATTGAGGTTTAAGCTACATAGTGATAGCTAGTACTCAACCTGAAATCCCATTCCACCATGAAAATAGTGTCAAGATTTGAGTAACAGCGCCAAGTGAAAGGCTAGAGATGTACTTTCTATTGTATAAAGTTGACTACTTGCATGGAAATATGAATGTAAATTTTTAGTAAACTTATATAACAAAATACTTTTAAGAAATTTTATAATGTGTAACTTTATCCCAAATGGACTGAATTTCACAAACGACTTGTCTTGATCATGTCATAAAACATATAGTATATAGCAAATAGAATGGTTTGAATTTCACAAATAATATGTCTTCTATGATTCTATCATTCATCACTCTTTTTTCATTTGAAGTCAATCATCAGATCATCTATGTTGTTTTTCAAATAATTCCCATGAAACTTCAATTACAGGCGTGTCTGATAATAGTTTTAAAAATTATTTTTGGGTTTAACAAATTACCTTGTTTGAAGAGGTGTTTTGTATATATACCTTATTAAGTTGTAAGAAGAAATATCTTGCAATATGATTGACTTCATAATGTATTGTTTTGTTTCCCTCCCAATTCCCAAAGCCTATGTAAATGTGTGTACATATGTGTAGCCATTCCAAAAAGCGAAAACATGGTAGAATATTTCTCAGCAGACAAGCAATACATGCAGAATAAGCAGTTTAGCATATGCATAATGATAATGTTACACATAAGTAACTAACCTTCTCTATATTTTCATCATTTAGCTCAAGACCGGTTTCTTCATCAGATACAGGTTCGACTGCGACAATTTCAGGGATCTTTTCCATTAATCGACGTTCAATGCCCATTTTCATTGTCATAACAGAACTGGGACAAGATCCACAAGCACCCTGTAACTTCAAGCGTACAACATTGCCATCGATTTCATGGAGTGCGACATTTCCACCGTCTGAAATGAGATAGGGTCGAATTTCATCCAACACAGTTTCTACATTTTGAGCAGTTAACGGTAATTCGACAGCTGGATTTGGAGTTGCAACGGCCTTTATAACTGTGAAAACATAATAATGAAAAATTGACATTATTGATGGATAATGGAAATGGGCATAGTGAAGCTGAAGTAGTAGTACTTGCATAGTAGAAGCTAATTAACAAACAAATTTTCAAATCCAAAAGAATTAAAGTTTGAATACCGAAGAGGAGTGTGGATAAATAACTAACCAAAAGATTGAGTAGAATGAAACCAAAGATGATTATTTGTCCTCCTTTTAAAAGGAAGATGAGCACCGAAAAACCTTGTGTTCTGCAACGAGGAAACTAGTATATTTAGATTAGAACCTTTTTTATTTTTGGTGTAATATTATTATTATTATTATTATTGAAGAAGAAGAAGAAGAAGAAGAAGATAACCTTATTGTTTTTGGTGGCGGCGGAGGAAGAAGAAGAAGAAGAAGGTTGAAGGCCTCTGCAGTAAGATTGTGCGTTGAGCACCACCACACCTTGCATCGCTTTATTATTATTGATTGATTCAAATCGAAATCAAAATTGTTTGACCTAACTCAACTCACAGATTGAAGAAATTGTGTTTTTGTTTCCTTTTTCGTTCTCACCACCCAAACTCACTCACATCGTTCGTCGTTGATCACATCATTCTGTTGTTGTTTTTAGTTAACTTCCGTTTCTGCCTCTGCTTCCTTCAGTTTGGACCTCTTCTTTTAAGCCCAACCATTTTTAATAGACATTTACTTTTGACAACCCTTCCAATTACTCCCATGTCTCATTTTACCATTTCGCTACTTAAATAGTGGATATTGTAAGATTGAGTAATTTTTTAAAAAAAAACACCATACATAAAACACTATATAAAATTTATGTCTGCTACTTAAGTAGCAGACGTTATAGAAATACGAACTTTGAGAAAAAAATATCCTACATGAAAAATCCGATATGGAAATTTCTCAGTTTTATAGCATTCGCTGCTTAAGTAGTGGATTGTGTCCGTTACTTAAGTAGCATATGTTATAAAAATGAAAATTTTGAAAAAAAAACACCCTCATAATATGATTTTTTTTAGATTTTAGACGTAGAATCTGCTACTTAAATATATTTTGGTAATTTTGTAGGACGTACGAGAAATAAGATAGAGTGACAAAAGTAAAAATCTTATTAATATCAATGGGATCAACTTTCACTACATAATAATAACTTTTTGTTAATAGTAAATAAAAATAGATTTAATTTGGATGATTCCCTTTTTTTTTAATAATAAATTTGGATGATTCTCCATGGATTTAACTCAGTTGGGATTAAAGACCTACATTAGTCAACTTTAGCAAATTAAAAAAATAAATTGTCTCTTATTAAGAGAAATAAAAACAATATTATACAAAATGTTAATATTTTGTTTTCAAACACTTATCGAAATACCTATGTTTAGAGCGTGACTCGACACAAATAGAATTATTCATGAGCTTAGCTCTATTGTTATGACGTTTCATTATATATCCAGGGAAATGAGTTCAAACTCCAATCATCTCATTTATCCACTTTATCATCTAACATATTAAAAACAATAAACAATTTGTTTATTGAAACTGATTAAACAACATTAAACAATTTAGATATCTCTCCACTAGATGTTCAATTGGACGTTATCTCTAATCCGATAACCCGTCTATTAGATTCACTCATCCACAGAGACATCTTCCTCGGTGCAAATTTAACCTTTGCATAGAATTTTTTCCAAAGGGTAATATAGTTTTATTTGGTTTGTTATCCATAAATATGTAACTACCCAATATAAATTTGTAACAATCCATTACCCCCCATAATTCCTATAATTAATATCATAACAATCATAACCATATGAATGGTACAATAAACTCTAATAATATGTACTAATCCATATTTTCAATAAAATTAAAGTGTTTAGTCTCCCACAATATTATCCAACCCTCAATTGTACAATTTGAATTGCTTTTGGACTCAGAGGTCCGTACATCTCAACATATTTCAATATCTTATGAATCTCTATTTCATGGAGACTTCCTGTCATCACGATTGCCATGGTGATGGTCAATAAACCACTTAAATTGGTTTTCACCATGTGTATGTGATGCGGTATTGGTGGAGGTTTAAGTTTTGAATGATCTCACGGTCAATGGATACCATAAGATCTATGGCAAGTCTCCTAGTCAAATTCCCGGGAAGATTTAAAACGAGTATTCTCTCGTTGTTAGCAGGGTTCTGGAAATTATTTTAAATAATTTGCATAGCATGTTGACGATGATGTGCTAAGGTATCTTGAACATTGTTCATATTTTCAAATGGAATATCTTGTAGGTCTTGAATTTGAATGAGCCATCGGTGGAGATAATGTAAAAGGTGTAAAAATGATCATAAATGGTTGTTGTTATTGCGGTTGAAACAAAATCTTCCAGAATCTTGGGCCCAAATTACGATAATCTATTACGTCCTGACATCTCCCTCGGTGCAAACTTAACCTTTGCATTTTTTCCAGAGGGTAATATAGTTTCATTTGTTTTATTTGGTTTGTTAACAAATTTGATTTGGTTTGTTAACAATATGTGGTTGATTTGATTTGTTTCATTTGGTTGTCTTTGATTTGTTTTATTTGGTTTGTTAACAAATTTGATTTGGTTTGTTAACAATATGTGGTTGATTTGATTTGACTTTCATTTGGTTTGTTAACAATATTTAGATGGAAATAGTACCATGAATGGCATTGGGGCATACAACGCTCTAGAAGGTGCTGTTGGCCAAGACTTTTTATTTGGTATCATTGGGGACCTGCTGAGTCCATGGCTGCGGATAACAATATGTGGTCTTAATTGAGATACTTTCTTCTATTCTATGTCTTGCTAAGTGGTTGGTGATAATTGTTCATTTGTGGTACTGGTATGCTCTTAATAAGAAGAATAGATGAAGGACTTAATCTATTCTTTAACATGCAGTGTTAATTTTATCATAGGTTTTAAAATGTCATAGCTCTAGCTACTTAAGATATACATTGGTTTATCAATATTATGAAATCATGTTGTTTTACTAGTGTATTACCATGTTCTTTGTGATGTGTTTTTTAGACCCAAAGGTATTATTTTCATTTTTGTTATTTGTTATTGCTATGAGATTGAAGATAATTTCTCATACAAATGATATTCCCAAAATTCGATTTTGGATCTTAAAGAATGTGAATTCAAGTTTGATAGAGTAATAGACTCGAGTAACGTTAATTGTACTTTGAAAAAATAGGTGCTTGGAACTTATATGGAAGTTGTAAATTTGAGTGATCCTATGAAATTAGAAATATTTTGGGATGCATTATTGGTGTCTTGTATATGAAATTGTTTCTTGTAACTTAAAGATGAGGGTCCGTATAAGAAGAAAGATGACAAGAGGTTGGTTATTTGGAAATTCTGGGTTCACTCTACTTAATTTAGCATAGTGTAGTATATTCTACCATTTGAAATTTCAAGTCACAAACTTTGAGTTTTCAAGAAATAGGTGTAAACATGAAGATTTCTTTATTAAATTAGTAGGTACTCACCTTCAATATGTCTTTTACGGATAACAAAACCTTAGAAATACAATCCCGTAAGAACATTAGTGAACTTAAGTAAATTTAAAAAGTAAATTGCCCTCTAGCTTATCAAAAGAACTAAAACTAAGAGCATGATTATCGGTATGTTTGTAAGTGCTATGAACCGTGTCTTGTCAGAATGAATGGATAATTAATTGCTTTTCAACGTCCCTACACTAAAGAACGTGGCTCTGTGGACCAACTCTCTTATGTGCCACATATTAATAAATGTGGTAGAATTATTTAAATATTTGAGAAGCGTGTAATAATATAAAAATTGAATGAGACCCACTTAAAGAATTCATATGAGTGCAATAGATAATAGTGCTCTAATATTATACAGAAAGTTAATATTTCGTTTTCAAACTTCTTTATTTAAAGTTTAAACGAACAAACATTTGAATCCTAATCGAGAGAAATACCTATATTTAGAGTGTGACTCCCCTCAAATAGAATTAATTAAAAGAACATTAAAAACAACATAAAACAATTTGTTTATTTAATCTGATTATTCTAGTTTGTTTTGCTTTGTAGCCATATTTGCAAGTTCCAATGGGTGGCCGATTGGAAGAGCCTTATTCTTAATTTCACATGCATAGTGTTACAAATTATTAGAAATAAGTATGAGTCTAACTCATTCTCATAAAACCGGCTTGTAAGATGAGGACTACAACTTGCTTATAAACACTTAAGGTCATCTCATATCCTACATGTGACTTTTTAAGACATAGAATAAAATAGATTAAAACATTACTATTACAGAAAACTTTACAAAAAAAGACACATCCCAGAAATTAATTAATGATACAAATTTCAACCTTGGAGCTGTAGCAGTCCAATTAATAATCCCAATCACACACATGAATGAATTCAAAAAACAACAAACAATACATACATTAAAAAGGAGAAGCATAAAGAGGATTATTATGGTGATTAGTAGAAGAAGAATTCCTTCTTTTGAAAAACAAATCACCAAGAAGAGGAATAATAGGCTTCTGCTTTGTGCTCTTATTATGTCTCTTTTTCCCTCCACCAAAAAGATGGTCATTTTCTCCAAGATTAATCATCTCAGACAGTGTTTGTGAATTCATCATCTTTTTGTCACCTCCCTTAATATTAATATTACTATTATTATTATTATTATTATGAATGTTTTCTCTTTCAACAATGTTCTCAAACCTCACAGTTTTTGCAGCTGCTTTTCCAGCTGCAGCAGCTTCAGCTTGAGCCAATTTGGACATGTTCTTGTGAAGCTCAGCGTTCAGTGTTGCCAATGCTACCTCTGTTTCACTCCCTCTTTCCTTCAACTTCTTCAGTTCTGTTTTCGTTTTCTCAAGCTCTGCCTCTAGCTTCTTTACTGTATCAAAAAGGCTATTAGTATTGTTGTTTTCTTCTTCTTTAAATGATGACGATGATGATTTGATGGGACTAAATGGTGATGACGGCATTGATCTCCATGACGGTTCTCGCTTAATAGTTACAGAAGGAGAATAATAAGGCGCGGTAGTAGCAGTATTAGTACTACTACCAGTAGTAGTTTCTGAGAAAGAGAATGGTTTTGGAGATGGAGAGTATATTTCTCCAACAAGAAGGCGTTCTCCGAAGATGGCTACGGCTTCTTTGACGGAGGTGAAAGGACGAGATGTGTCCACGGTGGAGCTATAATCAACCATAGGGCTCTCCGAGATGATAGGTTCATCATGTTCCATTGTTTTTGTTTTGTTTGTTGAAGGATATGATATGAGAATTAATATGAGTACTACTTACTAGTATTTGTTTGAGTTGAAGGGTTGGTTGGTGTTTTAATTGTTGGTTTCTTTGCTTCTACTTCAGATCAGTTCATATAGGTATTATATAGAATAGGGATAAAGTAAGAAATATGGTAGTAGGTTGTTATTTGAAGGCTAAGACACACAAAAATATGGGATTGTATTGCTGTTCATGAAAGATGACCTTTTAACTAATGGTTAGTATATCAAGTGACAAACATGTTTATGGATTTCATTTTATTTGTTAAAAACAAAAAGATTTTGTGAGAATGAGATTGTTTAGAGGAACTGAATGATTTGTACCAAACTTCCTTGATTTTGCCACAACCTCTAAACACATCATGAAAGTGATGTTCTATTTGGCTATTGCATAACTGAAATTGATATCAGATGGCTTCCATCATTTGTGGCTCAAGCAAGGACAAGTTTCTTAAAAGAGAGATGGACCTCATATCTTTGAATTAATTGTCTCATAAGTAGAAGCTAAATTGAAGGCTAAATGATTAGAAGGTTTCCATGCCAAACAATCTGTGGCCACATTGTCACTTGATTAATTCTAGTTTGTAATGTAAGTGGAGTAAGGTGGCACAATTCCTACACTTAATTTCCAATTCCCATGTTCAGTCACATAATCCAGATGTAGATGAATTGAGTTTGGAATCCAATTATCTGTCTAAAAGTTAATTAGCTGTCCATTCCCAACACTCCAAGTACACTATGCATAAATTAATCCCAAGCACTGTAATTCCATGCCAGAATTTTCTTCCACAATCTAGATTTAGGCTCTGTTTGGTAAAAAATAGCGGATAGCTTATAAGTTAACTTATAGCGGATGAGTTTATAGCGGATAACTTATAAGCTAGCTTTTAGCTTATAGCGAATAAGCTAGCTGATTGAATTTTTAGTGTTTAGTAAAATTAGTGGTTGAACTAGCTTATAAGTATGAAATGACATAAAAAATATATGTTTAATTAATATTTTATTTCTTTCAAGTAAGATGTTAGAGGTAAAATTAAAAGAAAAAATAATAAGCTAAAAACTATAAGCTCATAAACTGCTTGAAATAACATTTGAAAAATAAACTATAAGCTAGTAAAATAAGCCATAAACTCTTTTTTAAAAATGGTTACCAAACAGAGCTTTTAGCTTATAAGTTAAAAGCTATAAGTTATAAGCTAGCTTATTTAACTTATAAACAAATGACATCACTTCTATCCCACATCAATACTTGCTTTTATTTATTTATTTATTTGTTTATTTATTATTTATTTAATTTTTATACTTATGTGATAGCATAACCTTTCGCCTATAATCCACAATTACTTGCTTAAAAGACTTAAATCCTTACCAAGAATGGAAAACTTATTTAATCATACAATTTAAATAAAGTAGTTTGAGACTTTGAGTTTTTGGTAATTTAATTAGTAAAAGCATAATATTTTAAAAACTAATTGTTAATTATTAAAATTACATTTTCATTTTATTAAATCCAATTTTTAAAATTTAAACCGAGTCTTCAAAGTGTTTAAAAGGATCTTACATTAATCGCTCTACTAACAAATGAGTTTAATAAATATATCTGTCAATGTAAATAAATTTTACACTAACATCCACTAAAAATCAAATATATTTTTTCATATCATACAATTGAAGTGAGATATAGTGGTAGAATTTGATAGAATATACAATTGATATATTGAATGATACTGTAAAATTAATTTGCACAGTCTATACCTATACTATATTATCTATAATATTTACAAAAAAGAACCGGAAAATTGTTACAGTAGATTAATACCAAGTGTGCCACGTCGTCTTTTCATTTCTTCATGTTCATTGGTTCATTTGTAGGTGTAGTGTTAGTGTGAATATGGTGAACGTGGTATCATATTGAATTCCAATGTATAGGATTTATTTATTTATTATTATTATTATTATTATTATTTATTGTTTATTTATGGCTAAACTGTATTTTTGGTCTCATACGTTTATTTTAGTTTTGAATCAGGTCCCTTGTGTTTTAAATGTTTCAATTTGGTCCCTCACGTTATCAACTTTTGCATTAGTTAGTCCATTACGTCAAATATTTCACTAATTCCGTTTGATTTTTACACGTGGGTGACGGTTTGGACATGTGGACGTTATTTTGGACACGTTGACCCTATTTTGGACATTTTTTTTTGGGGCAAATTCCATTATTATAAATAATATATATTATTTTTAATTATTATTTTTTACTTAGTTAGCATCTCAAATGACACTGAACATGTCCAAAATAGTCTCTATGTATCCGAACTGCCAGTCACGTGTAAGGATCAAACGCAGTTAGTGAAAAATTTGACGGAAAGGATTAACTAATGCAAATGTTGATAACGTGAGGGACCAAATTGAAACTTTTAAAACCTAAAGGACCTGATTCAAACTAAAATAAACGTAAGGGACCAAAAATACAGTTTAGCCTTTATTTAATTATTTATTTAATTTATTTATTCACCTGGTGGAGGCGTTATCCTACTTAGGGATGGCAATGGGTAGGGTACTATAGTCCCCATCCCCATACCCGCGGTTTGAAAAAATACCCGTACCCATCCCCATATCCGAGTGGGTGACACTCATTGTCCCCGTCCCCATACCCTATGGGTACCTAAGTACCCATACCCGTACCCGTTACCCACATTTTTGTTAAAACTAAATTGATCAATTATAAAATATTATATTATTTTAATATAATTAAAAAAAATAAAGATTTTAATGTTGACTCATGAAAATTATGAATAAAATTATTAGTAAGAATAAGATCATGCAAAAGTTCATTTATCTATATATTGACATATATGGATTATGTCATAAATAAACATTTTCATTAAAAATGTGTAATAGTATAATAATGTTGTATTTTTTAAAATTGATTTACATATATTATTATATAATAATATAATTAAAATAAATAAATATATACTATGTGGGTATATGGGGTAGGTACTAAGGTACCCGTACCCGCACCCATACCCGTTCAATTTTGCGGGTAATTACCCATACCCATGCCCGTACCCAAAATGCGGGTTTTTACTCTACCCGTTGTGGATATTTTTTGTGGGTACTAACTGGGTATGGGTAAATTGCTATCCCTAATCCTACTGAATACCATTCTTTATTTTTTAGCAAACTGGTGGAGGTTTTATCTTGATCCGTTTTATATAAATTGTCACCCTTATATCAATTCCTTACATAAACTTATGTTGAAGATTATGGAACCTCCATTCATCAATTTGTTTTCCAAGTGCTTTCTTAGTCTCAAAAGATAAGAAAAATTGATTTTTAAGTTTATCTAACTAATCTTTTGTTATTTTTTGAGACTCTGAAATTATTTGAAACAACTTTTTTTTACTTACATCCCTAATCTTTTTCTTGGTAGTTAATTTTTAATCTTCCAGTTTGTTAGTTTGTTTGATTTGAATTCAAACAATCCACCACTATTTCATTATCGTGTTTAATTGTGGTAATTTGTAGTGGTTTCTTGGATGGTCCTATTCCCTCTCAATATTGGGATGCTTTTACTTGATTTGAAGGTATATTTCCCATACATTTGGTTTAATAATATCTTTCAGCTTTTTCTAAAATCTTATTTTGGTTTGCTATATGTTTTTACACAACACTTGATGGTGTTGTTTTGGATTCTAATGGTTTTTTCTGCAGTTTGTAGGGTCTCAATTGGTGATGCAGTCTCAACAGTGTTGTGTGATATTTTTTTTTCTCCTTATATTGCAAAATTTCAACCGTGAAATATGGTATTAGAATGCAAAATTTTGTTTTCGAAGTTCTCAGTGGGGTTGTATGTAATTTGTTCTCATGTATAGATATCATGTGAAAGTTATTGTGTGTGGTCATTGCTATGGAATCTAATATATGTTAAACACATAATCGTGTGTTTGTTAATATTTTGGAACTACATACTAATTTAGTAATTTATACAATTAATAACTAATATACTGTTGATTTTCAAATTTCTAATTCAGTGGAACAAAAAAGAATAATCAGCCGTGCGTTGCACGGGCTAAAAAACTAGTATATAACATACATATAATCATTAGGAATGCACCATCATTCATCATAGATGATCTAATAAAAAAATTATTAGCTTAATATTTTGTCCAATATTAACACTCTCGCGACTTAGAAATCATGAGTTATCTCTATTTAATAAACTTTATTACTCTCATCTATCTATTGAGGATTTAAGGTATTCAATGATAAAGCAATATTCACAATATCTAATTCTTGGATCAATTTATTAAAAAAAAAGAAAATTGCTCGTCACATGAATTCAATTGGCAGGACATTACATTATATATGTATAGGGTGAGATTCGAACTCTGATCATCCACTTATTCATCTTAAAGGTAAAATTTTTAGCCACTAAACTACTTAATAAAATAAAATTGCTCATAAAAAAATAAAATAAAATTGATAACTAATTTTGAAATTCTTTTTCTTTTGACCAATTTTAAAAAATTCTATTTAACTAATATATATAAAAAAAAACATTTTCAATGATAAAATTGTACAGAAAAATTAGTTTTGATTTAATGAGTTTTTGCATATAGATAATCATTATTATCTTGGATCTTTGGAATAATAGGTTTCACACACACACACACACACACACGGACAAAGAGCTAACACAACACTTGACACATTTTGGAAATTGCAGCTATGGCAATTCCAAAATTATTCTTCATCTTCTTCTTATGCATCTTCTTCTTCTCCACTCTTGTTCATTCCGATTCTCACTTCGAAGGTTTCGATGCCGAAGATGATGACGCCGAATTCGAAGAACCATCTATCGATCCAGCTTCTCTCCGATCACCTCCATCTCAATCACTTTCCACCGATCCCAATCCAAACCCTACTCCTTCTCCACCCTCCGATCTTCCCAAATCCACACCTCCCACAGCCACTACCTTCGATTTCTGGGACGACGATGAATTCGAAGGTCTTCCCACTCAACAACACCCTGACCTACAAGTTCCAATCACCGATCCCAAATCCAATGATAACACTAACACCACTTCCTCTCAAGATCAAAACGTTAAGCCCCAACCACGTTCCTTCACCGTTGAGATCCTCTGTGGAAGTTTTCTGATTATGTTTGCAATCAATTACTTCACCGGTAAGAAGGAAAACGAGAACATAGCACTTTCATGGGCTTCACAATTCGCTGCTAAAGATTCAATTTTTGAGAAAAATTTCAGTCTTTTAGGGATCGGTGATGGCGGCGATGATACTCCTTTGTTGTTGAAAGAAGGGCAAACAACCTTCAAGTTTTATGCTAGTGGTAGAAGGTATTGTCAAGGGTTGTTGGCAACTTTGGAGTTGAAGAGTAGACATGATCTTATTGCTAGGATTTATAACATGGTGGTTCCTTGTAAGGATGAGATTACTTTTGAGGTTTACATGAATGATGATGCTATGGATCATGTTGTTTTTGCTATGGCTAGGAAGAAGGCTGCTAAAGCTATGCATAAGGATTTAAGGGATTTGCAGAGGTTTGCTACTATTATGTCTCCTCCTACTTCAAGGAAATGGATTTCTGATGATCTTGCAGTTATTTCTGAGTCTAGGGAAGTTGCTTCTGATTTGATCACGGATGCACTTATTGAGCAGGTTCACTTTCCATTCTCATCTTTTGTGTTTTATTCATGAGCTGATTAATGCCAATTGCCAAGAAAAAGAGAATTTAATGGATCTATCTGTTTTCTGACTGTTGAATGTTGATATCTTATATGCCAAGAAGAAGCTTTGAGTTTTAGCTTTTAAGGTTCTATAGGTTTTTCCAATATAGTAGTTATCTTTGCATATTCTTTGGTCACTTGTGTTAATTGTTTAGATGACATTGTTAACACACTGCTTTTTTTTAACTAAATTGTTAAGACACTACTACTTAGTCATACTAGTACCAATTATAATGAAATAATGATCATGAGGATAATAATTATTATGTATCCAACTATTTTAAGAGGAATATTATGGTATGAATAATCATGTCCAACATTTTGGGGATGTTTGGGAAAACATTTTAATTAAGCACTTACTGTATTTAGTAAGCTCTTATTATATTAGAACTTATGACAGCTTATGTCATAAGTGCTTAGTTTTAAGGTGAATATGCAGACTGAAAAGCTATTTTATTCCCCAACATTTCTTTTTGTTGTAAAATTAGAATTTGTGGTGGATGGAAATCAATGAGGGGATAATAAGGGCAAGTTCCACATAAATAAACTGTTTCTATAAGCTATAACAGGGAGGGAGCCAATAATGGACAGAACATCGACCGTCCTTCTAGATTCTCCCAAACACTTACGGAAGTGTTTATCAAGACAAGTTCAAATAAGTTCTTCTTGATAATCCATTTAAGTGGTTGTTTCTTTTATATAACATTATAACTTTGGTATCCTACTTCGCTGTTCTCATTTTTCATTTTTATGGTAGTTTTGCTTGTTACATATTCTGTTTATGTTAGATCTGTGAACTAGCCATGCACAAATGTTGTAGTTTGTTAATAGATTATTTCACTAAGGTTGGCTTCATTCTGTATAGTTCTTATTTATCCAAGTTAAATTTTGTTCCTGGACTCAAAATCAGCTATGTTTTGTATACTAGGTTTTTGGTGACAAATCTTTTGAGAAATATGGAAAAGGATTAATTTCAGTGCATTTCTCCGACAATCACCCTGGTATACATAAGAAAGTATTGCTGTTCAAGTTTGTTCTTCCAACTGCTAAAAACATGGCTGATATGACTCGACTGGTGGCTCTTGTTCCATATTATATTGACTTGATTGGAAGATATAAATTGAGTTCTCAGGTGGGTGAAATTGATTTATTGTATTACTAATGTATGCTTGATTTATAATTTATGAACATCTTATGTTTGGTCCTTGACTGACTCACATGCACTATATATAATCCAGGCTCGGTCTAAGACAGAGGCAGCACGACAAAAGGTTGCTCAGGAGGTACAGAAAGAACTTCGAAATATCCAACAAGAGGCCATGCAAAGAAAAAAGGCAGAGAGGAAAAAGCTGATGGAGGAGGCTGAGGCAAAGCTCGGTGCAGAAGCCATTCGAAAGAAAGAAGCTAAAGAACGTGCTCGCCAAATGAAAAAGGCAATGCCAAAGATGAAAATGTCCCGTGGTGCCTAATTCATGATGATTTGTGAGTAGAACTGAAGGCTGCCAAATTCTTGATGATTTGCGAGTAGAATTGAAGGCCATCCCCACCCAGCGTACGTTGTATTTGGGTCCTTGCCTTTTGTAGAATTATGGCAATGTACTTTGTTAGTTTTCATTTCCTCCCAAGTTAGCTAGATAGACGTGACCACATTTTGGTGGATTTTGAATGTACCAAAATTGGGATCTTAGAAACATTCATAAGCTCCTGATAACTTTAATCTACTTATCCTTAGTTTCTAGTTGACTGTTCTTTTTTCTTCCATTTTCTTTGTCAAGATGCTGAAAGTGTAGGCAGTGACTAATGCCTAATGAACTTCTTAAAAAAAATTCACTTGCTATTGCCCTAGCAAGCTCTGATAAGTGGTGCATTTCTGTATTAATCACAGTAGTTTACTGGAAGAAAACAATACTCTTTCTTTCAATGCTATCTTCTAATTATTTCATTTTTGGAGAGGCCAAAGTCATGTTAAAGCATCAACGTAATTGATGATGTTGATTACATAAAGCTTTAAATAATATAAATGGATTTAAAGAATCTGAATCTTGTTAAGAAAAACAGATTTTTAAAAAGAAAACAAAACACACAATTTTTTTTTTTGAACAAAACTTCTTCAAGTCCTTTGCTTTCTTTCTTTGATTACTCAGGTCACATGAAAAGAACAAGTTCAATTCAGTTTTGACTATCCCCTGTTACATTATATCATATGATGTACAATTCTGTGTTGCTGGTTGATATGATTTCATGTGCAAATTCTTGTGAACAAGAGAAGAGACTATTTACATTGCCAAATCTGTTAAGAGTTGTTTGTGGGTGTGTCAACCTGTCATCAAAGGGGCTACTTTTTAAACCCCCACAAATTCTTAAAAAAATACATGTTTTGGAAGTGTACTTCTCGTCAACATGTGTCAAATTTGCCCTTTACATATGCTTTTACCATTTTGTTTTTGCAAAAGCACTTTTTACCAAAATATATATTGTTTCTTTTTTGTGAACACCAAAATCATAACTTTATGTTTTGTTTTGACTATTTATATATGGTTGTGTTTTATATTTATATATAGTTTAATCCAGGTGATTAGGGTGGTTCCAAATGGCTGCTGTCATGCAGAAAATCGTTGTTGTTATCATATGAATTTGAGAAAAAACATGCTTAGTTGTTGTCATGTGTAAAAAACATACTTAGAAGAGGACCACTAAATGGAGAAATCAAGCTTGCTATTGAATAATATTGGAAGAGAAGAGAGCATATGATTGTCCTGTCATTTTTACTATCACTATTTGATTGTAGTAATTTCCTATAAAGCACATCAGATGCGATACGAACACTGACACGTCGACACCAATAATAATTTGATAAAATTGACATGATTTGATTAATTATTTGTGTATCGGACAATGATATGTGTTAGACACCGCGACATGCGTGCTTCATAGGTAATTTCTAGCAAGTTTTTTGCTTTATTGCTTATAACAGTGACTCCTGTACTTTCTCTCTATTATTCTCTCAGGGGAAGAAAATCCTTTCACACAAATTATATAGTACAAAATGATTGAGGAAATCACGCCAATCCCAAGAAAATCCTCATATTGAGATCCTTAACAAATCTATCACCAAATTCTCCATCATCAACAAAGCATCTGCAGCAGAGCAGTTCTTTCCTTTTCCTGCAAAACCCAAATAATCCATTATTGGAAAAACAACAAAAAAACAATAAACATGCAAGTGTATCATTTATTTAGAAGAAAACAAAAGAAACAAAAGAAAGAATTGTAGGAGATTAGAAGAAAACATACCATAAAATGGTGGTGCTTGATTTTTTATATGATTATTAACATTCTTCAGAGGGCAGGTGGAAATAGGAAGCACAGGGAGATTTTGGCAATTACATATTTCAATCATATATCCATCTGGATCATGAAAGAATAGTTGATCAACCTGAATTCCACCATCCTCCACAACTGCTGTCACATACTCAATTTTCATTGCATCAAGGTTCTTCATTATAAGTTTCATGTCTGAGGACTGAAAAGAAATGTGATTTTCTTTGGGGTTTATTTCTCCTCTTTTTGTTGCAACTTTATCTGACTCTAGTAGGTGAATGCCAATGCCATAATTGAATAACCTATATATGCATATTAACCAAAAAATATACCTTAGTTGCTAAAGCTACAAAATATAAAATGCACCAATTAATAAGCACAAAAATAATAGTTCATCTCATAACAGTGCACCAATATAAAAACAAGTTGACTTATATGTTATTACAGTGGTTTATCCAAACAGTATATAGAAAGTAGTATTAATAAGGAGTTACCAAGCCCCTTCAAATTTGAAAGAAGATGGCCTCTTAATAAGCACAAATCCAAGAACATTCTCATAGAATTTGACAGACTCTTGTACACATCTACATACAAAAGAGACATGGTTCAGTGAAAGTAGAGGTAGAGGCAATGCTTTTGATGAAGCTGAAGTTGAATTCAATGCCAATGACTTTTCTTCCACATTCAATATCTCTCCTACATTTCCCATCTCTCTCTCTTACTCAAACACTCAAAATTTCAATGTAAAATCTTATACTACTATTTGTGTGTGTAAGTAATTATGCTGCAGTAGAAGCAACACCAAAGTGAGGTTATATAAAGGTACAAGTTATGTTCTAGAGTGTTCAAAATATGTTGATTTTGTAAGATTAATGTAAAATAGAATTAGTCCTTATCTGTTGATAATAGGTTGTCGTCATATACACACTACATCATCAATTTTATGTTTTGTGTAGTTGAATATTGGGCCTACATATTTGATTTCACAAAAAACGTGGGACATGTTGTATTTTCTTTAAAATCCTCGTGCCATTTGAAAAGACTTGTGTGGTGATGGTTAACAACAAGTCATGTGTGACAAAAAATCAGAAATTTGTTCCATCTGTCCCAACAACCACTTTCTGTGTTATTATTATTTGAAGATCATAAGTATAAAATATCGTATGTATTCATCTGTATACCTCTCATAAGTATAAGTATAAAATATCGTATGTATTCATATGTATATCTCTCATATATATATATATATATATATATATATATATATATATATATATATATATATTCGGGTTAATAGGTCTTTACCCCCTGCAAAGTAGGCGAATTTTGCTTTACCCCCTGTAATTTTTTTTTTGAGATTACCCCTCTGCAAAATTTACTTTTTTGATTTATCCCCTTGGATGCACTTTTTAAATCGGTTATTTTGTTCAACCGATTTAAAAAGTGTGTTTTTTAAATTGGTTATTCTGTTTTTTTTTTCTGCCACGTCAGCAAAAGGGGGGTAAATAAAGAAAATAAATTTTGCAGGGGGGTAATCTCAAAAAAAAAATTTACAGGGGGTAACGCAAAACTCGCCTACTTTGCATGGGGTAAACGCCTATTAACCCTATATATTCCTCACATGAGGCCCTAGCTAGCTGGACCAACTATAATCATAAATGAAAAGAAGCAAAAAGTAATAATATGATTTGATCTGTATATATATATATATATATATCTTAATTAATGCTTGCTTACTAATGATGATCACACATGGGGTTGGGTAGGTAAAGAAAATATATACGGAGTTGATTAGTGATGATGTGGAATGTGTGGATAACTCCACATTAAATATTACTACAAGCTTTTTTCACAAGCTGGAGACTTAAGTCCTATGAAGCCCCGATACTCTAAAATTGGTGAAGTATCGTGTCCGATACGCACCCGATACTGATACTCTTCCGATACGTCCCGATACTCGTATCGGAAGAGTATCGGTTAAATCTTTATTTTTAAATAAAAAAATAATATCCGATACGCGTCCGATACTTCCCGATACTCGTATCGGAAAAGTATCGGTTAAATATTTATTTCTAAATAAAAAATATAATATCTGATATAATCTGTGTTTCCTAGTAAATGTCAAACTATTATGTTTGTTGCACGGGTAACTAACTATATCTTTTTATAGATAGTACTAATGATGCTCTTTTTGTATAATACTTAACTTAAGATGTATAACTTAAAATGTACTGGTGATCATTATTTTTAAGGACAATATTAATGAAACACAAATACTTAACTTAGTATTAATGATTTTAATTTATTATTATTAGTATTTTTCGTCTTTGTCACTGTTCTGAAGTCACTATAGTGTCATACTATATAACAGGTTGTTAAGTATTTGGGCTTGTCCCAAAATTCCAGTATAAGAATGGATGTTTTATGCTTTTAATTGGTCAGCTGCAGGACCTATATAATTGTCTGATATTGCTACAAGATGGATGAGTTGAAGAGGCTTGATGTCATAACTATTATATGTTTTTTGAGCTATTATATGTCTTTAGTTAGGACTGTGGAGCCCTTGTATGTTGAACATCAAACTGTTTTGCTTTTGTGCAAACTAATTGGTTTATGTTTACTCTTTGTACAATGAACTGTTGACGTTTATAATAATAATAATAATTTTAATAATTTTTTGTCTTTCAAAAAATATTATCATTATTAATATTATTGATTTTAGTCATGTTTATATATTGTGCATTTATATATTTAATTTTAAAATTAATTTTTAGTTAACGTATCGCGCCAGTATCGGATCTGAATTTTTTAAAATTTTCACGTATCGGCGTATCGGTATCGTATCGTATCCGTATCGTGTCGCGTATCGGGGCTTCATAGCTTAAGTCCAATGTTCATCACGTTTTGTGTTTGTGTAATAAGAGAAGAAATAATTATTTTGCTAATAGTACCAAACGTGTTTGAAACTTTTGAATAAACAATTTAACAAATGGCCAAAGTTTATAATCATATTATTGATATGAGATGATAATAGGTTGTTTTTATGGGATGATGATAGGTTGTTCTTGATAAACAATTTGTCTAACTCTATTAAAAGAGAAATGTTATTCTTACACTTATTTTTTGTAAAATACTTACACACATACTTTTACTGTTCATTTATACATTCAATTTATTTATTTTTTATTATGATACATGATACACCTTTAGAAATCAATGGTGTATATTTAAACTACTTTGTTCTGAAATCGAACTATGCTCTGATACCAGAGTTTTGGGAGAATTATATGTCTAACTGACATGATAAATCTAGATTCTTTTATCCAATTTTTCGAGCTGTAAAGACAACCCTGCTACTGAGCTTTGTAGCTTATGTAGCTCCTTTTGTTCTGAGATTTCAAAATCTCTTTTGGGTGGTGTTATTCTAAGGCTTTGGCTTTTAAATAATGTTCTTTCTTCTGTTTCTTCAAACAAATTTTTGTCAACCTCTATTAAAGAACAACTATTTCTTGCTGGATTTCTAAATATAGGTGATTCTAATGTTACTAGTGGTGTGAATAATTCATCAATATGAATAGTATCTTTTCCTGTAAATTCTATGCTGTGGTGTGAATTGCTTAGAGCATAATTAATCCTGTAGTAGATTGTAAAGGGATGGTTACCTTCTTTCATAAGATTTGGGTTTTCCAGTTTATAGTGAAAAACTATAGATCTGTCTAGATCTTTATCTTTTAGGGATAACCCCATTTGTAAGTTTATATCAAACTTAATTTTTCCATATTTCAAATTGCATTTTCCTTGTGCAATTATTGATTGTTTTTTATCTACAATCCTAGAATCCTCTAAAATTATTTCTAGGGGCGAGTCAATACCTTTCATGAAAGTACTTTTAATCAAAATCTGAATGGTTGATATGTGAATATAACCAATTTTAGTTTTTTCTTTTTCAGAAAGGTTTTCAATTCTTCTTCTAATTTGTGTCCTATCTATAGTAGATACGACTATATTTCCATAAGTGGAGTCAATTGGAATTGCTTCTTCTCCAGTCATTATTCCAAATTTTAAAATATTTTTTCTTGAGAAAAATTCCTTGAATTTATTAAACTTTCGTTTAAAGTTTTCTTCTGCAGTTAAGGATAAATCTGCTTCTTCTATTTTATGATCCAATATGCCATTAGCAAAATAACTAGATTTGTTTTCTAAAAGAGAAATTTCAGTCATCTTTGAAGATTTTTCAGAAAGGACTTAATAGTTTCTTCATGAAGTTTATGTCTTGGTTGTTTCAAACCATTTAATAATAAATATTCAGAAGTAATTGAGTATTCAAATTGTTCTAGAAAATCTATACCAAAGAGAAATTTATTCGGTTGTTCATCAATTAGTATTCGTAATTGAAACTCTTCTAATTTTCTGAGTTTTAAACGAATAATAGTGCTTTGTGACATAATTTTTAAAGAACCATCAAATTTTAAAATAGTTCTTGGCTCTGATAATATTTCAAAATTATCACAAATTTCTTTTGATACATGTGACCATGCAGCTCCTGTATCAATTAAAATTGGCACTATTTTTTCGTTTATTATACCAATAATATGGTATTGAAATGTGACTTTTGAATTTAAAAGAGATATAATCATACCTGATTGAACTCTCAGTTTGATGTTAGTGGAATATTCTTGAAGATGTTTGTGTTTTGAGATATAATCTGTTGATTATATTGTTGGTATGAGTGGTCCTTCCAGAGTATTACCTCAAGGATCTAGCTCCTCCAGAGTATTACCTCAAGAGCTACTTCTTAGAAATAATTCTAAGGACAGAAGAAATATTTCTTCATAAAACTAGATAGTAGTTTCATATCTTTTTTAACTGTATTTACAAATGAGCTGAATGCTCTTATTTATAGTGGAGAAGGGCTCACATAGGTAAGACGTCCCTTTCCATGACAGCACACTATAGTGTCATGCACTCAGAAAAGTAACATGCACTAACAAAAAGTAATACGCACTAAAAAAAAAACGACAAACAGTTATTTACATTATTTCAAAACTTATCACTAAGTGGTTCCCATCTGACTCAGATGTGATAAGATACCACTGTACATTATGGTTTACATTGTGATGTGTTGCTTTGTGTTGTCAGCTTCTTTGTCTTCTTGTGCCGACGATTTTGGTGAACAATTTTTGCACATGTGTCCCTTGTAATACTGTGAAAAAATTCTACAGCATTCTTCTTGAATTACTCTAGGTAATTTTTCATAATCTTCCTTGAGTTGGTCAACTCTTGCTTCAAGATTTTTGACTGCATTGATATCTTTCTCTTTTGCAGGCTTTCTTGAGTCGCTGTATACAATCATTGTTGAATCTTCATAAATAATTCTGTAGTTGTTTTGAGAGGATAATCTTGATATTTTTTGATGAAAGTTTTTGATTTGTGTAATGTAGCTACCAGGGTGCCATTCATTGCTTTCCTTGCTCATTGTTGGGTATTGTTTGTTTGAGATCCCAATTTTAATGATGTATTGTGGTTTTGTAGCTAGTTCCAAGGTATTTTCATCATACCAAGGATATGTTGAGTCTATCTGCAAGAATATCTCTTTTCCTTTTGCAAATAGATTGTTGAATTTTTGGGTTAAATTTTGGAGTTCTTTGGGAAGGTATTTAAGTTCTCCAAATGCCTTTCCTGGTTGCTCTTCCAAGTATATGGTGCTGATTAGTCCATTTTGAAAGAACGATAAACAGATTTGACTATCTATACCTGGGAGTAAAATTGTTCTAGTGCAGCCAAACTTGTTGACTGGATAGAAACATTCGGTGGTGAATATTTCGTTGTAGTGGTTTAACCATTTCCATCTGAGACTGAATTCCATGTAGGTTGGATCAGTTATCTGGAAATTTTTTTGATGTTCAAGCTGACGAATTTTGTCAATTGACAGCTTCTTTTTGGATTCCATTGTAGGTGATCTTTGAAGGTTTTTTGCAGTTGCAATTTCTCTGTATGATCCATAAAGAGCTATTTCTGCTTCCTCCATAGTCTTGTAACCTTTGTGCCTTATGTTTTTTCCAGTAACGTGTTGCTTTGCTATTGCCCAGCTTCGATAGATACCCTTAAATGGTCCTTCGAAGATGACATATGCTGCATATTTTCCCATCTGCTGATCAATAGGATCTACGAGAACGCTTTCTTGGAAGGTAGGTGCACCATTTTTTCTTGCTTCATCTTCTTCCTCAACTTCTTCAGCCCATGATTTTTTGCTGTCTGAAGTTGTTCCTGAGGATCCGGATTCCTGTTCTTCATTTGATTTCCATCCATTGGGTGTTATTATCTCAATGGGAATTTCTGAACTCTCCGGGGCTGTATATTTTACATAATAATCATACTTTCCAGAAGGCTGTCCTAGCAAGTCCCAATTTTCTTCATTTTTGAGAACTTTGTCTAAGCCTGTTGTCATGTTTTGCAAGCTTTTGAGTGTTGTAATCATCTCCCCCCTCTCGTCGGAGATCTTTTTCCTTCTAGAATCAATAGCAGCGAGCTGCTCATCCTTCTGCTTTATGTTGTTTTGAAGTAGCTTTATTGCTTGCTCCATTCTCTTGTTAGTGTATCTGCAAAACTGTTTTGTTCAGATTTTATGTATTGAATATATGGCTCGAATTGTTGTAACTTCATCTGCCATCTTATTAGTCTGTCTTGTTTATGGTCTGCTTTAATTTTATATTTCCAAAATCCTGTAAGGTATTTAGAGTCTGTACGAAGAAGGAACCTTGATGGTAATAAATCAATTTTCCATTTTTCTAATATCTTTACACATGCCAGAGTTTCTAGTTCCTGAATATGGTATCTAGATTCTGTATCTGTAAATGTACCAGAAATATATTTACATAAATGTAATTTTTCAGTATCCTTTATCAGGATTTTAGAAGCACTATAATCAATGCCTTTTATAGTATCTGTCCCTTCCCTCGAAGTTTCAGATTCTTTTGATTGAATATCCTTAGATTCTTCAATTTTATATCCCTTCTCATTAAGAGAAAGTTTTGCTTTACCATTAGGTAAGGCTCTCATACAATCTGCCCAGGTTGTTTGCGATGCATCTGTCTCTATAATTAAAAAATCTTCTTTCGTTGGGTTGTAAAGTTCAGGCAAAACTTGAATTTTTTCTTTAATTGTTTTAACAATATCAGAATCAGTTTTGGTCCAAGACCATGGAATTTTTTCTGAAATTTTCTTTTGCAAATGTTTTCTTTCTTTTGCTAAGTCTTTGAAAAATCCTTCGTTAGCAATATAATTTAAACATCCAAGAAATCTTTGGATTTGCTTTCTATCAGAAAGTTCATTTGGAAAAGCTTGTATTTTTTCTTGGGTATGAGGTGCTAAACTCAGTTCCCCGTTTTCTTTTAGGATCAAACCAAGGTATTCTATTTCTTTTTGTAAAAGTTTTGATTTCTTTTTTGAAATCACAATACCTTTTTCTTTAATTCTTAAAAGAACAGTTTCTATATCTTGAAGATGTTGTTCCCTACTTCCTTTTGTGAAAATAAGTATATCATCTATATATGCCAAACATATATGATTCAAACCTTCAAGAGATTTATCCATAAATCTTTGGTATATTGATGGTGCTTGTTTTAGTCCAAAAGGCAAAACATTCCATTCATAATGTTTTTGAGGTGGACATGAAAAAGCTGTTAATGGTTTTGTTTCTTCAGCTAGTCTTAGTTGATAATACCCAGACTTTGCATCTAAGGAAGAAAACCAATTGCACCCTTTTATATTTTCTAAAATAAAATCTTTTCTTGGTAATTTATAAGAATCTCCAACAGTTGCTAAGTTGAGTTTCTTATAATTGATTACCATTCTTCTTTTACCCCTTTTTATTTCATTGTGATTTTCGACATAAAAAGCTGGTGCAGAATGTGGACTTGATGAGGGTCTAATAAGCTTCTTATCAAGTAAATCTTTACATTCTTGTTGAAATTCTTCAACATCCCTAATAGAATATGGAATCCTATTTGGAACATTTATCTCGTCATTCGGGTTTTTTAGCTTAATAATTATAAGTTCATGATTAGTGTTTTTAAGATTATCTAGAGGGTTATCTGAACAAACTTCATCTAATCTTTCTTCTATATTGATATGGAAGCTTCTTTCTTCCCACATCATTCTTAATTCTCTAAGATTTCCCTTAATAAGATTTAAAATCTCATTTCTAGTAACTATTTTGGTAGTTATCATTTTGTTATTCTTAGGATTTCCCAAGTCCTTCCATTGAAGTGATATAGTATCCTTTCTTTGAGTAAAAGGTTCATATAACTTTAAAAAGTTATTTCCTATAATTAAATCTAATCCTGAATCATGGAGGTATATTGTTGGGATAAAAAACTTATATCCTTCAATTTCTATAGATACATCTCTAAGGTTAAACCATATCTGATGTTTTGATTTATCTGCAACTATTATTTCTTTTGGTTTGACTAATCTTTCCCAGTTTCTAGAGATAGATTTTCTACCAAAACAAAGAGTTGCACCTGTATCTATATAGGCTAAAAAATTTCTGTTTTTTAGTACTATTTTAATAAATGTAGTGCTTGGATTTCCTTTACCAAGTATCTTCTTCGACATCTGAATCTGTTTCTGTGCAGTATTCATAAATTTCTTCATCAGATTCTATATCTGATTCTATAGGTTCATATCCTATTGCATGTATTGCATGTAAGACATTTTTCTTAGGATTCTTCTTCTTAGGACACTCATTTGCATAGTGACCTTCTTCATGACATAGCCAACATGTACATGATTTTTTACCCTGTGGGCATGTTTTCTTCTTAGGGTAAGGTTGTTTTTTCCTAAAGAATTTTTTATCTCCTTTTCTGAATTTTCTAAATGGGACCTTCTTGAATTTCTTTCTTTTATAGGGTTTTTGTGTTCTTATCTTTCTAGGTTTCTTTCTAGAGTTACAACCATAGTTTCCTATTTTGTCTTGTAGTTTGCTACAACAAAGGGATACTTGAGCTTCTCTTTTGGCTATCTTTTGACTACACATTTCTTGAAGCCAAATTTTTAAAGAAGTTATTCTTCCTCCTAAAGTATCATCTACCTTTCCTTCTGCTAATGCTGAGGTAAAAAATACCTTAACCTGAGCCGATACTTTTTCTGGTAACTTGTCATAAAATAGTTCTAACAAGTTTCTAGAGATTCTTGTACTATTATCTATATTGTAGTAATAATCCTGAAATTCACAAATGAAATTATCTACATAGCACATATTGCAGATTTTTAGGTTGGTGATTTTCCAAAGGTTTTGGTCCGAAAATGCTATTTTTGATTGAATGGAATTTTTCCATCCCTTGAATTCTTTTATTAGTAAACTATAGACCCAGTCTACTACTAAGATTCCTGTTAGAGGTAATTCTCCCATAACTTCTGATGGCAGAGTAGAAATGTATTTGTAAGCATTTCCTCTAGTTTTATATTGAAGATAGTTGAAAATTTCAACTGCTCCTAAATGTTTAAGATCTTCGTTTAACTGGATTAACACACTATTTGTATTATACCAATCCCTAAGATCTTTTGCTGCATCAACACTGCAGTCTATATCTAAAATTCCTTGTCCTTGGAATGGATTTTGCGAAGGTACATAATAATGAGGTACTTTCTAGAATTTTTGTTTGGTAAATTCTCTTTCAAAATCTGCAGGTCTTTTATTTCCCGAAGTTTCTCCTTGTTCTTCTATTTTTACATAATGAGGATTTTCGATCTCATTTTCATTAGCTTCTTCTTCTGAGCTAAAGTCATAAATAATCTGATTATTATCTTCCGATTTGTTATCATAAGTCTCTTGACTTTTGCCACTAATATCTAGAGAAACCATTAGTCTTTCTAAATTTTCTAATTGCCTATTGAGGGCTTCTTCTGTGTTATCCATATCTAAAAGTAATTAGATGGTGGTTTAATTCTTAATTGTGTGGTCTCGGAAGTTTCTTCGAGTTTAGAAATCTTTTCTTGAGTTTGTGGTATTTTTAGGATTTCTATTTGTTTTCCCTTATCCTCTTTTTTATTTTCTAAAAGTTTTGAAAGAACCTCTAATTTAATGCAGATATTTTCTACATTTCTTTTTTGTTCTTCTTGAAATTCATCCATTCTTTGATGAAAATTTTGATAGCAACAATTTTTTATTACATAAGTTAACATACATGCTATATTGTTGAGTTGTGGATTTGTTGTATGAAAAATGTGAGGATATCTATGCAATTCATCTTTTTCATAACAGGCAAAGTTTTCTTCATGAAAGTTCCAAGTTTCATGAGGTTTATATTTACTTTCTTCAGATTGCAAGTTTCCTAAATATAATGTTTGTTTTTCTAAGTTATCTAAAACCTTTTGTAGAACACTTGTTATACTCTCTTCAGTCATCTTGCCATAGACTGTAGTTTTTTCTGAAGATTTTCAGCTAATTCTTTATACTCGTTGGATAAAAAATTATCTCCAATATTTCTAAACCAATATTCTAGATGTTTAAACCATTTAATCTGAACCTTATAAAGTCCAAGACTATTTAAATTTGGTCTAAGGGTAATTACTGGATAAAGTATTTTTCCAGCTGGACTTCTTATGAATTTCTTCCCGTGTCGTTCTACTTCCATGGATTTAGCTACCAAATTTATAGTATTGGTTCTCATAATTTTCAGCCATTAGATCTAAAGTTGGCATATAGAAATTTTTGTGTAATAGACATACTAGATTGATAACTTTATTGGTGAAAATAAAGTAAGAGAAAAATGATGGTGGAAAATTACAAAAGTAGCCTCGTGTATGTATTGGTGTATAAAAAGCAGTGTCATAATATCATTCCTGCTATTAAAATTTGGGATTAACATGGACATGGTCAATTATGAATAAGTCAAACCAATATCTCAAATAGAATTTCAATGGTGCCTCTATTTTTCACATACTTATTTGAATTTATCTACCGATATAATCACTTTTGAAATTGTTTAGAAGAGTTGGTCAAGTCTATAATGCACAAGTTTGTTTTCACTATTGGATCAATAAGTCTCACAATTCGGATCCAATTAGATGTGATGTGATGTGACAAATTGATCCAATAGTAAACACTAATTTATTTTATTTTATTTTTTGTTATAGAAATAGTTTACCCATAAACACTGATATGATAAACACTTGTGTTATTATCATCTAATTATGTTTAACGTGCGTAAGTTAACTTTTTTTAAAGAAAAGCTTAAAATGTATTTTAATAACATGAAACTTGACAGCCTTTTAGAAAAAAAGAGCATGAAACATCACTTTCTTTTGGCTCAATCTGCTACTGACTTAACACGAAAAGAAACATATATAAGTGAATTTTATAAATGAGAGGGAATCAATACAATATCTTTCTCACTGAAACGTGAGTTCCAAGTTTCTAAATGTGTTTTCCTCCGTAACTTAAACTTGTCCTTACAACTTATAAAAGATTATTTTACAGTAACGTTACAGATATTGTTATCTTACATTACAGAACAAGATAAATATTTTACAAGTTACAGCAACGTTAAAAATATAAATAATAATAGTCCATCCATCTATTAAAAAATATAATAGTCCACGTTAAAAACCTTTTTTTAATTGGATTCTTGTTAAAAAATAATGCATCTCTGACTGATTCTATTGGTTTATATTAAATGGAATTTCAATGGTTTTTAAAGGATATGCATTTCAATATGTATTATGGGCCTTTATTTCATCACCATCTACTGCCATAAAAACAAACTTACTCTTTCTAAGAACTTATCATCGAAACAACTTACAACTTATACGAAAACAAATTATAATTTATACAAAACTGTTAGACTTTATTTTACCTTTTGTTATAAAATGAGCGTATATATAAATTCATAAATTATAATCACTTATATTGTAACTTCACTTCCTTTTAAAAAAAAAGATATGGAACTTTATTTCTTTTTTTTTTCTCTCAAGCTCAAGCTGCTGCTGATTTGATATGAAAAGAAACATAAGTGAATTTTATATATAGACTACTTTGAATCAGTACAACATCTTTCTCATTCTGATTGAGTTCAAACTTCTAAATATGTGTTACCCTCCGCAACTTGAACTCGTGCCTAGTCAACTACGTCTATTTATGAAAGATTATTTTACAAGTTACACTAATGTTACAAATACAATAGTCCACATTAAATAACATGGTCAATCAATATCTTGAGGAATTTGTCGAACCGACGTTACTTCCAAATTTAAGGAGTCTTCAAATTCCCAGCTGCTATCAACAGCTAACTAGCTGCCACTGTCAGTACCTTTTGCAAGTTAAATGGGGAGGGAAAGGATTAATGGTACTATTCCTTTCTTTTGTCATTCGCCCGAGGCAATAACAACAAAAACATCATCAAGAGACCATTTTCTTGTAACTGACTTTTCCGAAGGGTTGATAGTAGCACGTTCTTGGTTGGAAAGGCGATAGCCTATAACAATCTCCTTTCTTGTACGACCTCTAATCATTATATCGTAAAAACAAAGCTCCTCCTGGTCAAATAAATAGAACTCTGCTGGCTTAATGCACATTTCATTCCCCTGCATAATTGCACCACAATTCCAACATTATATGCCATTCATTTTGATATTGTAATCCAAGACCAAAACCATATAATATAAATAAAAACCTCAAAGATACTAAACTAGCAGTTTCACTTTCACATTTAGAGAATTGAAGAAAGTTCTAGAGAAATCAGATAGAATATGACCAAAGAAATTGAAATTCAACTGAAATCCATTAACAAGACGAGAAACATCTAATATAAGTACAAATGAGGGCTACCTCCTCCGCGAATAATTCCTCTAGAACACGGTTGATTTGCTTGTCTTCGGCCACCATAGCTAGTGCCATGCTAACCAGCTCATTAGATAATACATAATCACTGATTCTGGACACGGAAACTAGATTTCTAGTCCTAGAATCCAAAATTTCACTGATTATAATTGATTTGTCTGAAGCTTGCTGCATTTCACGGATCCATGAGTTGTGAGAGAATCCAGATAACCTCAAATTTGACTTTGTGTCTTTGTATGGTAGACGTCTCGACTACAAAAAAAAAGACGGGGGATGGAGATGGTTTTCATTTCAAATTAGTTCACAAAACAGTTCGACAGGACAGTAGTATTATATGAAATGCAACAGTGGATACCTGTATATCACGAATGAGCAGAAGGGTAGCTAGGGATCTTGAGTCAGAATGAGCAACAGAGTCCTCCACTGACTCATCTGCAAGAATAAGGATCTGTCCTCTGAGAGTTAGTATACAGTTCAAGAATATTTTCCATTACTTTGCTTAACTATCCTGAATCTGAAGATATTCTATGACACTTGAATTCTTACTTCAACATGCACATTGCTCATAATTATATGTTGACAGCACTTTTATTTTGTCCCATGCACCAGTTTCGTGGAGGCAATCATTTTAACTATATCACTTTTTTTAATGAAAGTATGTATAGCTAATAATTTCAAATGAGATAGAAGCATACTCAATCAAATTTCCAGAACCAATTAGCATAAAATATGATAGTGCGGCATTAAACTCTGAACATTCACATGGACATGGTGCATAAATGCTAGTCGGTTCCTTTCTCAGTCCTAACCGATGCATTTCAAGATATAAATATGAAGAGAAGAAAAGTTGAAACTTACAGAATCAAAAGTCTCCAATGGAAGACTCTCCAGGTGCCGCCTGATGACAGCATTTCCCTCCCTGTGGACAAGCTTTATGTTCTCTAGCCCAATAACGTCAAGTTCACCAGCAGCAAGTTTCCTCTCTCTTTTGTTTTCAGGAACCTCATTGAACATCCAGAGTTCTGAACCAGGGGCTAAGAATGCTTCTAAAACCTGCAAAACAATAATGATGAAGGATATGTTAGAAGATTATGAAGCTATAATTTTGTTTCATATTGTAGATAGATCTATTAGCTTATTCCAGTTATGTGACTACTTACCATTACAACAGCATACACCATATGTATGAAGAGCATAATTTAGGGCATTGAGTAATACACAGTAAAATTTCTTACTAAATATTATCTTACGCAAACTAATACAAGTCAAAACATTAAACCTCAATTAATTAAACTACTAGGGTGTTGAACCTTTTTGCATATCTTCGACCAAAAGGTATCCAATTTAAAGTGCTTTAGGCGCGAGCTTGGAACTGAGTCTGTAGGATTTAAAAGGTATCCTACTAGGATTTTTATTCTGAGTCTGTAGGATGGCTATTTGGTTAAGAATTAAATCACCAGCTTGCACGAGCTTGAAACTGACTGGAACTCCATGTGCCCAGGCAAAAAACACACTTACAGGAAAAGAAAATTACAAGTTCTAATTAGTAATTACTCTTGTTAAGAGTATAGAAAGCTATTAAAGAATGGAGGTAAGAACAACATTGGCTCCGTTGGGATAAAATGACGACTAGAAAGGAAGTTCGAATTTCTGAGACATTGAGAAGTTCAATCTTGCTATGTTGCGTAAACCATGACAAAAGCTTACCATTAATCATAACTCCCTACTCACCCGTGTCCTCGAGGTTAAATACTTTCCGAAGCAGTGTTTCGTGGAAGCCAAGCTTGTTCATAATCCAAGTTTTATGTGGAGAAGTATTTGGAGCTCCATTCCTTTACCATCCCTTGGTTATACTTATAGATGGCAAATTCACACGGGTTCTCTTATTGATGTGTGCACTGAACCTTGGATCAGAACTTCTGTTGCTTTGTGCCGCACCACCTCCTTGATCTAACAGTTGCTAATCTGTTTGACCCAATGAAGTTGACGCTGAAGCTATTCTTAATATCCTTCTGCACTCTTGCTCGGTCACAAATTCGTCGGTTTGGCTGGTAAATATTGATGGCATCTACTCAGTTAAGTCGGCCTATAAACTTAGTATGTAAGTTCTTCTTTCGGACAGAACTGTCTCAACTGAAGGCAACTGGATTCAATTTGGCAGCTCAATGTTCCACCTAAATTCAGAAACCTATGTTGGAGAGATGCTCGGAATTGTTTGCCAACCCGCTCAAATATCCATACTAGAGAAATCCATTGCTCTTGTTTGTGAGTTGTGTGCTCAAGGGTAATTGAGGATGTTTGGAACACCTTCTTTTGGTGTGAATTTGCTGTTAATTGCTAGAAGGCGCTGGACCTTTGAAAAGAGCTTGACCAGACAGTTTCACCAGTGCAATCTTCTTATATGCTCTACCTTAAAAACTGAACCAGTCAGTTATTTTCAACCTCATTGTGGTGTACTAGTTATCCGCAACTGTCTGATGTTGCTGCACTGGATCAACTTGGCAACAGTTAATTTATATGGTGCAGGAGAGAATGTTTCACTCCCTCCATTAGTTGGACCAAACCAGAGCCTTAGTGAAAATAAAATGTAGCATGGAGCCATCAAGCTTGGGATCTACAGCAAATATAGGCATAGGAATTTTCTTCCGTGACAGTTCTGGAAGCTGTGTTTGCTCACTCATCTTGCTTCTGTCCCCAAACTATGGTGCCTGAAGCTGAAACCTATGGTCTGCTTCCCTACAGTTAGCTCATTCTCAAGGGTTTGATCATGTAATCTTTAAACCTGAGATGGCATCCAATTTTCTGAAGCTGAAGCCTATACTCCTAGCTCATTCTCAAGGGTTTGATAAGACGCCTTTGGATAAAATTTGACAAAATAAATACACTAAAACTGATTTATTTATTTATTTTTCGTTTTCGAAAAATGTTTTGAATCATCGCAAAACTTTCTTGACAATTTTTACTTAAAAACAATGTTTCCTAAGAAAGGCCTAAATAAACAAACCCTAAATGGAGGCTTGATTGAAGGATGATTGGCAGAAAAAATATGCTCATAAATATTCCTCTAGCACCTAGTATTGAATTGTTTAGACCGAGGCCAATTAATACAAATTTTGCTTCCATCCATAGCCTTTCTATATCCTTTCCATCTCTCACACTTCCAAAGTTTTTTGCTCTTACTTTTCAGCAGGTTTCAAGATTTCTTTCAAAATATAATATTTCCCGCTCATTTAGTAGATTTGATGAAAATTAAAAATGATAATTCTTTAAAATAATTGAACAATTAGGAGGTGAAACTGATCCCACAATGTCTCTACAGAGAGATTATTGATATGCTATTATTTGGTGTCATATCTTGTGTGACTGATTCAATAATGATAAGCACAAATTCATTCCATTTGTGCTTAGTAGATCACTTAGATTAATAAAATGTATTCAATAACATGAATCTTGTGTGCTTGGCATATATCATTATGTTGTAGCTAATTCTGTATTTCCAAATACAACCTTTGGGAGTGTCAAAGTTCAATCTTCTTTAGTAATAATTCCACAGAAATCAAGATCTTTCAAATGTAGTTTGATTTTATCTATTTTATGTTTCGTCAAAGGATAAATCAGTTCTTTAAGGCAGTTGCATCATAGTGTTATCACAGTTGCATCCATATCACATAGCAATGTCGCTTGTCTTAAAATGTAAGGATATTTAAGGCAGTAATATTGATTGAACAAAATGTAGGGAATTACCATAATCATATCGTCAATGTCACGGCGCCAGCCACAAAATAAGATCTTCTCTGGATATTTAGGGGGATCTCGTATCCTGGGAAAATAGCCCTTGCGTACCTATTCAAATTATACAGTATTAAAACAACATGTAATATGGATGTTGGTTTCTGACTACAAAAATGTATTACCTAGGTCACCTAGGATCTTAGATGGCAGATATACTACATTCTAATATCTAATTAGCATATTTCCCAATTAGGAAGACAAACTAAATTGTTCTAATGCTGAAAAACTAGCTAGAACAGAAAGATTACCTCTGGCATAGGGCCTGGAGCATAGGTATCGTCATCCTCAGCTATGACGAGGACTTCATCATCATCTCTCAGAACATAATTATCATCTGGATTTATGACAATCTTCCCTCCATCTGCAGCAACCTTAACTCCACAGGGTATTGCATCAGGAAATGATATTAATATGTCTTTGAAAAGAAGACCATCTAGTTCAGGCCATTTTTTTATGTAAAACTCGGCATTCTCAAATCCCAGAATATCCTCCCATATCTGGCCAAGAGAAAGAAAACAAATGAACAAACACAAAATGATACAATGTTTAGGTAACTACATACCAAATCCACCAGTGAAGTCAATCAAGTCCATAATATTTGAGCCACTACCAATAATAATTTCAATAATGCTTAATAGAGGGTCTGAGCTATTTAAATAATAACCTGTGCAAGGCCTGGCTGAAGAGCACACTGAATCATCAAACGTCCAATTACATCATGTGCAACAACCGTTTCAATGAGTTCTCCACCAACAAGTTTCACTAGGGGTTCATTGTCAAGGTCACTCATCTCCACAACAACATGCCCCCTTAAGCCCTCCTTTACACCATTTAAGCTAAGAACAACTCTCAAAGCGCGAGCATCACTCTGGAGACATAAATTTGAGGAAAAAATTAACTAAGAAGAAGTTGCTATGTAAAATTTAGTCACCAACAAAACAGAAATAGCAAGTAAGATAAATGACCTGATCTGCATTTTCGTCTGAAGCTAAGACAATGATCGCACGTGCCTTTGAAACTGAAACCTACAAATACATAGTAAAGAATAAAGAATGATCATAGAGACAGTGCAAAGAGTTACTCTCTCCCTGTCACTGCATGAAGAACAAAGTACGGCGGCAATACCTTCTTTAAGTCAGCCAGTATAAGTGGACTGCCACTTCTACATATTACAGATGTCCCCATGAAATCAAATTCCAGCTTTGTTATATCCATTTCCATTTCCTCCTTTTCCTTTTCTGCAAGCACCACAATAACACCACCACCAACACTCTTATTTGCTATTGCTAGCTGCTTCAAAAGTGAACCCTGTAATAAAATATCACTATTTGTCATGTTTATGAAGAAAAATAACTAATGCACTCAGATGAATAGCATTCATATAGAGGGGAAAAAAACTTTAGAATGAATGTTTATGCAAGGAAGCCAAATAACATAACCATCAGATAAAATGAATTCCTAAACATCAAATTCTAATTCAAAAACTCAAAATGTTTCTAAGAAAACCAATGAGGTGATTACCAATTTGTCACTCCAGCCAAGGATGAGTATATGGTTTTTCTCTATCACTTCACTCTTCCCTTTTCTAAGAGAATCTACCTTCTCTGATATAGCATCCGAAACAAGGCCAAGCATCATGGCAAATATAAGCATGCCACCGGAACTAATTGAGACAGAGACGATTCTCTGGCCGGTTCCTTCCGTTTCAGCATGATTTCCTGCATCAGCTACATAAGTCCAAGAATGCCACAGTGCTTCGGCCAAGCTACCGCCAGTAACGGCATACAATGCTAAGCCACCAAATGCTATAAGAAAGAGAGTTGCAGAAAGAAGGGCAAGTAGCTTTGCATAAGGATATATGGAGAAAAATACATCTACCATATAAGCAATTCTCTTCTTTAAGGGTACATCCTCCTTGTTACTTTCTGTTCTTCTCAAGAAATTAATTATTTGAGGAAGATAATCAAGATATTTGTACAAAACAAAAGGCAAAAGGAGTGTGAATAGTACAATATACAAAGAAATTGTTCTACTATCAGCATTCAGGATGCCAAAAGAAAAGGAATCATCATCATCATCATCAACATCTTTTTGTATAGATGTTTTTCCAACATTCGAAGAACAAAAATCAGTTTGACTACAGAGGTGAAGTTCCATATCCTCCTGGAACCAAAATAAAATGAATAGATAAATACTAAATATATAATGGATCCAAGCTAGCCAACAACATAAATAAGAAGTGAAGTAAATCAAAAGGGTACCTTGAGTTTGGCAAGGTTGTATTGTAGATAAAGTGAATAGGGTACAAAAATAATACAAGTGATAATGAGCTGCAAAAAAAATAAAAAATAAAAAATAATTGAAATGATAGATTGAAAATGAAGAATGAATTTAGAAGTTAAAAAAGTAAGTAAGTAAGTAACTAACGAGATAGAAGATGGGAGAGTGTTGTTGTGTGGTGATGGGGGTAGAGGAAGGTGGTGGAAGAAGTGAAGAGGAGGAGGAGGAGGAGGAGGAGGTTTTGTTGTTGTTGTGGGAGATGGGACGAGGATGATGGAGGTTGGAAGAAGGTTTGGAAGGAGGAGGAGGAGGAGTTGGTGTTGGTGGTCTTCTTTTTCTGGAGGTGCTGCCAATGCCAAGGAAAGAAGGGTAGTTCCATTGTTGGTCTGAGAAATCGGTTTTATTATTAGTTGAAGAAGAAGAATTAGCTGAAGATGATGAAATTCCATTATTATTATCAGAAGAAGAAGCAGCAGCATCAACAGACACTCTGAGATTGAGGGGAGCAAGTGTCTTTGTCTTCTTCTTCATAGATGGCTTGCTGGAATTCAGATTCGAAGTAGTAAAAGAAGAAGAAGAATCTTCATTGCACTTTGCCATTGATCAGAGAATGAATGAATGAAAGATGATTCCTTTGTAGTAAGTGGTGATACCGATGTTTGAAGTGAGACAGAGATCTTGTTGAAATGGAAATGGAATTGTCCTTGTTGTGGGTGGGTCTCGTCCCAATTAAGGTTACCCTTTCTCTCTCTTCTCTTTGTGTTTGTGTTTGTGTTTGTGGGACCTTTTTAATCATAATTTGTACTTTCTTTTCACTTTCAGTTTACTTTGCACTTTTTCTTTCTCTTGACTTGATCTTACGAGTACCAATTATTACCTAATAATCACTACTACACCTTTTCAAATCTACTATATGCACATAATTTATCAATAATAATATGGATGTATTTATCCATCCTTAATTGGTTTAGTAATGATTGACACTGAATTTTGTAAGGAAAACTACGGTTCAATCCTCGCAATTGAGATCGGGAATAGACTAAATCAACCAACCGCCGAACCAGATTAAATTGGTGTGAAAGAAAAATAAAATATGGATGCATTTAGTTTAATTTAAATTTCTAACAATATAGTATATAATTTTGCAAAAACTGAAAGAAATATGTATGATGTAATATTATTTTTTGCCTAAAAAACAGTATGATGTGTTGGGCTCACAAGAAAATTATAATAAAATAGATTAATAAAAATATGCGTTTCAATCTAGCTATGTTTTATTTTAGTAAAAATCGTTCAAATTGTCTTTTCAATCTATCTATAGGCAAATCCAACTAGGTTTTTTAATTAAATTTTTTTTTTAATCAATTTCTTACTAAGAAAAATTAAAATGGTTTTTTTAGTCATTTATAAAAAAAATAAAAATTTACCTCTCTTTAAAAATATTGGCAAACTTTGAACCCAACACCTCTCAAATTTAATTTATTGCTAAAATTTGTAGAACATAACTTCATAGTACTTACTATTTCTCCACCCACTTTCTATCTATGATTCGGTTCTCAAGACAATAAAATTTACTTATATTTTATAAGCTAAAAAATTTGTTTGATAAACACATTTTTATTATGACTTATGAGTTTATAGTTTATTTTAGGGAAAATTATATTTTTGGTTTTTTATCTTATTTCTTAACACTTTAGCCCTTTATCTTTTATTTGTAACATTTTGATCCTTTAACTTATTATTTGTAACACTTTAGTCTTTTATCTTTTATTTGTAACATTTTGGTTCTTTATCTATTATAACATTCACAGATAAACCATTTTTCTCATATTTTTCTTTATTAAAAAAATGCTGAATTTTATTTTTTAAATTACCTTTTTATTAAAATTAAATAAAACTCATAATTTTGATCAGTATGTTCATCATCTTCATCAATAATTCCATATTTTCATCTTCTTTAAAGAACCAAAAGGTTACAAATAAAAGATAAATGACTAAAGTGTTATAAAAAAAAAGATAAAGAGCCAAATTGTTACAAATAAAAGATAAAGTACCAAAATGTTACAAAAAATAAGATAAAGGACTAAAAGCGTAATTTGCCTTTATTTAAACGTGAACTTAATCATAATCAATTGTTTACAACACCTTTCGATTGTCCAAACTCCAAAGTAAATGCTTTAGTTGGTCATTTAAACAGAACAATATCATCAATGGTGGTTTCAAAGTTTGATATGTTATTGCTTTGGCTAAACGACTTTCTTGAAGAACAAGGATTTAGTGTCAACATAATTACTCAAGAGATGAGTGTTGAAGAAAGATCGGAAGTACTTCAAAACCCTACAAAAGGTGTGGTATTAGCAAATGTTGACATGGTTGTTTCAGAGAAGTTGGACCTCTCTTCCATGGATGAAATATATCTAATGGAGGGTATGAAAAAGGGTGTTGAAAACAGTGTTATCAATCAGCTAGGAATTGATACAAAAAGGATGTTCAGAGCTTTTAGGTTGATTGTGGAGGATAGTATTGAGGAAAAAATTGTGGGACTAAATGGAGTAAAACGGGCTGAGTTTAATTTTTACATTTTGATTGTTTTAAAAAAAATTAATTTTTTATTTTTTCTAGGAGGTTTTACAAGCTTATACTATAAAGACAAGTCACTTTCGTGATTTTGGTTCAAACATCGTACAAACAATTCCAATTAATCTCTCACATGAAGAAAGGGAACCTTATACAGAACCGGAAAATTGGTTGAAAGAACACTTTGGGGCCACCACTCTACTTGAACGTCAAGAACGTCTTAGAAGCTTTATAAACTTGGAACTCCTCATCATTAAACTTAGTGAGATGGGTTCCCACCTCTCTTTAAGGTTGGCAAAAGAAGGCAATATAGAAGGTAAGAGGCATTAATCATTCATTCATTGTGTAGTTCTCTTATGTTTTTGTATGGTAAGTAGTTTTGTGTTTAATTCTTAATTTCTTGTATATTTGATATAGTATCCTCGAGCTGCACAAAAGTTTCAAGACTTACAACCAAATGAGTTTTGTACCATTTGTCAGTTTACCTGTAAGAGGATAAAAATCATCACCGCATGTGGCCACATTTTTTGTGAGATATGTTGGAACAATTGGTTCATGTCAGAACAATGTTGTGTTTCTTGTAAACGTGAACTTAATGACAATCAATTGTTTACAACACCTTTCGATTGTCCAAACTCCAAAGTAAATGCTTTAGTTGGTCATTTAAACATAACAACATCATCAATGGTGGTTTCAAAGTTTGATATGTTATTGCTTTGGCTAAACAACTTTCTTGAAGAACAAGGATTTAGTGTCAACATAATTACTCAAGAGATGAGTGTTGAAGAAAGATCGGAAGTACTTCAAAACCCTACAAAAGGTGTGGTATTAGCAAATGTTGACATGGTTGTTTCAGAGAAGTTAGACCTGATCTCTTCCATGGATGAAATATATCTAATGGAGGGTATGAAGAAGGGTGTTGAAAACAGTGTTATCAATCAGCTAGGAATTGATACAAAAAGGATGTTCAGAGCTTTTAGGTTGATTGTGGAGGATAATATTGAGGAAAAAATTGTGGGACTAAATGGAGTAAAACAGGCTGAGTTTAATTTTTACATTTTGATTGTTTAAAAAATTAATTAATTTTTAATTTTTTCCAGGAGGTTTTTCAAGCTTATACTTTAAAGACAAGTCACTTTCGTGATTTTGGTTCAAACATCATACAAACAATTCCAATTAATCTCTCACATGAAGAAAGGGAACCTTATATGGAAGCGGAAAATTGGTTGAAAGAACACTTTGGGGCCACCACTCTACTTGAGCGTCAAGAACGTCTTAGAAGCTTTATAAACTTGGAACTCCACATCATTAAACTTAAAGAGATGGGTTCCCATCTTTCACCTTTTAACCTTATTATTTTAACTAGAATTCGATTTTATCATTCTTTGTAACAATATTGTTGCGTTAGTATGAAATATTAGGCGATATACTAGATCATACGGGCTACCCCGCCCTAAACGGACCACCCCATATGGCTCAGAGGTTTACTGGATTGAGCCAAAATGCCCAAATTTAAATTTGGGCTTTTCGAGCCGGGCTAAATACCCTAAAAATTTTCAGGCTAATATTTTTAAATCCAAATCCTACATTTACTCGGGCTTGACGGGGCGCCCAATAGGGACTGACCCATTTTGACAGCTTTAGGTTTTTGAATCATTTTGCGATTTTAATTTGAATCAGTTTGGATTTGAACACTCCTAGCTAGCAAAACACTCTCTTTGATTAAAGTTCACACGGGTTCCACCAATTTTATATGAGACCCACAATATTTAATGGAATTAATGTGAATTTTAATTTTTAATGAAAGATAATATGTTGAAAATGTGCATTGCTACAAAAAAACCCTAATATCTCGAAAGTTCGATTAAAATGAGTTTACTTAAAAATCACATAAAACTACGGTAATAAGATTCTGAACTTCCTCTGTTTCCCCCCAATTCTTTGTGATCTGTAGCCGCATCAATTTCTTCTAAGTTTTAGTTTTCTTGAGGTAAGTAACTAATGACATTTGATCCATCTTTTTGTCTTCTCATATTCATCATGCTTTGCACTCAAATCTCATCACTTAATTATTCCGTCCATATTTTGGGTACAGTAGTATCCATATTTTAGTGCCCAGAACAATTCCAACAATATACAATATTTGCAGTGTTTCATATGTGACATATAACTTTGTTCTTTTTGTCCAACCTATTTCGATTTTTGTTTTAGCTTTAGATCAGTTTTCAAGACTGACAATGTTGATCATGAACGGTGGAAAGGAATTCAAGAAAAGTATCCTTTCTGAAATGCCCCAACTCCTTTGTGTAGTTATATTTATATTTTATATTAAAATTTTGAACAATATAACACCTAAACTATGTTCGTGACATTGTAGTTGTTGACAAGATTTAAAATCGCTGCTGCAATTCTTGATATTGTACACACACAATTACGATTAAATGTTATTGCAATTAAGATACATTGTTGTAGATTATTTTTGAACACTCTTTTTTTTTTTTTTTTCTGCATGTCTCTGCGATTGATAGTATGGTCAATCGCAAAAAGATGGCGGCGCAACCATTTTTGTAATTCAAGCTTTTCTTTTTCCTTTTTTGGAAACCCTAGTTTTATTAATTAAAACTAATTCTTTTTGGGCCGGGGATCCGATAAAATACCCATGTTTGAAACTTAAAAAATAGTAAATAAATAGAAAGCGAAATTAGAATTAGAAATAAATCGTTCCTTCTTCCTTTCTTTGTATGCCACGATCTGTTTCTGTTGCGTTTGGTTCAGTCAGAGAACAAAACCTCTTCCTTTCTTATCATCTCACTGCCAATTCTACTGCGCCGTTTCCGCCGCCTTGTTCTTCCTCCACACACAAACTGCGCGCCCTTCTCCCTCTTCTCTCTGGTTCAGAGTTACATTTTCTGTTTCCTCTGTTTCAGTTTAGTGGCTTCATTCTCTGTTCAATTATTGTCTAAATGGCTTCAACCAATGGCGAATTTCCGGATAGTTCTGTTGAAGGTGCTTTGAACGCATTAAACTTCCTAGATGTATAGAATTATTGTTTCTAAATTGGATTCAATTTGTTCTTTATTTTTTTTAACTTTTTGATTTATTTACAAAACTTGTGAATTTACGGTTATGAAACTAGTTTAACCCTTATATTTAGAGGTTATTTTCTTCATTTATGATAATATGTATAAAAATACACTTTTTTTTTAGGTGCTATGAACTCAGTTACAACTTACAATAGTTAAACTCCCTCCCAAGCCCACATAGATCCTCTATTTTCACAAAATTGTTGTAGAAAGATAGTATAAGAGTATTACTAACAAATGCCCTAAAAATTTAGAAATTTTACATTAAAAAAATTGACTGCACAACTTTTAAGACAATATTTCTATATTGAATTTTTAACATGTGTCATGATAAATAAATTCACACTAACAGAGCAAGTTAAAGATTCTATAAATACTACTAGTAGTTATGTCTAGAGTTTTTTTTTATAATTTTTATAAAACTAAAATGCACAATTTTCAATACAAAATAACAAATGTCCTAAGTGCACATGTTAGCATTTTTCATAAATAAATTTTATAAATTATATCTTGAGTACACTAACAAGTGACTTGAGTGGAGACATACATGTAATACTTTCATTTGTCTGAAATGGCTGCTTGAATGCAATACTCTTATGTTTTATTTATGGTCTACTTATCGTCTTAACTCTTAACCATGTGATATAGCTGAGTCCATTCAAACTGCAACAGCAAATGATAGTCAACAGCAGAATGAGGCAGATGCGGTATGGGGCGACTGCCTACTGGCAACTTTCTTGACTCTATCTATGAATTTGCATGTTTCTCTCTCAATATTTATCTTGGACCCCATCATACCTTTAGTATATATGTATTTCAAACATTTGCTATAGAAATGTCAGTGTTGTTTCAGATTATAAAATGCTTGTTTAGGGGTGATGGCTCTTCTGTTCATAATTATATGATAAACTCTCAATTGTAGTTTGATAATAATTAGCAAGACCGTACTGATTAGATGTTACATCACGGTGAACACATATATACAAGTCACTCTTTTGACCTTATAGTTGTTTATTGATAGATGTGCCATTCCAAAAAAAAGTTATTTATTGATAGATATCTTTTTCAAATTGTCCCTGAATGGAATTTGATTTTGTAATTATTGTGATAAGAAGTTATTTATTTTGTTGTCATGTTATGCCATCAAATTCTCTACAAATTTTTCATTCTTTTTGCAGGTTCCCATAAAAGATTGTACTTCACCTGATTTGACATCACAACATACCTTTTCTAGAGATGTTACTGCTGTCTTTGCAGGTGAGAATGATTAAGAGTCATTTTGAAGAGATTGTGTTTATTATATACGCTTAAATGTTATTCATACCAATAAGAAACTAGAGAGAAAGTGAAAATTGATTCTATTGATTCACTTTGATTCTGTTAGAATGATTATAATTATGTTACAGTGGAAGGAGAGGATTGAGGAGTGGGGGCTTATTACAATAATGTATTTACCAATAAGAAGCTGGAGAGAAATGGCGAGAGTTGGTGGTGCGTCTAGAGGTTGGGTCAGGTGGGAAATCTAAAGCATCATAGTGGAGGTGCTGGGAACTTGGGAAGGAATATGAGGACTAACAGTGGAAGGAGAGGATTGACGAGTGGGGGCTGATGCTGCTGGTTCAGCAAAGGCAGAAGAGTTGGGACTAGGAGGGTGGGAACTTGGGACAAATAGGTCCAACATGACTATAAAGCAAGATAGGAGGAATAGAAGGTAACGAGACAATGGATGGATCAGGGGTAAGGTCAACAAAAGATTTGGAAAACATGGTAGGAGAGTAGGAGATAGACATTTATACCCCATGTGAGAAGGAGAATAACCTAAGAAGAGACATTCATGAGGATAGTTGTTCGTAGAGTTTATGAGCTTACTCACTGAATAGAACATCCTTTTATTTTCTCTAATTCGTACATATTTTATTTCCTCCTTGCTTAATTTAGGACAGTAGTTCGTAGAGTTTATGAGCTTAGTTTATATATTTTAGCCTTGTGGCTTTTTTAAATTTCATAATCCGAAAATAATATTCAATTTTCTCCAAATTGGTGATCAAAGTTATCTCGTTATTGTCTCTTTGCTGACGCTGCTCTTTATAATATATATCAGGGACATTTGTGGGTGTCGATAAGCATTATGTTATCCAGGAACTACCTGGTCAGCAACCTGACCTTTCTCACACTAGTTATTTTCAACAACCAGGTGTTCATGAATCAGAAGCCATGCCTTTTTATTCATCAGTATCAACTGCTGTTGGCATGCAAAATAAATCTGTCAATGGTTCTGTGCTTCCAAAAAGTTATCCAAAATCTTCTACCTTAGCAAATCAAAATAGCTCAAAGTCTGCACATAGAAATGGCAGCATAACCAGCAGGTTATCCAAGACTATGACTGATACAAAAAAGGTAATCAGCTGAAGATTATGATGTTTCATATGGGAAATGGTAACATATACCATTAGAGCACTTGTTAGTGTACTAAAACTTTGTATTGGAAATTGTATTATTCTCCTCGCTAATACAAAGTTCACTTATTAGGATAATTTGTTAAAAAAAAATTCTCCTGCAGCTTGTTTGGCACATCTAGAATCAGTTGTTTTTTCCTTTAATCTAATGGATATAAAAAATATGAACTTTGTGTCATGTGTTTTAGATTTTCGTTGTAACTTCTGTAGAACTATGGTGTTTTGATTGATTGAGTGAATGCTTTATTTTGCAGGCTCCTCATTTGCATTCTAATTTTACAGCAGCCACCCCTCCAAGAACCTACAACCAAACAAGAAATTTTTCATCATTTGCCGACCCAAGATGCCATGGCTTTCCCCATACTAACTACAGGCCAAGTGCCTCCACCAACTACAGACCGAGTGCGTCTACCAACTATAGACCAAGTGCCTCTACCAACTACAGACCGAGTGCGTCTACCAACTATAGACCAAGCGGTACATTGTCTAACGATAGAGTTTCGTCAAGTGAGAAATTCAGAAGTGCAGAATTTGACACGTCAAAGGAAATGATTCGGGGTCCTCGGTTTTATCGCAAGAATTCTAATCCAGAATCATCAGTTGTTACGGATGAGTTTTCACTCACAATATGCAGAGATCGATATAATCTTCCAGATTTCCAAACAAAATATGAATCTGCTAAATTTTATATGATTAAATCTTTCAATGAAGATGACATTCATAAGGGCATTAAATATGATGTTTGGACAAGCACTCCACATGGAAATAAGAAGTTGAACACTGCATTCCAAAATGCAGAAGCTAAATTAAGTGAGACAGGCACACAGTGCCCAATCTTCCTCTTCTTCTCGGTGAGTTCAATTCTTTGGCCCAAAACTTTCTTCGTTTTTTCTTCAGAAGAAGTGTAACATTATAGAAACTTTAGATATTGATATCTTATTGGAGGTATCTTATGTTTTTGTTTCTTCTTTGTAGAGGTATGTTCAAAATCTCATCATGAACATCCTTTATTTTTATGCCTAATGATTGGCAAAAATCAAATTCTTTCTTGGATTATTTGAGTAAAGTGTCAAGACAATAATTTGTTTTATTTCAATTGTAATTGTTAAGAAGTTTCAAAGATGGCCTGAAAATATATTTATAAACGAGGGCAATCATCATCTTATAAGCCAATTTTGTAGGGTAGAGTTAGGCCCACCATCTTCGAATTGAGAGTTGGGTCTAACTGAACCTTACAAAGTTTGCTTGTAAGGTGATGATTGACTCTGCTTTATAAACCCATGTCCAGGCTAACTCATATCCGATGTGGGACTTCTTAACATGCATATGAACATGAAAATATTTATTTTTGTTCATTTGTCTTTCAAAATTATTATATATCAGTTGATTTACATTTCAGGACTAGGGGTTCATGTCCTCCAATATTTATTTCCTAATTTTTCAGTGGTCCTGTATGTATTTTGTTGTCAAATCAGGTTAATACAAGTGGGCAGTTTGTTGGAGTAGCTGAGATGCTAGGGCCAGTGGACTTCAAAAAAGACATGAAGTTTTGGAAACTTGACAAATACAACGGTTTCTTCCCAATTAAGTGGCATATAATAAAAGATGTTCCCAACAGCCTGTTTCTGCACATCATCCTTAAAAATAATGAGAACAAGTGTGTAACTTTCAGTAGGGACACACAAGAGGTAATTCTTACTTTCGACGGTGTTACTGTTAGCATAACTTCTCTTTCATTGAGTCTGAGGGAAATAGTCGTCGCATAACCAGAACAATGTTTGGGTCTAGTTGTTTGTTCACAAACTGTCATAGAAAGTGATGAGTATCGTGTATTATCTGTTTGTGGATATGGCATAACTTATGCACTGATAAAATCACTGGTTCTGTTTTTTTGATTTTGAAGGAAGTGTGACTTTTATTATTCCCTCTGTTTCTTCCATTATTTTCCACTTTTCTTAATATGATATCATACAGTATATGTATATCAATGATAGAATTTACATTGGTCATATGAATACTATTATAGTTTTTTATTCAATCTCTGTCGAACATAATATATCATTAAATTTTTAATTGTCTGCTTTGCAGATTGGACTGAAGGAAGGTATGGAAATGCTGAAAATATTTAAAAGATATCAAGCTGAGACTTGCCTATTGGATGATTTTGATTTCTATGAAAATCGAGAGAAGCTATCTCGTTCCCAAAGGATTACTGAGCATACAGGCCCGAAGCAGGAAGTGTACAACAATGACAGTTACCATGTAAGTTCTATTTCCTTTGACTACAACACTTCTTAAATATTTATGCAATTCTTAACATAGAATATATGTGATTTGGTGCAAGTACACACAAATGCAGTGTATTAGTATAACGTTATGACACGTTGTTGAATTAATTAGCTACTTAGCATGCTGTAACTTTGTTCCCCTTTTGTGTGTTGTTCTTATATTGAATTTTTACAGAACACGATGAAGGCAAGAGACAGGAGAAGGGAGATGCAATCAAGTCGTACCATCAATGAAGAAACTCTGTCGAAACAAACAAAGAATCTCTCTCTCCATCCCTCTGAAAGACGAGGCTTTAGATAGTCAAATTGACCCAATGACCAATATATTTTATTTATGGATTTTAAGAAGCATACTAGTTTGACTATAAAACTTTTTTTTAAAGAAATTATTTATTATCCGTTTAAGTGTTTTAGAGAAGTAGACTCGTAGTTTGGATGATAATTATTATCATAGTAATAATTATACATAAGAGTAAGATCACCATGACACATTTGCATTTGAACAAAGTTCATGAGTTGCTATTTTTCGCACGCTTTTGCTTTCCAGTTCCACATCACATTTTTTTACCTTCGTTTCTATTTTTTTTTTCTGCACATTTCATGTCCACCCCTCTGTATTTGAATGTATTGCTTCTCAGATTGTTCTCAGTTCTCACACTCCATGCGGTGTAGACTATATTTTTGAAAGGGGTTGGTTAGGTTTGCCTATAATATTCTAGCCATCAAGGTGTAAGAGGAGACGTTGACTAGTGTGAGGACAAAAAATGAGGCCACAAGGTTTACTTGTAAGTTGTAACAATAAGATTGCACCAAAGGTCAATAGTATGTCCTTATCTTTTACTTTAGTCTTGGGTAAACACGCCTAAAAGCTAAACATTGAGATTTATGTATTTTTTGGAGATAATATGTTCCTATGGCGATTTTCTACTTATTTATCTCAAGGTGAATTTCTATTTACTAAATTACTTTGCAAAAAATAATAATAAGTCAAATTTGTAATAAACGTATAAAATGTCTCTTTTAAGCGGTTTAATTTTTCTCTCACTCAATTAAACATATAAAATGGGCAATATTTGGTCACAAATTTTATTGGACAAAGTGAATAGATTTGTTATTATTTGTGATTTTAATAAATAGATAAATTTTGTAAAAAAAAAGTAGATAGATTTTTCTAGTTACACCCCATTTTCCCTTATTACATTCCTCAAAATAAAATATACTTGGCATAAATGTACTTATATTGAGTGTGCATAAACACACTTAAATTGAGTTGAGTAAAATCTAAAAACTCATAATGTACATGAATTAAATATATATGAATGTACTTGAATTGAGTTTAGGTAAACATATTTACACTTAGTTTGGATAAATGTACTTAACTGAGTTTATGTAATTGTAAATGTACCGTAATTGAGTCAATGTAAGATTCTAAAAAGGAAAAAAAAAAAAAAAGGATTTTGCTCAAGTATTTCTAATCTTTGATGATTGAATTTGTTTCACATTTATTAAAAAATGAGGTGAGAGATAGTGGTGCAGAGGGAGATTGAAAAATGAATTTATGAAATAAAAAAATAAAAAATGAGACAAGGGACATTTTGGGAATAATTAGTGTTAGAGGGTGTGGTACTGGAAATTAAGGGTGGTGTAACTAGCAGAAATAACGGGAGGAAATGGAAAAGCAGAAACCCTAAACTAAACCCTCTCTCCTCAATCTCATCTGATTCTGATGTGTGTGTGCAAGTTTGAGGTTTGATTGATTCAATGACACATCAGAATCCGACGAAGCATACAGTTGAATTTGAAGAATGCGGTGATAACAATAATAGGCCGTCAAAGATTTCAAAAATTGAATATGACGACGACGACGACGGTGAAGAAGTAGAAGAAGAAGAGCAAAAACAAGAGATGAACCAACAACGCAAGATTCAACGGTATTTGATGGCAATTGAGTATATTGGGACTCGTTTCTGTGGTTCTCAGAAGCAGCTCACTGACCGTACTGTTGTTGGTGTTCTTGAGGTAATTCTATTACTATTACTTTACTACTACATTTTTGTGATTATTGATTGTTTATGTTGTTATTAATATTGAATGTTTGACATGATGATCCATCATCTCATAGGAAGCTTTTTGTAAATTTGTTGGTCAGCCAGTCTCTGTTATTTGTTCAAGTCGAACTGTGAGTATCACTATCAATCAATCAATCAATCAATATCATGCATTGCTGATTATTACTTAATAATTCAATTTTGAGAAATAAACAAACAAGGTATTATTCCAGGATGCTGGAGTTCATGCTTTATCAAATGTTTGCCATGTAGATATCGAACGAATCAGCAAAAGGAAGCCCGGTCAAGTGGTTAGTATAGTATGTCACTCACATATATAATAATAACAATTGATTCAACTTTCTGATGAAATGTTACTTGTTCCTTTGTTGTGAAAATACAGTTACAACCTCATGAACCTGCTGTTGTTAGAAGGGCAGTCAACCATTTCTTACAGGTGTCTTCTTCTATCATATCATATCATATCATTCTATATACTTGTCTGCAAACTGCATTATATATATAGAGAGAGAGAGAGAGAGGCTAAAACATGCACCATGCTCCACGGCTAATTCCCTAGTTATTTCTTTTCTCCATTCAATGTCACTTTTGCGAATGCTTTTACCTTCAACACTAGATATGTTGTCTGTCATAGCTTTCCCTTAACTTCTATACTAAAATGAACTTGTTTTTAAATTCAAAAGCCAATGTTTGTTTTCAACTACAATTTTGGCTTGAATACAAAGTTAGAGTTACATTTCTGAATACCTAATCTGTTTATGAAATTTCATTTATCTGCTGATATCATCTGAGAATACTATTTGTGATCAAACGCTCCTGACAGTTTTTTCTTTTTGACAATTTGTTTATTTTAGAAGCAACACGGTGACTTAATGGTCATTGATGTTCGATGTGTTCCATCAGATTTTCATGCCAGATACAAAGCACAAGAACGCACGTGAGTTACAGATGCATTAATTATCCGTTACAAATGCACTTATAGTATTATTATCTAGCTTCACTGGCTTTTGTGAAATTCTATTTTATTTTAGGAGTGTTATTCGTACTAGCTCCTTATTGTATATGATAGGGACGATTAAGAATATCACAGTAAGGCTGATGTTGGGTTTTCTGATGATGAATATTTTATCATGCATCACCAATTATTATATTTTGTTATAGTCATGTTGTAACCGGTAATTGTTTGGAATTTCCTTCAGATACTTCTATCGCCTGTTGTCTGGGCCAGAGCCTTTGTCAACCTTGGAGAAGGATCGAGCATGGCATGTACAGGAGGAGCTTAATCTTCCAGCAATGCAAGTTAGTTAACAGTTACTTACATTTAGTAGATTACTATGCTTTCAGAACTATCATATGTGATGCAAGTCATGAATGATATCCATGCAGGAAGCATGCAGAGTTCTAGTTGGACATCATGATTTTAGTTCCTTCAGGGCAACTGGTTGTCAGGTTGTTTCTTTTCTCCATTGTTGTAACCAAATAGATATAATTCCAAGTAATCAATAATTTTACCCAAAATGGAACCTTGTTCGCACATTGACCCTCTGAAGGAATGGGCCCTGTCCATGTATATTTATTGATTTGTATGGTGAAACTTCACAATTATCGCATAGCAGTTGTCATTATATTATCATTTAAAGGATTAATTTTAGTTTAATACTTCTTGTAATTGCGTATGGAAGCTTAAGTGTTTTTTACCTGTCTATTCCTCTTTCCTTATCAAAATAAAAAGTTCTGTTTTGAAGTTCTGTATTGTATCGTGCAAACTTTATTTGACTATCCATAAAATATGACTTACAAATTTCCCCATTACAGGCAAAATCACCAATTAGGACTTTAGATGAACTCAGCGTCGTTGAAGTAATTCAAAGTCCATATTTTCCATCTTTAATGGATAGAGAAAGACAAATGAAAGTTGCTGATGATCTTCATGGCCATCACAGCAACTCTGAAGCTATCATTCCTCTTAGCTCTAGTGCAAGAATTAATGAAGTACAAACATCAAATGAAGATGTGGGATTTGGTAAAAGAAGGTTTCATCGTTGTTTGGTGGTAACAGCACGTGCACGTGCTTTTCTTTACCATCAGGTTGGTATCTTCCTTTTAAACAATGCTTCTAAGTTGGTGTTCTACTTTGTGATTAAATCCTGCATGGACAATCCATTTTGGTTTGAATATATATTTTAATTCATTTCAGGTTAGACTACTTGTTGGCGTTCTCAAAGCTGTTGGCACTGGAAACTTAACAGTTCCGGATGGTAGGTACTCATCTGAGTTTTCTCTTTTCATGTGTAGTAAGTAGTATATATCCACAGATGCTTGACAAATTCTATACACACTGGTGTACCATTTCAGTTGAAAGAATTTTGAATGCAAAGACTGTTGCAGCAGCAAGTCCAATGGCTCCGGCATGCGGTCTCTACCTGGGAGAGGTGAAGTACGATCTGCCTAGTTTGTAGACGGCGACATGTTTTATGATCATGAGTTAAGGCCTAGTACCTTGCAAGAAGAGATGAGAAAAATCTAGGAGACCAGTATTATAACCATGAGTTCTTTTTATTCATATGTATTCTAAATCTGGTCAATCATAAGGAATGAAAGTGAATGGAGGGAAAGAGAGTGGAGTGATGCGCTTTCCAGTGTTTGGTCTAACTCCATAAAGCAAAGGAAAGAAACTTTTGGCGGGATGCACAAAAAATTGTTTCCGCGATAACATAACTAAGCAGAAAGCGGAGGTGAACACTCGTTTTTTGGTAATGGACAAAAGTAACCAATCTCGTGTTTTATTGCATAATAGCAACTCATTTCAACCATTTTTTTTTACTCTGCAGATTGCAGTCTGCACTGTATAAGTCATGTAATTAGCACTATTTTAGTTTTCGGTGACCAATTGAAATTTGAACACTACATTTTGATAATAAAAAAAAAAACTAATGTCATCAATCCCTTGAAAACATGAAAAATTATTGGAACACAGTTTCTACACCTAATTTGGAAAAAATCTCATAATTTGTAAATTTGTAAAAAAAACTATCAAAATTATTAAATTGTTTATTTATTCCTTTATTTGAAGAATCATTTATCCAACACATAAATAGCAATAGCGTTTGACGATCCATTTGTGTGAGATATCAAATAAAACCTATTATTTCACCAAGATTTGAAAAATCACAAAATTAGTAGTCTATAACACACAAAAGTTGTAAAATAAAATAACTATGAAAATGAATAAATTGTTTTTTCAGCCCTTTTTTTCCGAAGAATCTTCAATCAAACACATATATAGTGTGTTTCTGAATCCATTTAGAAGACATATCAGACAAATCATACAATTTCACCAACATTGGATAAATCCCAAAATTCGTAGTCTATAGACTACGAATTCTGAGATTTTTCCAATCTCGGTGAAATTTTTGATTTGTTTGATTCTTCACCTAAATTGATCCACATACACGCGATATGTGTTTGAATAGAAGTTTCTACAAAAAATAGACTCAAAAAGCAATTTATTCATTTCGATAGTTTTTTTAAAGATTTTTGTAGGTAATATGAGATTTTTCCAAACTCGGAGAAATTTTTTGATTTGTTTGATTCTTCACCTAAATGGATCAACAAACACACTAAATGTGTATGAATAGAAGTTTCTACAAAAAAATGGACTCGAAAAGACATTTATTCATTTCGATAGTTTTTTTGTCGATTTTCGTGGGTTATAGACTACAAATTATGAGATTTTTCTAATATCGGTGAATTTTTTTTTATTTGTTTGATTCTTAGTTTAAATTGATCCACAGACACACTACATGTGTTGGAATAAAATTTTCACAAAAAATAGACTCGAAAAACAATTTATTCATTTGGATAGATTTTTTAACGATTTTCGTGGGTTATAGACTATGAATTATGAGATTTTTCCAATCTCGGCGAATTAAATTTGATTTGTTTGATTCTTCACCTAAATTGATCCAAAGACACACTATATGTGTTTGAAAAGAAGTTTCTACAAAAAATAGACTCGAAAAACAATTTATTCATTTCGATAGTTTTTTAACGATTTTCGTAGGTATAGACTACGAATTCTGAGATATTTCCAATCTCCGTGAAAAAAATTTATTTGTTTGATTCTTCACCTAAATTTATCCACAGACACGCTATATGTGTGTTTGAATAGAAGTTTCTACAAAAAATAGACTTGAGAAACAATTTATTCTTTTCGATAGTTTTTTTAACGATTTTCTTAGGTAATAGATTACAAATTATGAGATTTTTCCAATCTCAGTGATTTTTTTTGTTTGATTCTTCACCTAAATTGATCCACGGACACGCTATATTTGTGTTGGAATAGAAGTTTCTACAAAAATTAGACTCAAAAAACAATTTATTCATTTCGATATTTTTTTTAACGATTTTCGTCGGTAATATGAGATTTTTCCAAACTCGGAGAATTTTTTTGATTTGTTTGATACTTCACCTAAATGGATTCACAGACACACTACATGGATATGAATAGAAGTTTATACAAAATATGGACTCAAAAAGACATTTATTCAGTTTGATAGTTTTTTTGGACGATTTTCGTGGGTCATAGACTACACATTGTGAGATTTTTCTAATATTGGTGAATTTTTTTATTTGTTTGATTCTTAACCTAAATTGATCCACAGACACACTATATGTCTTGGAATAAAAGTTTCACAAAAAATATACTCGAAAATAAATTTATTCATTTGGATAGATTTTTTAACGATTTTCGTGGGTTATAGACTATGAATTTTGAGATTTTTCCATTCTCGGAGAATTTTTTTTGATTTGTTTGATTCTTCACCTAAATTGATCCAAAGACACACTATATGTGTTTGAATAGAAGTTTCTACAAAAAATAGACTCGAAAAACAATTTATTCATTTCAATAGTTTATTAACGATTTTCTTGGGTTAGTGACTATGAATTCGGAGATTTTTTCAATCCCGGTGATTTTTTTATTTGTTTGATTCTTCACCAAAATTGATCCACGGACACGTTATATGTGTTGGATTAGAAGTTTATACATAAAATAGACTCAAAAAGCAATGTATTAATTTCGATAGTTTTATTAACGATTTTCGTAGGTAATAGACTACAAATTATGAGATTTTTTCAAACTCGGAGATTTTTTTTTTGATTTGTTTGATTCTTCACCTAAATGGATCCACAGACACACTACATCTGTATGAATAGAAGTTTCCAATCTCGGTGAAAAAAATTGATTTGTAGTCATTTCGATAGTTTTTTAACGATTTTCGTGGGTTATAGACTATGAATTCTTAGATTTTTCCAATCTCGGTGAAAAAAATTGATTTGTTTGATTCTTCACCTAAATTGATCCACAGACATGCTATATGTGTTTGAATAGAAGTTTCTACAAAAAATAGACTCGAAAAGCAATTTATTCATATCAATAGTTTTTTAACGATTTTCGTGGGTTAATAATAGACTACGAATTCTGAGATTTTTCCAATCTCGGTGAAAAAAATTGATTTGTTTGATTCGTCACCTAAATTGATCCAAAGACACACTATATGTGTTTGAATTGAAGTTTCTACAAAAAATAGACTCGAAAAACAATTTATTCATTTCGATAGTTTTTTAACGATTTTCGTGGGTTATACTATTTATTAATATGAATTATGAAATTTTTTCATTCTCGGTGAAAAAAATTGATTTGTTTGATTTTTCACCTTAATTGATCCAAAGACACACTATATGTGTTTTAATAGAAGTTTCTACAAAAAATAGACTCGAAAAGCAATTTATTCATTTCGATAGTTTTTTAACGATTTTCGTGGGTTATAAACTACGAATTCTGAGACATTTCCAATCTCGGTGAAAAAAAATTATTTGTTTGATTCTTCATCTAAATTGATCCACAGAAACGCTATATATGTGTTTGAATAGAAGTTTCTACAAAAAATAGACTCGAAAAACAATTTATTCATTTCGATAGTTTTTTTAACGATTTTCTTAGGTAATAGATTACAAATTATGAGATTTTTCCAATCTCGGTGTTTTTTTTTTGTTTGATTCTTCATCTAAATTGATCCACGGACACGCTATATGTGTTGGAATAGAAGTTACTACAAAAATTAGACACAAAAAGCAATTAATTCATTTTGATAGTTTTTTTAACGATTTTCGTAGGTAATATGAGATTTTTCCAAACTCGGAGAATTTTTTTGATTTGTTTGATTCTTCAGCTAAATGGATTCACAAACACATTACATGGATATGAATAGAAGTTTCTACAAAATATGGAATCAAAAAGACATTTATTCAGTTCGATAGTTTTTTTTGACGATTTTCATGGGTCATAGACTACACATTATGAGATTTTTCTAATATCGGTGAATTTTTTTATTTGTTTGATTCTTAACCTAAATTGATCCACAGACACACTATATGTGTTGGAATAAAAGTTTCACAAAAAATAGACTCGAAAATAAATTTATTCATTTGGATAGATTTTTTAACGATTTTCGTGGGTTATAGACTATGAATTTTGAGATTTTTTCATTTTCGGAGAATTTTTTTTTATTTGTTTGATTCTTCACCTAAATTGATCCAAAGACACACTATATGTGTTTGAATAGAAGTTTCTACAAAAAATAAACTCGAAAAGCAATTTATTCATTTCAATAGTTTTTTAACGATTTTCTTGGGTTAGTGACTACGAATTCGGAGATTTTTTCAATCTCGGTGATTTTTTTTTATTTGCATGATTCTTCACCAAAATTGATCCACGGACACATTATATGTGTTAGATTAGAAGTTTATACAAAAAATAGACTCAAAAAGAAATTTATTAATTTCGATAGTTTTTTTAACGATTTTCATAGGTAATAGACTACAAATTATGAGATTGTTTCAAACTCGTAGAATTTTTTTTGATTTGTTTGATTCTTCACCTAAATGGATCCACAGACACACTACATGTGTATCAATAGAAGTTTCTACAAAAAAGGACTTGAAAAGACATTTATTCATTTCGATAGTTTTTTTGACGATTTTTGTGGGTTATAGACTACAAATTATGAGATTTTTCTAATATCTGTGAATTTTTTTATTTGTTTGATTCTTAACCTAAATTGATCCACATGCACATTATATGTGTTGGAATAAAAGTTTCACAAAAAATAGACTCGAAAATCTATTTATTCATTTGGATAGATTTTTTAACGATTTTCGTGGGTTATTTACTACGAATTATGAGATTTTTCCATTCTCGGTGAAAAAAATTGATTTGTTTGATTCTTCACCTAAATTGATCCAAAGACACACTATATGTGTTTGAATTGAAGTTTCTACAAAAAAAAAGACTCGAAAAGCAATTTATTCATTTCAAGAGTTTTTTAACGATTTTCTTGGGTTATAAACTACGAATTCTGAGATTTTTCCAATCTCGGTGAAAAAAATTGATTTGTTTGATTCTTCACCTAAATTGATCCAAAGACACACTATATGTGTTTGAATTGAAGTTTCTACAAAAAAATAGACTCGAAAAGCAATTTATTCATTTCAAGAGTTTTTTAACGATTTTCTTGGGTTATAAACTACGAATTCTGAGATTTTTCCAATCTCGGTGAAAAAAATTGATTTGTTTGATTTTTCACCTAAATTGATCCAAAGACACACTATATGTGTTTGAATTGAAGTTTCTACAAAAAATAGACTCGAAAAGCAATTTATTCATTTCGATAGTTTTTTAATGATTTTCGTGGGTTATAGACTATGAATTCTGAGATTTTTCCAATTTCGGTGAAAAAAAACTGATTTGTTTGATTCTTCACCTAAATTGATCCACAGACACGCTATATGTGTTTGAATAGAAGTTTCTACAAAAAATAGACTCGAAAAACAATTTATTCATTTCAATAGTTTTTAAACGATTTTCGTGGGTTATATAGACTACGAATTCTGAGATTTTTCCAATGTCGGTGAAAAAAATTTATTTGTTTGATTCTTCACCTAAATTGATCCACAGAAACGCTATGTATGTGTTTGAATAGAAGTTTCTACAAAAAATAGAGTCGAAAAACAATTTATTCATTTCGATAGTTTCTTTAACGATTTTCTTAGGTAATAGATTACAAATTATGAGATTTTTCCAATCTCGGTGATTTTTATTTATTTATTTGATTCTTCACCTAAATTGATCCACGGACACGCTATATGTGTTGGAATAGAAGTTTCTACAAAAATTAGACTCGAAAAGCAATTTATTCATTTCGATAGTTTTTTTAACGATTTTTGTAGGTAATATGAGATTTTTCCAAACTCGGAGAATTTTTTTGATTTGTTTGATTCTTCAGCTAAATTGATTCACAGACACACTACATGGATATGAATAGAAGTTTCTACAAAATATGGAATCAAAAAGACATTTATTCAGTTCGATAGTTTTTTTTGACGATTTTCGTGGGTCATAGACTACACATTATGAGATTTTTCTAATATTGGTGAATTTTTTAACCTAAATTGATCCACAGACACACTATATGTGTTAGAATAAAAGTTTCAAAAAAAATAGACTCGAAAATAAATTTATTCTTTTGGATAGATTTTTTAACGATTTTCGTGGGTTATAGACTGAATTTTGAGATTTTTCCATTCTCGGAGATTTTTTTTTGATTTGTTTGATTCTTCATCTAAATTGATCCAAAGACACACCATATGTGTTTGAATAGAAGTTTCTACAAAAAATAAACTCGAAAAACAATTTATTCATTTCAATAGTTTTTTAACGATTTTCATGGGTTATAGACTACGAATTCTGAGATTTTTCCAATCTCAGTGAAAAAAATTTGATTTGTTTGATTCTTCACCTAAATTGATCCACAAACACGCTATATGTGTTTGAATAGAAGTTTCTACAAAAAATAGAGTCGAAAAACAATTTATTCATTTCGATAGTTTCTTTAACGATTTTCTTAGGTAATAGATTACAAATTATGAGATTTTTCCAATCTCGGTGATTTTTATTTATTTATTTGATTCTTCACCTAAATTGATCCACGGACACACTATGTGTTGGTATTTCTTAAAAAAATTGACTCAAAAAACAATTTATTTATTTCGATAGTTTTTTAAACAATTTTCATAGGTAATATGAGATTTTTCCTCATACATTCTACCCACAGACACATTATATTTTTTATTTTTTTTAGCAATGAAGCCAAAAATAATTGAACTTAGAACCTCATACATTCTATCCGAACCCCTCACCACTATACCAAACAAAGGCTTGAGGCAACATAAATTGTTATTGAAATATATATTTTTGCCTATAAATTATTGTTGTCTCCTATGCTTCAAGCCTAACTCTAGACTTAAAAGTTAGAAGCAGTGTCCAAAAAGATTAACTGAAACCGAGAAGCAAAATGATTTTTACCTCTAGAAAAAATAAACTATGTTTGAGTGACAGATTTAATGAATATACACTAACAATATAATAAAATGATATATGTGTGCCTGTATCTACTAAACCAACCAAAAAAAAGGTAAAAGTATAAAAAAACAAAACACAAATCTACAAAATTTTACCATTGCTCTAAATATTCTTTGATGTACTAGTGAGTGCGGACCACTCCACACAGACTGACTATTTTTGGGAAAGAGAGTTCCACACAAACTTGAAAGCATAGGATACTATGAAACTATCACACAGCAAACCAAACCATCTCATAATCTGTCAAAATGGAGAACTTGTAAGTCTTTTTTATTATCTCCTAAACTTATTTTTCCATTGATATGTTTGTGTTCATATTTCCACTACATGTTTTTCTTTATTTTGCTGCTTCAAGTTTCGAAAGACCCATCTCTAGATATCTTAACTTACTGTTGATGGATTTTGGATTAGTTTAGTTTACACACAAATATATAACAAAAGCACTCAAAGAGTTTTGTGGTAGAACATAACATACTAGTTGTATATATATGCATACTGAAATAATGGTCATCTTTCTTGCTCCTTAGTTTTAGTATTGTTGTGTTGCTCTTGTTTTTGGTGTTGAGTTCATGTTGCTGTATATTTACAACTAATTTTTAATATTGAAAATGTGGAGTATGCATAGTTTTGGTTGGTTGTTTCTTTCTTATATATATTATATGTTGCAGAGGGTACCAAAGACATAATTTGTCGACAAATATTGGAAAGCAATGCCAAATCCAGCAGTGATTACACTCCCAAATGGTTTTCAACAAGACGGGGAAATATCGTTTCAAAAGAACTGGGAGAAAATAGCTAAGTTTTTGAAATCTGACTATGGAGGATCTTTCAAACTCAAGATATTTGGACATAATTATTTGGAAATTTATTATTCAAAGTTCATAGATGAAGTTACAAAAGATGATGAATTTGCTGAACGATGAAACTAATCCAGCAAAACGTCTCAGGCAAGTTAATCTACTTCCTATTATTTATATAGCTATTCATTGATAAAATATGTATTTAATTAGTCCCTAAATGTATATCTCAAATTTTGTTTTTAGTCTTTCTATCCACTCTTTGATCTATACAGCTTACACAATTAATGAAGATGTGAACTTTTATTTTGTACCTTTCTGAAAATAGTTTTTAAAGTTTTGCAGAGGCTAATGGTGAATTTTCTTAGTAAATACATCTTAGTGGATACATCAATTTTGGTATGTTTCCTATACTTTTCTTAGTAAATAGTGAATTTGGTACCTAAATGTGTGAGACTTCATTTCACTATAGGAATTGAATGTATTGAAATTACAAACAAATCCCCATATTTACTAACGGACGGAAGACATATTTAAGGACAAAAGTAAAGAAGATAATTGTCGTTTCATTCAATTCATCAAAACCAATTTCCTCTCGCGAGAAGAAGCCTCTGCCACCTCTCATTCCATCCACACTTTCTTGTTCAACATTCAATACAACCTTGCCAATCATGATCTTCAAATTAGCCTTACCTATATCGACAATTGGATCAAACATGTAGTTGAACATAATAATGTTAAATATCTCAGTCTACAACTTCAAATGAATTGTAGATATCCTACTAGCATTTTCTGTAGTAGAAATCTAATTGTTCTTAAGCTTCAAACGATCTACGTGGATGACGTTTCTCCTTCTCCTTCTAGATTTCCCTCACTCAAAACCTTATATTTGAATGATATATATGCTTTAATAAATATTCAGACTTTATGCTGCTTCTAGATAGATGTCCGGTTCTTGAAGGTCTACAAATATCTTATATAGACATTTTCAAATCGATTGATCAATTTGATTTTGAACACTTTGAAAACAGCTCAAATCGATTTCTAATACTTTGTCTTTCTACGTGTTATAATTTTGTATATGATTTTCCTACATTCCATAATTTGATATGATGATGGTGTCTAGTGTTTGCCAATGGAATGAAAAACAACAGTGATTCATTTGTATTTTCAGTTTTGGGGAATTTACCTTGATTTCTAATACTTTGTCCTTTTTTTTTATATATATAATTTAGGATTATCTCTTCAATGGCGCTCCTACATTCCATAATTTGACTCATTTGGCGGTCAACTATGATTGTAATTTAGCTGTACATGTGCTCCAATATTGCCCTAAGCTTCAAAATCTTGAACTTTATCCGGTTTGTTGAATTTAAGAATCCTATTTAAATTTTTCTTTTCTTAAACATGCCTTTATGTATTGTTTCATTTTATCTATATTATTTACAGAAGTTAAAATATGATCGGACGGATGAGTACATTGCAAAAGATGATCAAGAGCTTGGTCCACGCCGTCTTTCATCAAGCCTTACAACTTGCACTGTTCGGGACTTTGCATCTTCAACGCTAGAAAGTCTCATTATGTTAGCGAGATTTATTATGAAGAAGGCAAGAGTTTTAGAAACTATGACAATTTGGAGCAACGTGAAACACTTCTCTGAAATACAAAGACAGTTATCATCATGCCCAAGGCTTCTGCTACATGTCAGCTTTCAATTCAACTTATTGACAAAGATGATACTCCCTTATTTAAAGTCAAATTTGTTTATATTAAGTAACTGAAGGGAATATAGATTAGTAGTAGTAGTAGTTTATCTATTCTGTCTTTTGTTTCATTAGCTTTTATCATGCCATTGTTGGATTTGTTGGTTTGAACTATGAGCTTTGACTTTACTTGCCGCACAACTTATATTTAACTGATTTAGTTTGCACTTGCATGCTTTTTATGATCCCTTTTTTTTTACAATGATCTTTATGCTGATTTAGTTTATTGACAAAGGTTACTTACTGCACAAGGAATCATCAGTTAATTATAAAGGGTAGTTTAGTAAGCATAGGCAAATAAGCTGCCAAAAATCCACAACTCCACAAAATATGCAGTAATTGCATGACTTGTCCATAAGAAGAAGCTTTGTCATTAAATTTATGACTGCATGTTAACTTTCAGACAAAAAAAGGAACTAAGATTATAAGATAAGATCTGACGACATAAAAAAATTAATTGTTGATACAATTTTGACTTACAAAAGGTTGCTCCTGATTGAAGAAAGAACTGGTAAATGTATCCAATTGTCAAATTTACTATACTCTTTCCGATTTCACACACAAACTTCTTCACTAAACAAGTCACGACACTACTTTTGTTACATTGTTATGCAGCATGTTTTCTTGTTCTCTTCTTTTTCTTTTCTTCATCTTTTGTATTTAAAGCGATAGAGTTAAAGAAATTTCAAGTTTTCTTACAAAAGAAACAAAAACCAAATAAAGTTTACAAGCAAAATGTTGGGAATATATATGCCTTTAAATATGTCTACAAAGGCCCTGTGGCAATGGAGGTTCATAGAGGATCAAGTATGGATGAGATTCAACAATTTGTGGATGCAAGATGGATTTGCGCTCCTGAGGCATTTTGGAAAATTTTCCAATTCACCCTTTACCGATTATATCCCTCTCTCGAAAGATTACAAATTCATTTACCCAATCGTCATCAAGTGCCATATTATAATCACCAAAGAATTGCGGATGTGCTCAATGATGACCGTAACTCCAAAACAATGCTCACACAATTCTTTGCACTAAACCGAAAAGATCCACATTCAAGAAAGTATTTGTATAGAGAGATTCCAAAGCACTACTGGTGGAACGATAAGGTTAAAGAATGGAATAGAAGAGTTTCATCATAAAGGTTATTGGGAGAATCTATTTTATGATCCCATAATAGATTTTTTCAAAGCTTATTGATTTTACAACAAATTATTTTGTTTTGAATTGAGTTATGTTAAATTTTTATCTTCTATAATTATGCTACAATGATTCTATTCACTTGTGTTTGTAACATGAAAAATGTGCAAAAATGAGTGAAAATTAGTCATATGTCATCCTGGCAGTATTTATTGGAATGAGATATGTCATCAACGGGATTGGTTATTGTCCATAAGGGGTCTTTATGGACCGTCCATAAATTGCTATCCACACCATACTTTTTCTTCATACACCCCCCATAAGTGAGGAAAATTTCTCAAGCACCCACCAAATTTCTCGCGCACCCCCCAAATTTCTAATGCACCCCCCAAATTTTTCATGCACACCCCAAATTTTTCGTGCACCCCCTAAATTTCTTGTGTACCCCCCAAATTTCTCGCGAACCCCCCCAAATTTCTAATGCACCCCCCTAAATTTTTCATGCACCCCCAAATTTTTCGTGCACCCCCAAATTTCTCACGCATCCCCCGGATGACTTGTGCCCCCAAATTTTTTTTTGTCCTCACACATTTCTAGGCTAAACCATTTTGTTGTGGGAATGGTTTCACATATATACACTCCAAAATCATTAAGTGCATAAGATGGTTTTGAAGTACAACATATAATTAGAATCATTATTTATTTTTTTTGTACAATTATAATCATTATTTAAAATCATTTAACAATAATTTTGGTTTCTTATATAAGACAATCTAAACCATTTAATCACAATTATTGTTTTTATTCTAATTATAGGGTTGTACTCCAAAACCATTTTATGCACCTAATGGTTTTTTATTACAATCATCTGAAACCATTCCCACAGCAAAATGGTTTAATGGTTTTTTATTATAATCATTATTTTTTAGTTTTTTTGGTACAATTATAATCATTAAAGTATTTAAAACCATTTAACAATAATTTTGGTTTCTCATATAAGACAATCGAAACCATTAAATCACAATTATTGTTTCTATTTTAATTATAGGGTTGTAATCTAAAACAATCTTATGCACTTAATGGTTTTTGAGACTTGAGTGCATTTCTCTAAAACTATTCCCACAGCAAAATGGTTTAAGTTAGAAATGTGGAGGGAACAAAAAAAAATTGGGGGGCAAAAGTCATATGGGGTGTGCGAGAAATTTGGGGGGTGCATGAAAATTTTGGGGGGTGCAAGAGAAATTCGGGGGGGGTGCATGAGAAATTTTTGGGGTGCGTGAGAAATTTGAGGGGTGCATAAGTAATTTGGGGGGGCGCATGAGAAATATGGGGGTGCGTGAGTAATATGGGGGCGCGCAAGTAAAATAGGGTGCGCATGAGTAAAGTTGTTATGTTTTGATTGGTTTATGGACGGTCCATAAAGATTGTGTTTATGGACAATAACTTGGCCCTGTCATCAACTATTAAAGATAGTAATCTTCATTGTAAAGCTCATTTCAATTAAATCAATAACACTATTAAACAACATTTCAAAGTTATTTAGATAAAAATGAAGAAGTTGATTCACTTCTACTACCGAAGTTACTTGAGAACTACAAGAAAGGGCCAGTGACCTTACTAAATCGATTAGAAGACTACAGATGAAGTTTCACCACATTGATATAACATGGGTCCAAAAAGACAATTTTTCGCTTATTGATTTTATAACTATTTTATTTTCAATGGAGTATGTTAGATTTCTATGTATATAGAAAAATGTGTTATGTTACTAGCATAATCTGTGATTTTGTTCCTCTTCAAAACAAACAAATTATTCTTAACGGTAGCTATTGTTTCCTCCACAAGCTTAAGCATTAATTCTCTATTCTTGACCTGCATTATTTTCGTCGAAACCATAAAATTTCCAAGAAATGCTTTGATACCAATTAGAGAACAAGAATTCCTATGATGCAGAACAATATAGAGATAAGTTAGAATATGAAGTTACAAACAAACCCAGCAAATATTCAAGGCCTAGTGCTCACACTTTGATTCCCTATTTGTCACATAGGCCTACCTATCTCAAAATATTAACTGAATATGCTCTTCAAAAGAATATATTGTCCATCCAGCATAAATAGAAGAAGCTAAATCATTGATTAAAAAAAAGAAGCTAAATCATAATATGTTCCACTTTCCCTCAATGGAACTACAAATCCTTGCAATGCAGCTAGCAGCCATTAAACGGTACCCAGAAACTGCAATCAAGAAACATAATGAAGTAAGAAACTAGCTGGTTATTTTCCATTGTGGACAAATACATTTCAGTCATGTTTAGATGAGCAGATTAATTCAGTGTTTATCATATAAATGCTTATGTATAAGCTACTTTTATAAGGAAGAGGTTTAATTGCCCATCCCGGTCCCCACAAATCCCCACGGTGCCTGCGGAGATCCACGAATGTCGAATATTAACAAAAAATTTATATTTTTCGGTCAAAATTCTGACATAGCATGACGTTATTTTTTCTCTTTTTATTAAAAAAAAACAAATATTTTCATGTTCTACACATAATGCATTCATAACCAAAAAACATTGCAACAACATTTGACTACTAATAATCATACAAAACCTCATAGCCAAACCATTTCATAATGTATAGCAAAATATGCATAATCATACAAAATTCATAACCAAAATATCTCATAATGCATAGAAAAATAGATGCCTAGAATTTTCAAATATAAAAAATTAAGCAATGGACGGATTCGGGGAATCCGCGGGGACGGATGCTTCTTCCCCGATCCCCACCCCGAAATCTCCGCCGGGGAGTTTTTCCCTCCATCCCCGTCCCCACAGAGGAAAAATCTCCGTTCCCGGAGCTCCGAACGGGACAATCCCTGCGGGGATCCCACTGACGGATGCAAATTGACATCCCTATATTGATGTAACATAAAACCTGTATATTATAAATCCACATGGCTGATTTCACCTAAGCATATTTTATGTCATGTGAATAATAAAATTGACATTGATTTCGCCATTTTTGGGTCCAAAAACCTAAGTGAGGGACCAAAAAACAAGGTTACATATAAGCTATAAGTTAATTTAATAAGTTGACAATAGTTTATGGACAAGTCATCAGCTATTTCTATAAGTTCTCCCAAACATTCTCACAAGTGTTTATACCGATAGATAACCTCAAATAAGTTAATCCAGTGAGGCCAAAATTTAAGGAAAAGTGGATACAGGGATAACATACCAGCTATATAATCTTCTGTGTAATCTGTCTCAATCTTCCCACGTGCCATTGCTCCTACCTTTAATTAGATCATTCAAAAGTTAAAATCCACCGAGATAAATAGGCATAGGAATTTAAAAATTGAGCTAACAAGTACCACAAAGACAAGGTCCAGATTGCTTGGAATTGTTGATAAATAGTCTTTCATATTTACCAGCTTCTCTGAACTAAAAGATAAACCTATCATTCAAAGGGAACAATTAATTATAGTTTTTGAAAAGAAGAGAAACACACAAGTGTACATCAAGATTTGTGAATCCTTCATGAAATCAATGTTGTCAAATAACAACTACAGAGCTATAGCATAACGAATTTGAACAAATCATTTATTGTTTAATGATATGCTATTTAGCACAAAGTGTTTTCAAATAGTGGTGCTATAGGACTATAGCGTAGCAAAATGTGAACAAAATGCTAATCTTTGCAATCTGCGATTGACAACACTATGGAAACAATTTCAAAACCATTGGACAACAATAACAAACCTGCTTTCCGTGAGTTGATAGGCAAATATTGGGTTATGGGGTTTTTTATTATGCGGAGAAGTATCCCACACTTGCCAGCAGCAGATATACTCAATTTCTGAAGCAGTTTCACTGCAAGGAAGAAATGTTTTAAGAGCAAGAAATAAGAGATTATTCATTTTCTTCACAAAAAAGAAAATCATACAGACACACACAAGATAGTAGTGCTAACATAATCAAATCACATAGGTAACAAGTAAAACTTACGCATGAGACCAGCGAACCGTCTGAATGTTCTTGGAATAAGAACATGAGGCTTAACCTCTATGAGAATGCCTTTTTCAGTCCTTATGTATACCGCTTTCAACCTCCCAGCTTTATTCAGTGGGCTATCTAAAATAGATAGAAGTGCCTGAAAACATTTTATATGAAATGATATTCTAACTATTATGCTTAAATATGTTTTTCATTCCTCAAAATATGATCATTTTTCGTTCTTAACTTCTGAAAATGTATCAATTTTCGTCTTGTCGCTATCAGGAATTAAAGATTGCGATAGAGCCCATTGAGGGAGATGCCAGCCATAGTATACACAGTGCCGAATTCATAACAATAGATCAGGAAAATCGTTGCAAGACACATTAGACTTGTAATTAAACTGATCGAGTCCTAAATTTTGAGTTAAACCTAACGCAGCCGTACAAAATTGACTTGTAAAGTGAGAGATGTCTCCCAATTATAAACAGTTTTTCAAGACATATCTCATCCAATGTGAGACTCTCAACACACCTACTCATACTCAAAACTGGATATCTAGAACATGAACCATACGGCCGAATATTGGGCCCAAAAAATCTTGGATAGACTCTGAGATTATCTCAAAATTTAGGTTGAACTTAACTCAATCCTACAAAACCAGCTTGTAAGACGAGGGATGTCTCCCGCCTATAAACACTTTTTCAGGCCGTATCTCATCTAATGTGGGACTCTCAAAACATAGAGTTGCTACGGGATCAAAATTGACACATTTTCATGGTGTCCTAAAAGCAAAAATTATGGTACTTTGGAAAGTAAAATCACATTTAAGCCAAATTATTACTACAAAATTCAAGACCATGATTGTATATTCTCTGAAAGTAGAACAAATCAATACATTTACACATTAGGACAAAACAGAATTTAATCATTTTGAGCCCAACCATTTTAAAACCAACCAAGAAGCATAACATAAACATGAAACTCAATAACAGAAAGTAGTGAGAAAATATAACTGATAAAAATATTTTTGAACCAACCTGATGACAGATATCAGGTCTGTAATCATCAGGATTCTTGTTATTTTTGAGGAGGAAATTAGCATGTTCATCCGAGTTCAAAAGCTGATAAGTCTGTAACATATAGTTCAACATCATTAATCACAATACCAAAGCATCACAAACATATGGACATGACATGATATAAGCGGTTTTCAAAAGCTCTTATGGATAGTCTGTTTATGTCAATAGATAAGTAAGTTCAATCAATTGAATCCAAAACAAAAGAAATAGAGCATAAAATTGAAGTACCTTGCCGACTTTAGCGACTTCCAAAGAAGCTTTTTCTAGAATAAATATAACACCTGGTTTCTCACTGTTCTTTTCAGTTGGTGGAGCAATTGGGATACCAACAAGTTCGTTATTGTTGCTTTGATCTGTTATTATTATTGGTGTTGGTTCTTGGTTATGAAGATTTGGTTTCTTCGGTTGAACTTGTTCTTCACGGTGATACTTTTCAACCACGTCCCTGTTTTTCCTCTTCCTCCCCTTTATACGGTAAGCTCTCGTCATTTCGGCACGCACTACCGCCGAAGAGAGATTTTTGATGTTGGTGTATATAATAATAATAATAATAATAAGTACATATAATTTAATTTGTTGATAAGCAAAAGTGGATTAAATATAAGCAAAGAATTGGTTGTGATCATTAGAGTTACCTGGGAAGCTCTGCCGCCGCCGATTTAGTTTGGCTTAGGCCTTAGAGTTGTTGGGTTTCCTGTTGAGAGTTATATTTAAAATAAGAGAATATTAGAGTTTATGATTTATATTTATGCGTATAATTTTTAAGATTCGTTTAGAATTTTTTGTAGGATTAGTTTTGTTTTAAAAAAATATATTGTTTTGGACTGGGCCTTTAAGGCCCACTCTCCTCAAGAGACATGCAGAATCTGTGCGTTCTGTAACGGCCAACCATCAGAATGATGAGCATTAACTGTTCAGCTCCTCAGCCGTTTTCCGACAACCACTTAATGGGTATTTATTGCCCATTAGGGGTCTTGGCTCAGTGCTAAGGGCTATATATACTCTTCATTCTGAAGGAGTCAGGTACGCAATCTTTTACCTCTGAAAACCATACTCTGCACAAACTGAGTTGAGCGTCGGAATGTATACAAGTAAACAACCCCTTTCCGCTTCAACAAGGGGCTCATACGACTCTGACAACCGACGAGGTAAGATCATATATGATTTGTTTTTATGTAGCTCTATATATAGAACTATAAGCATCATGAATAAAATAAGAATTTTAGTATTTTTCATATAACCCTATATTTGCAATACCAAAATCATAAAAATAGACGGAGTAAACAGAGCAAGGGACAATCTAATTGACGTTTTACAATTTAATTTAAAAGAGTATTTATCTATTTCCAAATTTCAACAGAATATTTGACGAATTTTAAAATTTCAAAAAATATATTTGGCATTTAACTCGAACAAAAATCAATTCAGTCCAAAATCAATTTTGGTTTTGAATATTTCTTTTCTAGTAAGCAATGCAAATGAAATCGATTCTGCATTCAACAGTTGGTACATTTGTCTATTTATGTTTTTGTTTCTTATGGAACCATCTTTTTTTTTTCTGTGACGTGTCATGCTTAACGTTGCCATTATTTGGTCATCATTCTCCTTATAATAATAAACATATTATTTATTTGATTATTATATATTCAAAAATAATTGTAACAAAAAAAAAAAAAGATATTCAAAAATAATTCTATTCACTATTCAAATAACATAAATTAATAAGAATCATTTTACGTTAATATTTCTACACATAAGTCAATTTAATACAATTAATTTTTAATCGAAATCAACTCTCGCTATCACAGAATCAAACATTTGTAGTTTTTAGGTTCGAAGCTTCCAATTTACAGTTTGTAGGTTGTAGGTTTGATGGAAATTACAATACGAAACTTTTTTTATGAAAGAAATTACAGTAGGAAATATACTAGGACACAAGATTGACGAGATCAACGCAGAAATACATCATGTTGTTGTTGTTCTATTTGTTGAGCCAGTTATTTCCTATTTTTTGCTACAAATTTTAAAACAAAAGATCCAATGGCTTGAGGCAACATAAATTTTGTTATTGAAATATATATATTTTTGCCTATAAATTATTGTTGTCTCCTATGCTTCAAGCCTTTTTTTTTTAATAGCAAATTGTTAGTTGTTAGTATTACGCTATGAAGCATGGACACAGACACGGACATCGGACATGACACGGTGACACCGTAATAATTTGGAAAAATGATATAATTCAATGTAATCATAAGTGTCGTGTCAGTGTCTGACACCGACACGGACACGTGTCGGACGGACACACACACGCCTAATCCGAGAAGTGTCCGTACTTCATACTATTACAATGTTATTGTTATTTTTTTCTCCTTGCCAAGACTTGAGCCCTGGACCTCCAACTCCTTTAATCCTTAGCTCAACTATCTTAACCAGTTGAACTACCCATCCCACCCCTCCTATGCTTCAAGCCTAACTCCAGACTTAAAAGTTAGAAGTTAAAAGTTAGAAGCAGTGTCCTGTGTCCCAAAGCCAAAAGATTAACTGAAACTGAGAAGCAAAATGATTTTTACCGCTAGAAAAAATAAACTATGTTTGAGTGACAAATTTAATGAATATACACTAACAATATAATAAAATGATATATGTGTTCCTGTATCTACTAAACCAACCAAAAAAAGGTAAAAGTATAAAAAAACAAAACATGAATCTACAAAATTTACCATTGCTCTAAATATTATTGTGACTATTGTACATTTAGCAACGAAGGCCATCAACTACAATACTAAAATCTGTCAAACAAAACTACAACATTAAAATTCAGGGTTATTTGGACGTAGCGAACCCCTTAAAATAAGACAGCTACTCCATGAACGATCCAATAGCAGCGCGAATTGAACTAGTGCGAGCAGAATTTCTTTGATGTACTAGTGAGTGCGGACCACTCCACACAGACTGACTATTTTTGGGAAAGAGAGTTCCACACAAACTTGAAAGCATAGGGTTTTCAGAACATAAGCTCTCAAGTAGCTTAGCTTTTTGATGTCTATCTTGGGGCTCCTACAAACACATTGAACCATTACATATATATATTTCAACAGAAAATATGCAAATAATCATAACAGAAACTTAATGCAACTGCATTCTGAAAAACTGTAATTTCCTTGAGGCTAGATCAAATTGTGTTTGATATACCTTGTGCTTCTTGTGCTGCTGGAACACTGCAGTGTGTCCTTGCTGCGTTGTTTTATATTCATCATGAAGAACAGCCGTGTCTCCAACTTCCGATTTTTCTGCCAAGGTTCCACTGTGCTTTAAAGTTTCATGCATCTGTCTCTTCTCACTGCCCATTTCAATCTCTTCCTCATCTTCTCCCTCTCCATCTTCCTCCTCCTCTTCTTCCTCTCGGCCATGGTCCTCTTCCTCCACCCCATCATCGTGATCAACTTGATTCATCTCATGCCTTCCCTCAGAAGGAATCCGTTGCTTCTCACTAATCTCCATCTTCGACACCTCTCCTTTGTCTTCATCAGCATCTCCATCAGTACCCATCGATTCATCTGTGTTTGATGATGAATCTTCCCCACCAGGACTCTGTACAAGCATGGATTCCTTTGAAACAAGAGCAAGTACAAAATTATTTCAGGTGTATGTTTACTTGTGAATTTCATGGTAAAAAACAAGAGCAGATATTTCGATTTCTACATTGCTTGTGCAACAACCCCCATTTAATATTTGGGTTCAGATGTTGCCAAATGTAATGGAAATCAGAAAGAAAAATATCATCTCCATGCCACTAACCATTGTTTTGGGGATAGCTTGCATAATGAATAGCAACACAAAAATGCAGATATACAAAGTCAGTCCAGTGATATTATATTCTAGGTTAATTTACTGTATAAGAACAAGGAAAAAAAGTAAAGAACTCAAATCAGGAAATGTATGCAGGCTATAGAATAAGTAAATCTGTAGCAGTTAACCCATCATTACAGTCAAGAATTTCACATCATAGAAACATGATATATGCCCTAAAATTGCCTCCAATGTTTTGAAAGGTTAAAACATAAGCATAAACCATTAAAATACATACCTCTTGCTTGAACTCTCTAGCATGCTTATCACCACCAGACCCAAAATTTCCTTTTGCAATTCGATCATTCTCCTCCCGTTCCTTCCTACGGCGCTTTAGCACACAAATTGCACATAAACAATCATGTTTATGGTGTCTTCTGCACATCAGATAAAACAAGCATGTAAATGTTTCAAATAAGGCAGCCTTTGTCATAAAACTCATCATTCATGACATTAATATTTGAATAAGAATCACCCAAGTTTACAATTGAACTAAAATATGCATTTTAGAGGACTTGTGCTGAAGGAAATGCAATTCTCCAAAGTCAAAGTCTTTACCCTTTATCTTATTTAAGATATAAATTAACAATTAAGTTATAGGAAAAATAAACTATCAAGCATATATCAAATTTATGGAAACAAGTATATTAACCTTCAATCTATTAGTGAACTTGTATTTTTAACTTGATCATAATACAAACAAACACAGTATCAAGTTATTTAATTTAGTTTACATTATATCAACTCTCAATCATTTCCGTTATAAGAAAGATGACTTTAGGAATGACAATATCGTACAATAAATAAGGTTAAGTTGAAGTTTTGGAAAACACACCCATGACGCTTTTTTTTCTTATGCTTCGACTGTCCACCCTTCCCTACTTTTCCATCACCAGAAAGTGCAATATCTTCTGATGTAGTCCTCTCAGCGCCTGATCCAAAAAGAAGAATGAATGCCCACAGTAATTTCAGAAAACCACAATATCTTACATGAAATGGAAATAATCTGTTTTCAGAAGATCGTACAAAAGTAGACCACTGTCCTTCATCTCCCAAGAGGATATAAAATAAGCATAAGATACATGTATAAATAGACCACTGTCCTTCCACTTTTTTCGATACACGAGTAATTCTCTTTATTGTGGAGCAGACTATGACTTTTTTTAAAATAAGAAAATTGGTTGCTTTGGTAGGAGCTTCCTAGATAGTCTGCAAGGGTCCAGTTAAGTTTAGACAAAAATTTCGAGGAAGATGAAATAGAATTAATTATCATTCTTAAACTTCATAAAGTCAGTTAACTTTGAAGGTAGATTTATGAAAACAGAACCATATTGCTTAACAAAAATTTCTGTCACTGTTTTGTCACACAAATCTCCGTAAAAAAAAGAAAACTGATATAATTCTCAATTTCAATTTATAATAGAGAAAACACGAAGGAAAAAAAAGAGGAGCTAATCATGACCACTGAATCTTGTATGGATGGTCGAGATTAGATATGAGTAAAACCAATCTTGATAATTCAACTACTACAACCGACCCTTCAATCTTGATCATCCATGCAAGATAAATAATTAATAGTAAAGATTGACCCCTCTTACACAATACACTTAGAGTACATGGAAGTCTCACGATACACTTAGACTACATGGACTGGAAGTTTCACCTTTGGTCCCTTTTGATTGGTCAGTGTATAACCCAGCAGCAGTCCAGTACTTCATAAAATTCTTCTTTACTCGCCTCATAAGATCCACAATATAGTCACCCTTATTGTTATACTTATAACAGTTCTCCCAAATGTATTGTACATCCTTATATACATCCTCCGAATTCATATACTTGTCATTCTTTTCAAGGTTGCTGCATACAGTTCCAAAATCCATTGGTGTATCAATGATATCGAAATAGTCCTGATTCCAGATAGCGTATGAATTGTGATATTAGACACAAGTAAACATAATATTTTATTTTCAGAAAAAGATCTTTATTCATTCCAAGTTTCATAAAGAATCGCACTAGTCATATAGGATGAACAAATATCACAGAGCTTAGTAGAATAATCTATGCATACTGTGAAAGAGAAAGACAGCAAGCATAAGAAAAATATGCACCCAATTTCTAAAAAAAACGTTACGGAGAAAATCTTGCATTAATTGCTGTATTTCTATCTTTTGCTTTTTGTACACGGTGAGTGAAGCAGAGTTAGGAAGTGGATTAGACACAGTTACTGCATCGAGGCAGACCAAACTGGTCTGATTAATCGGAGCCGTTAAATGTTTTGTACGGCTGAGATTGCCTGTTGCGTGAAACTGATTGAAGCAGTAACTGCGGGCGATCCAGATCCGCAAAGTTATAGTACTAAACAAAATCTCCAAATCATGTATGATACTGATCAAAATAAAGTTGACAAAACAGTCCCGTAATTAATACTGAAAATGTTGAAAACATTGGTTTAGGGCAAGGTGAGGTAGGGAAAAAAATAATGCATTAAGGGAACTAAAAATGAAGGTGTTATCAAAATTAACTGGAAAAAAACCGTGAAACAGTTACTTGAAAACATTTATACTCACAGGAATGCCCAGTGCTTCCGGATTAACAGGAACATTGAAGGGTTCAGCAGCATCCATTTTCATTACCTTCCTTACAATCTGTACAAAAAAACCAAAAACACGCCCAAAAGAAAATTACTCAGTACTGAACCCATAATAATGGAGATTGTAATGCTTTGACAAAAAAAAAAAAAACTAAAGGAAACCAAATATTAAAGTTCCAACACACCATTAAGGAGGTATCCAATTCATGCTTATTATATCGGGGATTAAGTGGAGATGCTTTCCTTTCTTTTGGGTGACTAATATCAGAGGAAGACGGCAAAGGTTTGCTTGTCTGGTCAGCATTTAATCCTAAGCCCTTTGAAGACTTAATCTTTATGCTACCGGCTTTCTTTGACGAAGCACCGAATTTCAAATCAGGCAATGAATTGACACTATCTTCAATTCTGTCTGTTTCCTTCACACCATGTTTTCCCAGCCCATGTTGCTGGCTACTCTTATCAGTATCACTCTGTGAAGGTGCATCAGACGAGTTGTGTTGAGAGTCCAACATTTTTGGTGTCCTGAGCTTGACCTTAACACGTCCAACCGACTTGGCAGCACCGTTATGGATGGAACCGTCAGGATTCATGCTAGAAAGATTGCAATGTTGATCGGTACCGGTGGAAGAAGGTGTGTCAACTTCCATACCAGAGTTATAATTATCTTCTTTAGTATCATTATTATTACTACCAATGATATCAAAAGCAGAGGGTTCTTCTTTATTTGGATCCTCTACAGCATCTGTAAGGGTTACAGGGTTGGTGGTGTTACTACCCTTTGATTTTTTTTTCTTATGGCCACGTTTGCGCTTCATCTTCTAAATTGTAATAAAATCAAATGCCACCAAACACTAAATTCTAAAGTAAAACAAATAGAGAACAAAGTTAAATCACCAAACAACAAACAAAGGAGTATAAAAAAATTGCATATTGAAAAACAGAAAAGAAGATAGATAGATAGTAGGAACAAAAGTGTGGTTTTTATGCGTTTGAGAAGAACGAATTGAACGAAAAAGAATGAAATTTACGAGGACTTACATAATTGAATTTTGGAGGAAGGAACTCGAGTGTGAGTTAACGGCGGCGGAGGAACAAGGCGACGGCGGTGGAACAGAGAAGCCAATCTTGGATCTCGTTTTAATTCGAAACTCTAAACGATTCGTTTCATTAGAATACTTTTTTTTTTGTTTGTTAGAATAGTTTGTCCATAGGTTAACGTTTTTGATGAAATTTTCTCATCCCACCCCCCAACACTCTTTTTAACCCCCCGGAAATCCAATTTTGCCCCTGAAAAGTGTAGTTCGGAACGTAGAATCCGAAAAGGTGTAAAAGTAATTTTTTAGTTCAGAACGTACTCCCCGAACCTTATTTCGGGGAGTAGAGCCCGAAATAATTGAATATAGTAACAGAAAAGCGCAATCTTCTGTCATTTTCTAATTTTAAGTTTCAAAATAGGGTTGGGTGGGAAACGGGAAGAAAAGTGAAACTTGCGATTTTGATCAACATTTCAACAAATTCAACCACTCTAATTTAACAAGTAAGTAACTTCTATGCATCTTAGATCATTGATTCCTCTTTTATTCATTGTTTTTTAAATTTTAGCATTTTTTGTTTGAATTTTTCAATTTCTAAGTTGTTGTAAATGTTGTTGATGTTGTTTATTATGTTGATTATGTGTTGTTTGTGGCATTGGGTTGATGTATGCATCAATGCATGTTGGTTAGAAATTGAATTTGGTTTTTGATATAGTTTGTATCATTTTAGCACTCCAAGTGTTTGTAAAAATGTTTGAATGACATAATTTGTATTTGAATTTTGTTGTAGACATGGAAGAGGATGTTGGAAGAACAAGGCTAGGCAGGGAGACACGCGCACATGCTTCTGCGCGTGAAGCAGTTGTCCCTCGCCCGAAAAAAGCACGGACCCGTAGGCAATCACCGGTGCCGTTTCAAGGAAGTGATTATGAAGCGGGAGGTTCGTCAGCGGGTGGTTCAATTCCCTCACAACGGCCTGAGGGCGAAGTTGATCATGGTGCTGAAGGTGTAGATCATGGTGCCCAAGGTGTAGACGACAAAAATCCTCCGGTTGACAGAGGTGACGATAATGAAGATCCTCCGGTTGACGAGGAAAATGTTGCTGAAGATGAAGATGGTGATGATGATGGACAGGCACCTGTGGTTCCTGAAGATGGTTATGGAGGGGGTCCGAGCGATTTGTCTCTATTGCATGAGTACCATAAGCATAGAGCAAATCAAATATGGGAAGCGACGAACAGTGAAGCGCCGGTAAATATTGTTTTAATAATTTGTTAATAAATATGTTTGTGCGATTTAATATTAGTTGCTAATAAATTGTTTGTATTGTAGATTTTGAAGAAAGTGATGCGCTCTGTAGCAAACGGGAAGAAGGTGATTAATCTTCCGAAGCTTCCGCGGACTAGAGCGCACGACTGGTTTTGGAAGGCTATCGAGGCAACGGGTTTAGAGGGTTTAACGAGGACGAGTTACAGCATAATCGACCACGGACTGATGACGGCATTTGCGGAGAGATGGCATCCAGAGACAAACACTTTCCACCTTCCAATTGGTGAAGTGGCCATCACATTGGATGATATCCAATGTTTGCTGCATCTTCCTATTACTGGCCGTTTCTTGCACCACTCGCGGATGAGGAAAGACGAAGCGATGGATCTATTGAAGAGGCATTTGGGAGTTGAGGAGGAAGTTATTTTGTTGAATTTTAAAAAAAACAAAAGGATGTCATATCAAGTACAATCAGTTGCAAGCTATTTACGTCCAGAATAAGGATGCGGCATTGGCGGCGGAGAAAGAAAATAAGCCTATGGAGGAGATTGTTTTCTACAGGGAAAGGTGTATCAAGGCCTTTTTGTTGTATTTGGTTTGCTGCACCATTTTCAGCAACAAGAGCCAAAATTACTGTGATGTTGTTTATTTGCAGTATTTTGAGGACCTGGCGGAGGTGGGTAACTGGAACTGGGGTGCTGCTGCCCTCGTGTATCTTCAGGCGTACATGGCTAAATCTTGTAAGAAGTTGGGGAAGCGTACTGGTCTAATGGCAGGATACATGTCATTACTTCAGGTACGGTTACTAATTTATGTTACTAATTTATGCTCCGATAGTTTAGTTATTAATTACAAAAATTTAGTTTGTTGTGCTTAATAAATGTCGTTTGATTGTTTGTTTCAGGGATGGGTCATATCTCACATGCCGAGAATGAGTGTGTGGAAATTGGCTACCAATTGGAAAGAAACCCTTCCATATAATGCGAAGTATGAGCCTGGGCAAGGACATAGGGATCAGGCAGCTTATAGGGAGCATCTGGATAATATGCAGATGTCAGACTTTGTGTACACTCCCTATACTGCACACCGCCAAGTGAAGCCTTTGATTGACGAATGTTGGTTTTCTGGGTGGTTAAGGTGCGGAGGCGACACAAGCACACATTTGCCTGAACGTGTGCTGAGGCAATTTGGATATGTTCAGACCATTCCAAGACCTCCTGCTGCAGCTGCTCCTTCCGGCCTGACGGTAGACAAGATTGACCAGGTGTTTATGGAAGAGATGGAGGAGAGATTGATTGATGAGGAAATGCGGGGTGCAGCAGTGGAAAACCCGTGGGACCATCAGCCTGGGTACATAGCATGGTATTACAAAGTCTCACATCCGAAGATGCTCCGATTAGAGGCACATTCTAAGCCTCCTGAACCACCGCATTTGGAGGTGTTGGTTGAGCAGCAAGCAAGCCAAGGTGTGAGGGATCATTTTGCTATCTGTCAGAACGTAAGGCTTGAGCTTGAGCGGGCGGTTAGAGATGGTGAGGCGTTGCCCGGGACTCCGATATATGACACTGTGCAGCGTGTTCTTTCGATGGTTGCCCCAGCTGTTGTTTATTCAAGAAGGCGCAGACCTCTGGGTGCACCCCAATACCCTTACCGCCGTCCCCCTGGTCCATCAGCTACGCAGTAGATGTTCACTTATTTTGAACTTTGATAATTTGTGGTTTTTTGTTGGTTAATGTAATGACAATTATGGGTTTTTCGATTTTGAACTTTGGTTAATGTAATGTAATGACAATTATGGTTTTTAATTAATTTAGTTTGTTTGTTTTTATGTTTCGCATTTACGTATGTTACGTTATAAAAATTTGCATAAATGTTTAGCTATAAATAAGCGTGCAATTCTGGTAATGGCAGGTATTTGAAACTGTAAACATATTACAGGTCCTGACTGTGTTTTGAGTTTTGCTGAACTTCTGCTAAGTTGTATTTCGGAAGTTAGAGCCCGAAATATGGTTCGGAAAACGTTATCCGAAAGAGTAAAAAAAAAATTAAAAGGTCTGGGGCGAGGTGGATTCGAACCCCAGACCTTAGGTACACGCTTTCAAATAGATAAACCAGTGTCTTAACCACTGGGGCGCAATGCCAATTCGTTTATTATTTACGTTATCAAATAGATATAGCATTAAAAAAGTATTTTTTTTAATAAAAACGATTACATTATAAAGAAAAACCTTACACAAAATATAAAAACAATTACATCTAACAGAAAAAAACTTACACAAAATATAAAAACAATTACATTTAACAAAAAAAACTTACACAAAATATAAAAACAATTACATGAAAAATAAAAACGTTACACGAAATATAAAAACGATTAAATGAAAAATAAAAACCTTACACGGTAAATAAAGACGACTACAAGAAAAATAAAAAGACGAAAATAAGAACAACAACAACAACAACAAGGTTTACAAGAAGAAAATCATTCTAAAGAGCATTTCAAACGGTATGGAGATGGATCACCTTCGATGGTGTTAAACATGAAACGCACATCGTCGTCATTTTCTAAAATCACCCAATAATATTTCTTGATATGATCGTCAAACCAACCAGCATTATCCTCTGTAATATCAATGTAAGATTCGTAAAATGCAATTTTGTGGATCCTTAGCTCTTTCGCATATTTAAATGCATACAAGAATTCAATTCTATCTTTTAGGTCTTGTAGAGTTGTAAGCGTACTCTTCAGCTCGACGTTCAGTGGTCTTTCTATACCTTGAAACTTGATACTGAAATCATAACGTTTAGCTAAATATTCTGCAACATAACGATCGGAAGCACTCATATTATTGTTATTCATCTTTATAAATTTGTCAAATACATGAATTTATGGTTGATGAAACAAACCCGTATTTATAGGCATTCAAAGTTTCAATTAAATCCGAGCCGTTCAAAGTGTCGGTGCGATCTGAGTCGTTCAAAGTGTCGGTACAATTGTAACCATGCAAACTGTCGGTGCATTTGCAGCCATGCAAAGTTTCGGTTTGTTCCTAGCCGTTCAAAGTGTCGGTTCGATCATAGCCGTTCAAAGTGTCGGTGCAATTGTTCATTGCAAACTGTCGGTGCATTTGCAGCCATGCAAAGTTTCGGTTTGTTCCTAGCCGTTCAAAGTGTCGGTTCGATCTAAAAAAAAAAAGTTACACAAAAACGATTACATTAAAAAAAACGTTACACGAAATAAAAATAAATAAAAAACGTTATTATAAGTTATTATTAATTGTATTTTCATTATTATAAGTTATTACTAATTGTATTATTATTATTATTAAACGTTTCCGAAAATTTCAACGGTTAGGATGGCACTTTCAAACCTCTATAAATAGACATGCTTCAATTTAGTTTCATACCACAATAATTGTAAAATGGATATTTCACTAAGTTACCGGATAGACACTCACCTTGCTGCAGTTTACTTCGACGGTGGAAAACCAAACATGTTTCGGATCTTCGTCGATGCAACTTTGGTTGATCTCAAACAACAACTTGATGAAATTAATCGCTGTTGCATTAATCCGAACGATGACAGAACAGTCACGAACGTCGAGTATCGAAAGCCATCAATGGGGTCTGATGGGAGTCGTACCTTCACCAACATGAACCTTGAAACAAACGAGGATATCCGTACTATGTTTTCAGTTTACTCCCAATACAGCACAAAGGGACCTATCGAGTTAGATGCCAAACTGACCAGATCTGTTGATGCCATACTTGCAAGGTGTAAACGGCCAGAAGATGGAGAATGCTCATTTAATTTAGCGGATCCATAGTGTTATTTACTCGTCTTTATTTACCGTGTAACGTTTTTATTTTTCATGTAATCGTTTTTATATTTCGTGTAACGTTTTTATTTTTCATGTAATTGTTTTTATATTTTGCGTAAGGTTTTTATTTTTCATGTAATTGTTTTTATTAAAAAGTGTAAGGTTTTTCTTTATAATGTAATCGTTTTTATTAAAAAAAATACTTTTTTAATGCTATATCTATTTGATAACGTAAATAATAATCGAATTGGCATTGCGCCCCAGTGGTTAAGACACTGGTTTATGTATTTGCAAGCTTGTACCTAAGGTCTGGGGTTCGAATCCCCCTCGCCCCAGACCTTTTTATTTTATTTTCAGACCTTTTAATTTTTGTTTTTGACTATTTCGGCACGCGTTTTCCGAAAACCATATTTCGGGGAATAGAGCCCGAAATATGAGTCAACTTATATGCAGTAAAAGCTGAAACGTAGACAGGAGTATGCTTTGCTTTTGCACAGATATTGTGCATGCCTCTGCAACCCCATGTTCCACTATATTCTCATGTCTCTGCAACCCCATGTGATAAAGCACAAGATTATCACACCTACTAATATTCATTTGGCAATATTCAACATATTGTCATGCCTCTTGATAACATATTCCCATGCCTCTTTATCACATGTCTATGTCATTGATTTGGTTTTCACAACATATTCCCATGCCTATATATTTATATAAAATTTTATTGATGACATGTCTAGGTTAACACTTAGGTTATATATATTTGCATCTTCTTCAAGTGCCACAAAATTCTTAAGTTAACACAAACACAAAGGTTTTAGTTATTGTTTAGGTATGGCCTCCTCTTCCACAACCCTTGTTGTAGCACCTGCTGAAAACATTGAAACTGTTTCTATTGTTCGTTTATCTCATCAAGTAAGTTTCAATATAACATCAAGTAGTTTTCTTTACATCACAATTGTTGTTGTTCTTAACATCCCTTTTTTTTTTTGGTAATTTGTTTAGGGACATGCTGAGATTGAGACTGCATTTGCAAGAAGGCATAGGTCTTATCTTGGCAAGACATGGAAAGTGATTAAGAATGACAAACATCACCACAAGCTCAAGTGGAACAAGAACTATGAGAATCCTCTTATATTGAACGAAGGATGGGAGAGTTTCAAAAAATTCCACAATTTACCGGATGATGTTGAAGTTGTTTTACAATACTTTGGTCATGATCTCTTTGGAGTCAAATCCTTCAAAAAATTGGCCGGTGCCGCTTCAATTCCACCGTTTCATAGCCGGAGTTTGGTACCAAAGAAAACTGACTTTTTTGAGTTCGAATTCACTAACATGCGAGTTGATAATCCTAAGCTAGTAAGTCATTTCACTTTGTATATCTTCTAACCCTTGTAGTTTTACCATACTATCTTGCCTAATTTTTTGTTTTTGTTCTTCCAGGTACTACATTCGGATTTTGCGCAGTTTCTTCGAAGCTACAATTTGGAATACATTAACCTCTGTGGTGATAATGGGGTGACAATGACTCTCTGTGTTTTGAACTTGGGTGACATGCTTCGCACAAAACTAGCCTACAATTGGGGTGAATTTTCAAAGAGCCAACAATTCAAAGAAGGGGACTTAGTTACTTTCAAATTTGAGCTGATTGATGAATTTACAGCTAGCCCTCGTTGCCATGTCTTCAAACCATCTCGTAGAATTTAATGTTTTTAATGTTTGTTTTACTTGTTTTTAATGAATTCCGGTGAACAATCGTAGCCATTGTGTTATGTACATGGCTAACGCGTCTCTGTAATCCTTTGAACCTCTTAATTAAATAAACTATGCTTGTGTTTGTTTCCATCCAAATATTTCAATGTTATCATTTCTATAATTTGTTATTGCAGGTATAGGATTGTGTTCAGAACTTCTGCAAACTATTATTTCGGGTTCTATAGCCCGAACTATAGTTCGGCAAACGTTCCCCGAAATATTTAAAAAAAAAAATTAAAAGGTCTGGGGCGAGGGGGATTCGAACCCCAGACCTTAGGTACACGCTTTCAAATACATAAACCAGTGTCTTAACCACTGGGGCGCAATGCCAATTCATTAATAATGTACATTTTTAAATAGATATAGCTTATGTGAAACGTGATTATTATTATTTGTTGTAACTTATTATTTATTTTGTTATTATAACTTAAAACACTATGATAAAGAATAATATATTATAACTTAAAATTTATTCACGTTTTACAATATCATTACAATATATATTATAACTTAACTTGGACATAGCGTCATCATTACAATATCGCCTCCATTCCGACGACGCCTTGGGTAAAATAGCAAAGGGCTTCAACTTAACTTGGACAAAGTGATCCGGAATCAAACCTAAGCACAAAATCCGTGATTCCGGATTACTTGGTGGTTTTGATCGAAGCGGGAAAAAAGTCTCACTAACTCCGATAACGGGTGATGTCAACTCCACTACAATCCTGTTATAGTAACTCGCAATCACATGACCCATATCCGGAAATGATAGCCACTTTTCCTTAGGAGCTACAGAACGACGTGTACTTTTTGGACTCGAGTGCAAAGCTTCTATAATGACCTCAACACGAGCCTTGCCACCAAACACGTTCTCATACAATTTCCTATGGTTTTTAATCTCCCTTATCATGTTAAGCTTAACCAGCTCATAATCATCCTCATTTCCATTTTCATGCAATGAAACCACACGATAACCGCAATAGCCGTCACCCACAACATCGACAAAATCTTCAATATATGGTTGCATGAACTGAGGCATATGCTTGAAAAATGGACTACTAACTTGTGAGCTTTGGCTTGGAGTCCATTTACCAATTCTCGCTCCCTTCCGAGAAGAACTTGCAGCAGTGGTTTGTGAATTTCGACAATCGGGAAATTGCGCATCAACATGCTCCCAATATGACTTCTCCCGTGCCGTCGAATTTTCAACCCCACTTTTACTTCTTGTAAAGACACTTGGTTTTTTAACAACGGGAGGACTTGTCAAAGTCGTTGTTTCCGGAAAAGCAAGTTGTCGAAGCTTGTTTCTTATCTCCGCTTTCATGCTCACATCAACAACCTTCAAGCGTTGCTAAAGAATAAAAAAAAATCAACAACAAAATCAACGACAAATTCAACGACAAATTAAAATATTAAACAACATTGCATAGAAACTCAACGATGAAAGTTTTATAAAATATTAAAAAACAAACCTTAATTGCTTCAAACTCAGCGGTGCACGCATAATCATCTTCAACTTCTTCGTCAGCATCATCTTCAAATTTACCAAACTCGATCGTCAACTTCTTCCAATGCGAATTGACCTCATCAAGTCTAATCGGAAGCCTGTTGCGAATCTTCTTGGCAATTACACAAGCACAAGGCAAACCATATGATTTCCTAATAATGCACCCACACTTTTTCGGATCCGAACCACATTCCACTACTCTTTTTGCCTCATGGAGAATATAGTTCAAAGCTTTGCGAGATATTTTAAAAAACAGCAAGGGGTACAGAAAAGCATTTTCCTCGCCATACCTATGTTCTTTAACCGACAAGCTTTGACCAAAACTTGTTTTTATGTCACTGAACTTAATCAACAACATTTGTTCACACGCCTCCCAAACCTTCACAAAATCACCATTACAATCCGGCAAATACTTTTTTAACAATCCATGCGCCGACTCAGCCCTGTTGGTTGTTGTATTCCCAAAATGCATAATCTCATTTGTCCACAAATTTACCACTTTTTCTTTGTCGGTGTCAAGAATGGTTTTTTCTACGTAGGTAACGAATTTTGGCCATTTCTTATGAACATTCCTAAATTCCACAACAGCCTCAGCATAATCGTCTTCGGTTTGCGCGTCCAATATAGCGATAAAGCTATTTGTCGCCGTGTTAACGACTTGTGCGTGGATCGTATCATCTCCATCTGTTTGTTTACACATGGTCTTTGCTTTTGCGTTCACATTTTTGATAACATGATAGCGACAAACCAACAGTGTTGCATCTGGAAAGACTTTACCAACCGCATTCATAAGACCGGGATCCCTATCCGTCACCGTTACCTTCGGTCCGACGGCCTCACTCCTCAATAGGCTCCGACAATGTTGTAGTGCCCATGTAAAATTCTCCTCTTTCTCATTAGTAAGAAAGGCAAATGCAACATTGAAAGTCAACCCGGTCGACGTCGATCCCACCATCTCAAACAACGGCCTACCATACCGGTTTGTCTTGTACGTCGAGTCCATCAATAAAACACTAGGGAAAGTGTTGAACAACGCAACAGAGGTAGGATGCGCAAAGAATATGTCTTTCACCTCAGTGGAATTTTCATCAAGATCATCCGGCCTAAACTTGAACACATATTGCTTTTCCTCCAAACAATGAAAGAAATGTTGAATTTCATTCCTCGGCCCCCTTTCTTGCTGTCTCATTCGATGGCGTGCATTGTAAACCATTTTCTTGTGGCTGACATTTTTCGGATCTCTATTCTTCATTGTACACATAATATTCCTAGGCGGAACCAAGTTTCTAGTCATTTCAGCAACCAAAGCCTTCTCTTCCGGTTTCAACCTTCCCTCAACTAGATGGCCATCTAACCCTTTATCAAACTCATGGTTGTGTACGCCGTTCACAACACTTAGATGCCAATCCTTGCTTGTGTTATAAAAATAACCACGGAGCCTAAACGGGCATCCGCACTTCCTCGTTCCCGTTTCTTCGAACTTTGGCTTCTTGCTAGTTCGTTTGTAGGCACCTCCCCTTTCACAACCCAAAACCAACTTTTGCTTCCTCTTTCCATCACCATAATCAGAGTTTACAATAACAACTGCAAACTTTAAACCAGCAGCTACCTTGCGAACCCACTTCAGTAAATCATCGCGAGTCTTGAAAGCTTCCTCCCTCAAAAAACTTGAGCTACAATCAAAATGTATCTAAGCTATAATCATTAAACATATCATTAATAATAACCATTAAGCAAATCAAAACATTTAATCTTCCTAAATTTGGAAAAAAAAAAATTTGGCAGTAGCAGGCAGTATCAGTGCAGAAGGAAAACATAAAATTTTTTCTAAGTATAAGTTCGGGCCGTATTTTCCGAAATAGTTTGTCCCTTTTTTCGGAAAACATTCCCCGAACGACACCATGTCATAAATTTCGGAAACCTAGGTGCATCAGTCAATTCAAAGCTAAAATATACAAAATCTAATCGATTAGAAACACAATTTACCTTATGTTGATGTATCAGTGAGTGTTGATTCCGTTAGATAGCCTCCAAACCTTGAGATTGAGCCAACAATGGAGAAAAACGATTTTGGAACCAAAGAGAACTTGAGATTGAGTGTTTGACATGAATGAGAGGAAGTGAGCTGGTTTTCTGAAATATAACGTCTTGTTTCGGGCTCTAGTCCCCGAAATATGGTTCGGAAAAGGTGTCCCGAACCAGTTTGAAGGTTTTAAATTTTTTCGGAACGTAGAGCCCGAACTATATTTTTGTAAGGGTAAAAAGGGAAATCTGGGGGGGGGGGGGGGGGGGGGAAACCATGGGGTGGGATGAGAAAATTTCGTTATTGATAAGTCCATATTTTAAAAGGCTTTATTTGTTAGCCTTTTTTTTTTGAGGTTTTATTTGTTTTTTTTTTTTCATACCACCACAAAATATTACTTATTTTTAATGAAAAAATTATAATATGTATCACTTTCACAAATGATCCATTGTTGACTAGTATTTATAAATGGAAAATGCTAAACAGTGTCCCGGGTCAATGATTAAGCATATTAAAATATAAATTTTGTCTTGAAATATGTGCATTCAATATTTTGGAAATATAAAAAGTTACTTTTCCAATATTAAATCTCTCTTTTGTTTCTTTTTTTAGTATGTTTAACAAGTGCTCAGAGCCACCGTTTAGCATAACCCTTTATAAAATATACTATAAAATTTGGCATGATGTGAGTGTTTTGATTTTCAGCGGAGGAATTAAAGAAAGATGAGAGGTAGAGGTAAACTACCCCTATCAAATACAGTACTATATCATCATCAATCATAGTAATAATTCTCTTATTTGGTCATGTAGGCATTGGCTTTGCATGAACATAATTGTCATGAAACTGCAAAGCCAATAAAAACAATACAACTCTGTTTCGTGTCTTAAAATATGATAATATACATATGAGATAGTATAGGCACATTGTGTTACACGTTAACCATGGCTGTACGCACCCACCGACCAAAATACCAGAAGAACACATACTTATGAAATAATTAGGAGCTAGCGTGGAAGCAACAACTATATATTACAAGCAAATTATCATTCATCGTGATCATCCATTACTTTATATACATACACACATACCCATCAGTTAATCAATCAATCAATTAGAATTGCATTATTATCTACATATATAATTAGTACTCATCCATCATAACTCCAAGATTTGTCATCTCAGGGATTCATTCCCTACTATACACCTAATTAATTAACCTTGCGTACTATTGTCCCAAATATTCACATTATCAAAACAAGCTGCTAGCAATAGGTGATCAATAATGTCGTCGGTTAGACAACGTCGATCCAACAACCAATCAGAAGGGGACCATAATATTAATGATAACACGGCCACCACCCCATCTGGTGCAGCAGCATCGGGAATTAGTCGCTCCTCAAGACGCGCAGTATCTGGAGCACTTACTGGAACAGCCAACTTGGCGAACCTACTTCCTACGGGAACCCTCTTGGCATTCCAGATTCTAACGCCAGTGTTCACAAACAACGGAGCTTGTGACTCCGTTACGCGCATCCTCACACTCCTACTCCTCCTCTTGCTGGCAATCTCTTGTTTCCTCGCATGTTTCACTGACACCGTCAAGGCATCAGACGGAAGAATCTACCATGGTCTCGCAACCTTTAAAGGTCTATGGTTATTTGACTACTCACCCGTCATGGAGGATAACGTGTCGTCCACCACGTTACCTGACTTGAGCAAGTATAAGCTTAGGCTCATTGATTTAATTCATGCCTTTTTGTCTGTTCTTGTCTTCTTTGCTGTTGTATTGAGGGACAACAATGTGTTGACATGTTATTACCCGCAACCAAAACATGAGACTAAGGAGGTTCTGGACATTGTACCACTTGGAATTGGACTTGTATGCAGCTTGCTCTTTCTTGTTTTTCCTACCACCAGACATGGGATTGGATACCCTGTTACATCTGCTGCACCCAAATACTAGTCTCGCACAATATTCCCTCATCATCAGTGTCATTCACTATTTTTGCGATACCTTCAACTGTTATTGTACATTAATTAGTATTTATTTACTTTAACTGATTGTTATTAATTAATTGTACATTATTTATTTATTTATTGTTAGCCATTGAATTGAATTAAAGAATAATTGGTTTGTTTATTAAACAGACTCCCACACGGCACTACTTTCTCTTTTCTGCTCTGTCATAACTTGGAGTGCTGGAATCAATTTGTAATCATTTCTTCCATCCTACAACACAACTTCGATCATACTAGGTTCTTACATCAATCAAGATTTACTAAATTAATCATTTTGTATTATTAGCAGTAACACTGTTAAAACAATGTCTGACTTCACATCGGCTCATAATAGGTTCTTAAAACAATGTCTAAAATTCAAATGTATAGGGGGTGTTCGCGTCCTCAAAGGTGAAAAATGTTCCCATTCTAAGAGGTGAACATGCAAAATCACAGATTATGTATTTTTTTCAACTCTAGCTTTCTTATTCTTGAATGTGAAGTAGTATTTTTTAAAAATCAGGGGGCGTGCAAAAAGTAAAGTGAAACATTGGTACTTTTTGGGCCGGTATAGGTCTTTTCGCAAATAAAATTGGGCTTGGACTAAACTATCGTGTTTCTAAAGTCCAGAAGATATATCAGGCCATGTAACTTCTTAAATAAAATTAAGTTTTTTTACAAGGATTATGTAACAATTAAGGACAGTGTCACAATTTTGTTAAGGAAAAATGAAGTCAAACAATTATATGATAATGAACTTTATGTATGTATTATTATACATAAAATAAAATAAGTACAAGTGAAGAGAGTTCATGAACTCACTATGATTTTGAGCTTCATCAAACTATATATTTAACTAGCTAATACACTCCTTTTAAAGAAGTGCAAACCGTAGTAATTATTCCTACACCTCTATGGTTACCAAATCTCTATAAAAAGACTAAACAAATAAAAATCTAATCCCCCTCCCCAATCTTAAGATTTTAGTTCCACATATTACAAAACTCTAAACCAACCAACATATATTTATATATAATGAACATTAGTAACATTTACTTGAAAGAAAATGGAAAAAGCAAAATGAAATTTATTAAATTAAACCAAAAGGTCTTGTTTAAAAGTAGGAGGACAAGGTAATTTATCATTCTGAATTAACTTTTTGGTTGGTGGATGACTAGAAGAAGAAGAAGATTGTTGATTAGATGACATTGATCTAGGAAATTCAGAAAGCATCTGAACAACTTCTCTCATTGTTGGTCTTTGTACACTATTTTCTTCTAAGCATAACATGGCAATGAAGAACATGTGCATGGCTTCTTCTGTTGGCACCACCATGAGTCTTGAATCAACTATGTTCACAACCTCTTCTCTTCTTCCATTGGTTGCTTTTTTGCACCATTGTACAAGATCCACACCTTCTCCAAAATCACCTACTGGTTTCTTTCCTGTTAGAAGCTCTAGTAGAACAACTCCAAAACTATAAACATCACTCTTTTCATCCACTCTCAATGTATAAGCATATTCTGTAATTCATTAACATCAATCAAATTATTAGTTAGTCCATCAATAATTGTAATTGCAATGTTTGAGAATGTAATACAATAATAATCACATATAGAAATAGAATTCATGATGATTTATATCCCCACATAAACTCAACTTAATTCTCAATAATTTTTTACTCTAGTACTATAATTCTTAAATTTCATTTCACACTTTCTTATAATTTTCTCTCCATAAATTTCACTATTTTTTTATGAGTCTTAAATTCAGTTTTATTACTCAAAAGTGCATACATGATGAGTGGTTTAGATAAGGCCATGAGTTGCAATGTCTGTAACACCGACATTTTTTATTATATATATAATTATTTTTAATTAATTAATTTTTTAAATTATTACCGATATATATGTATTAATGTTGATTTCCTGTCCGATAGAACTCATTACAATGCTACTTAGAATCTACAGTTGCGCGCATGAGATAATGGATTTTTTTTATAAAAAATAGGCTAGAATGGAATAGTACTAAAGTTGACTCTAAAGAAACATGGTAATTGGTCCAAGACAGAATGATGACAAGTTGCAAGCAAATTGAGAAATAAAAAAACAAAAAGAAGGGTGGGTGGGTGGATGAAGTGTCAGATTGACCTCTGATCTGATCTGAGTATTGGATGGATTCTCGGGAGGGGGATAGAGGGTCCCACCATCCAATTCCAAGTGAAGTGTGATGAAATATGAATGATGTGAGTCTGTGTGTAGTGTAACTAGCTAAGCTAGCTGGCACGGTGCACAATGAAATGAATTAAGAGCAGTGTCTCAGTCTCATCACAGACACACACACACACACACACCAGTACATTGTGTTCCAAAAACAATTCTCTTTTCTTTTTTCTCGATAAAATTCAATTCCATGCACCATTCATTCATTCATTCATTTCATACTACTACCATTCATTATTTTTTCAACATCCCCTTATTATCACTTTACTTTACCTAATCCAGCTATGCACTTCCCCACTTTTTGTCTATCTATGTATCTCCCTCATCATCATTCTATTCTTTCTTATGTAAAAATAATAATATTGTATAATTCCCATATGTAAATAAAACTATGGCCATATAAGCAAATGGTGGTGGAAAAAGTTTGGGTGGCAGCTAGCATGATTAAAGATTTTAGGAGTATGTAGCTATACACTCAAAAATCTCTCATCTCATGGTCATAGATTGTCATCATTGAAATGGTAATGCCAATACTTTCATCATTAGTCTGCGATCCCTAGACAAAACTTGGATGGATCACATCACTATCACATGCACAAATAAATAAAGAAACAATTAATTAAGAAATTACATTTATTAACAAACAAATAAAGAATCCCAACTCAAAAATGACCCCTATATAGATTTAACTAACTAACTAACTTAACTACCAAAGTAAATTCTTCCCTCCAAATGCCCAAAGATAGTATTTAAAACACACCCTTTTTTACTGTGGAGAAATATTTAGAGAAAACAAAATAATTGATGTGAAACATGTTTAACTTTTCATATTTTATCAAGAAAAAAAAGAGACATTACATCAATCAATTATGCATATTCATCATTTTTAATTATTCATTTATTTATTCATTCAACCTAATAAACAGAAAGAAAACAATGATAGTGTAAATCAAACAGAAGAAATTTAGATGTGAGTGAGGAAATTTACCAGGTGCAATGTAGCCATATGAGCCTGCAATTGAAGACATGCACTCGGATGCAGCACCATCAACCAAGAACTTTGCAAGACCAAAATCAGCCACATGTGCTTCAAAATTTGAACTCAACAAAATGTTATTGGATTTCACATCTCTATGTAGGATCAAAGGAGAACAATCATGGTGAAGGTAGCAGAGTCCTTTAGCAGACTCAATAGATATTTTGTACCTAAAATTCCAACTCAAGAATCCACCTTTTTTCCCATGCAATGCCTCACCTAAGCTCCCATTTTTCATGTATTCATACACAAGCAAATTTGTTTCTTTGTTTGAACAGAATGCAAGTAACCTCACTATGTTTCTGTGCCTTATGTTTCCAAGTGTTTGAATTTCAGCTCGAAAACCATGATCATGGCTATTTGCACCAAATCCAAGTAACTTTTTAACTGCTATTTCCATCCCATTTGGCATTTTTCCATGGTAAACAATCCCTGCACCTCCTCTTCCAATCACATTCCCATCTTTAACGCATTCGAGGATGTCCGAAACTGTGAATTCGAGCTTTTGAAAAGCAGTCATTTTCCAAGAACCAGGTCCTTTCTTTTTGAATGACTTGGCTTTTATAATGGCTGCAATTGCAAACACTAACGAACACATCAATAGTCCTAGCGCGAATATCAGCTTGAAATCTGCGGAACTTTTTTCTGGTGTGGATTTCATTCTTGTCATCTTACATGGATTGTTCAATAGAGAACCACATAGTTTAGGATTTCCCGCGAACGAAGAAGCGTTAAAGAATGCAAATTGACCTGACTCAGGCAATTTACCGGAGAATTCGTTGAATGAGAAATCAGCAACTGTGAGGCTTTTCATTGTCCCTATTGATCTTGGGATGGTTTGGTTTAAATGGTTTCTAGACAAGTTCAAGTAATTCAAAAGACGGACGTTGGAAATCAATGGTGTGATGGAGCCAGAGAGATTGTTCTGGCTCATGTCAAGGTATGTAAGATGAACACAAAATCCAATTTCGGGTGGAATTTCACCGGATAACGAGTTTCTGCTAAGGTCGAGCTTGAGCGCTTGATTTAGTCCTCCAATTGAACTTGGAATTGGACCTGAGAATTGGTTTCCACTAAGCAAAAGGATTTGAAGGGAAGTGAAATTTGAGAGGGAATGTGGTAAAGGACCAGACAAGGCATTGTTTGACAAATCAAGTTGTTCTAAACAAACAGGCATAGAGGAACTATTACCATTTTCTGACAATTCTCCTGACAAGTAATTATTTTTCAACTCTGCTAAATTTAGCTTAGGAAGGTAAAGAAAACCATTTGGTATGCTACCATTAAGATAATTCTCTCCTAACCTCACTCTAGTGAGACTGTAACATGTTCCTAGGCCTTCAGGTATGGGACCAAAGAGAAAATTATTGAGAAGAATCAAAATCTTAAGCTGGTTTGAGGAACAAAGATGAGGTGGAATGACACCAGTGAGTTTATTAGAGGACAAGTCAAGTCCTTGAAGCTTTCCATTAAGACCAAGTTTGTGTGGAATTTCACCTGTAAAGTTGTTCATCCAAAGTCCAAGTGTGTCTAAATCAGGAAAATCTGCAATGTAGTCAGGTATAGAACCATGTAACCTGTTCAAGAAAAGATTGAAAAGCTTGAGACGGTTAAGGTTGATGAACTCATAAGGGATTTCACCTGTGAGTGCATTGCTTGAAAGGTCAAGGTAGAGCAAGTTTGTCAAGTTACCAAGTTGTTTTGGTATTGAACCTGAAAGCTGATTTATATGCAAATAAAGTGTGTTGAGCTCTTTCAAGTTACCTAACTCTCTTGGTATTGAACCATCTAAGTCACAGCTTGAAAGATCCATGTGAACCAAATTTGTTAGCTTTCCAAACTCCTTTGGAATTCCACCTTCATAAGAATTGTAATAGCCCAAGTAAATCTCTCTCAAGTTACTAAGATTCCCCAACTCACCAGGTATTTTCCCAGTAATATCATTTCCAGCTACTGACAAATACTCAAGAGACACAAATTTTCCATAGCTTTTCGGTATTTCGCCGTAGAAAAAGTTACCACCAAGATCCAAGTATTTGAGGCTTTTCTTCAAACTAACAAGTCCCAATGGAAGCAAGGAAGTGAAGTTATTGTTATAGACATCAACAACTTGAAGGTTTTCCATGGTGGAGTAGTTCCAATCCATGTGACCACTGAACTGGTTATTGGAAATGTTTAGAAATTGAAGGCTGGTTAAGTTTGTTATGTGAATGGTTCCTGTGAAGTTGTTGCCTGCAAGGGAAAGGTGTGTGAGTTTATCAAGTGATGAAATTGAAGGTGAAACAGAGCCAAACAGATTCAAATCTGTTAAGTCTATCAAGACGACTCGACCCTCATGGCATTGAATTCCAACCCATGAACAAACTGAGGTGAAATTGGAAGTGTTCCATGTGTTTATAACTGGGTTTGGGTATTGAAAACCTTCTCTAAGTGTGACTAGAGCATGAAAATCACTGAACAAGGATGAAGCAAAAACAGAGGAAAACAGAGTAAAAACAATTAAGGTAAAAGGGATCATGTTGGAATATGTTTTGTTTAGCAAAGAGGAAAGGGTTTTTAAAACGATTGAAAAAAGGGAAGAAAAGTGAGAGGAATCTGAGAAACTTCAAGTGTGTGTGTGTAAGGTCTTATGGTTATGGAATCAAACATGTTCAAAGAAAGAGTCTTGAAATACAAGGAAGAGAACAAGCTAAAACCCTGCTTTTTTTTCTCTCTTTTGCTTTCTTTCTTTTACTATCTTTTTTCTTTGAGAGCAAAGAACAAAGAAGAAGATGAATATGGCTACATATCACTTTGTTTGTTATCTATATTTGCTTTATGGGTTGTTTTTATTTGGAAAAAGCTCTCTCAGGCAGAAGAAAAGAAGAAAGCATAATAAGAAAAAGGAAAGAAATGGTATGTTAAAATTGTTAAATAATTAATGGGTGTGAAACAAATCATTTTTTTTTTTGTTTTTGTGTTTTTAAATAAAGCCGTTGGATAACAGAAATTTTAAAGTTTAGATTAGGGCAAAAAAAATAATAAAGTAAAGGTTGATGATGCTCTTTTTTTTTTTTTCTTTACTCATTTGTGTGACAAAAATGCCCTTTAGCTTTAATCAAATCAAAGTATGGCTCTTTACTAGTCTTCTTTATTGCTTTGAATGAGAGAGGTGATGCAATTGCACTTTCAATATATCAAAATGGCTGAATTGGCCACACATTTACATCATAGTAGGCTCTATGAGTTTTAATTTGGAATAATAGAAAAAAAGAAATGCAATCAGTGGTTGCCAGTGTGTTAGCTAGACTGCCTCAAAGCAACAGTATAGTGACTAGTGGGACTCAAAAATTGTATAGTTTTACTATATAGTACATTAGTACTACATGGAAATTTTATAGTTTCCTATAATGTATCAATTTAATTTACTGCATATGATATGTCTAGCTTTTTATATGTAATAAATAAATGTGATTAAACTGAAGAATGGTAAAAGAAATGAGTAGTAGTTTTGGCTTTGGCATTAATTATTTAACAACCTATAGAGGAAAAGATTTCCATGACCTAGTATTAGTACTAGTTGATAATGAAATGGAGGAGGACCCATTTAAAAGTGTTTATTATATGTATATGTGTTGATTTTCAATTGGTTAAGCAATAAATGAATAATCTAAGGCAACTTTACTTTAGTTTGCATGCCATTGTGTATATCTAATTTGGATGAGTTTCCCTTCCCAAGCAAAGTGTTTTGTACTATTAGCAGGGTCACAGTTTTGAACCTCTCTTTTGCAAGCAATCTATACTATGAGTATGGAGTATATAATAAACATGTGCCTGCAAGAAGCAGAGATTGTTGTAAGAAGTAAAAGATGATGATTATTAATAAATGATGACTATATGTATGTAGTTTGAATGATCGATCGATTAATGGTATGTGTATGTGTTCAAGATAGATTGCATGGAAGAAGGAACCAACCAGCTTTATTTGTTTCAACTTTATTCTTTCTTGTCCTACAGAGCAGGGACCAACTATCAATGAATTGTTGTTTTTGAGCTTTTAAATTTAATAATACATATATACTAGTTACTTACTTATAGTAGTAAATGGATGGAATAGTCTTAAAGAGAGGGCTGAAAAGTAAAAGTGATCAGGATATATAATCTTCACCTTTGATCTTCCACTAGCTTGTTCAAAAGAAAGAAAAGCAAAAGAGAAATTAGTAGTTAAATACTATTACAATGACATGGAAAAGAGTGCTGTTGTATGTATGTATGTAAGTTGAATTCATTGACAAGGCAATTTGGGACCCCTCAGTTATATATGTTGTCATAGGAAAGAGTGCTCTTTGTTGTTTCAATTCAACATGCACCACTAATAATCTTATTATCATATGTATACAAATACAATACATACATATAAAAAAAAAAACCTTTGATTTGATGCACAAATGTAGCGAGTGTGGAGGCGTCTCCATCAATTTTAGTGACGGCCGGCCCGGCCCTCTGCCACTTGACTGAGGCGTCACTGTCTGCCTCTCTTCAATCGTGTGTGGTTTGTGTGCTTACTTAATTGGACTCATCTATATATATATGCCAACCAAAGTGTTTGCCTAAATTCCAACAACTACAAACAATTTCATTTTAATTTCCCACTAACATTCTATGTCCCGTCTTATTTACTCACATTAACACTTCATAATTCTCAAATTACTTTTCACTATACAAATTTTTTTTAACATTTTTAAAATGGTTAAACCGTGTGTTTTTAATCTTTGGTGCCGAATAATATGGATTAAATTCATAGTGAGAGTTTGATAAAATTATAATAAACCGATCTAATTTAGTTTGAAGCTAGCTTCATCAAAATTACGGTGTTCAAATGCACAGTAATTGCAAATATGCACTAAAACATATGACATGTCTACATGCATGGTTCCAAAAATGTTTTGTCAATAGTGTACCATATATATGTCCCGTGATTGTTCAATTTCACAGCACAGCATCTGGCTCAAAATTTGATTACAAACTTTTATTTTGCTTTGAAACTTTATTCCTCTTGATCCGTAAAAGCTATGTTAGAAAAATATATATAAAATGAGGTATGAACATGGTTTCCATTACACAGCAGCTAGCATGAGGTGCATTTTCTTCCCAAAAGGAAAGAGAATTAGGTTCGGTTCTGTAGCTTTCTGAATTGGAGTCAGAGCAGAAGCTGCTTGGAATGCCAATTTTTGATTCTTATAGGCTGCATGCATCTCAAATGAAACAAGACAAAAGAATCTCTCCTCTTAAAGTCAAAAAATTACTTATTTAGCTGTAATGTAATAACTTAGTCGTTAAACTCATTAATCTAAAAGTTGGGTTAAATTTAAGGAATAAACTGAAGGTCGGGACCATGTGCGTACGTACCATACAGTCATAATAAATGATATGCATATATATGCACCTTATGCATTGTATGAAGAAAATGTGACATTGAAACAGATTTTAATTAGTGCCATGCCCATGCCATCAGTGCTTTACTTTGTCCTTGTGAATTACGGTACAATATTGGTCTGCCCATGTCTTGAGATAGCATATATTTATAGTACTGTGTGCTTATAATTCCATAGCAATGTTTCCTGATCTGAAATCATTGAATCATGTATGATTTGGTTGGTTTACTTTATCAAATCATGCATGCACACATGACAATTGCATTCCCTCTAGTGAACACGCTCCAATCATTGGGAAACATATATAGTGCATAGTGTCATGTCACTAAACCCCATCCCCTTCATTTAATTTGGGAATTTTCAAATACACCCTAGAGTCGGTATTATAAGCATTTAAGCTGGTGGCTTCTTTACCTATTAAGGTTGTGAGGTTGAGTTTGTACTAGCAAGAGAAACTACCTTATATGCTTTTGTGGTTTCTATGACTCAAACTTGAGTGTTGCAAAATCATATATTGAGAGACAATGTTTCAGACGTTTTTCAGGATACAATATTCCGACTTGCTTTAGCATCGTCCCCTAAAGCCTAACATGTTTTGATGAGTGCTCTTTTCTGTAAAATTGTTTAAGATATGAAAGTTGATTTTCTCATGACCACAAGGCAGAAAACGACTTTTTGGTGTTTGAAAGCAGCACATGCTTGAGATTTTCTTCTAGCTATCCTCATAGGTTAGGACAACACATCTCCCCAAAAGAGTATCATATTATCCTTAGGTACCGCCTCATGATTCCATTGTTTCCTATTGATGAGGTTTGCCCTATTTATTTTAAGGTGTGCCTAGATGCTTTTGGGGAATACACAACTCATTGTAGAGAGTTATCCAAGTTTCAAACACAACCATGACCAGGCCAGGGATATTCTTTTTAATATATTTAAGCGTGCATAAATTTTTGTGATGAAAGAGACACCGATGAGCTTCTTGACTAAAGAAGGGAGATCAACACTTCGATCCGCATATGTTCTAATGTATGGATAGGTACGATGGAAACATACTTGTGTGAATTTATTTTTTTGAACGACACATGCTTGTGTTAACTTGACTAGAGTTTCTCCACTTGTAGACTAGGGTTGGAGATTTTATTGTGGGATATTGAAGTCCTCAAAGCTGCTTCAAACAAAGTGGCAAAAATGAGAAAACGTATTCGAACAATTAATATTTTTATACTATTTGCATTTGACACTTTTGACTTTCTAGCAACAGAAATTGTAGATCTTCTAAATATAGAGTTCAAAGGAGCATGCATAGTAATGTGTTGTGTTCTCAGTCTATGGATGTAATGTTTAGAATTATTGATTTTGTCATACAAAAGTGGTTTAGCGACATAGTTTGTTTTCCGTCTATCTTAAATATATATTTTGGACATTAGAAAGTACAATTAAAAAATTATCACTCTACCAAATTTTTTTATATCAATTTTGTATTAAAAATTAAAAGATGACATTTTTTTGGTCATTTTTTTCTTTTTGTAAATAAACCGGTTATTTTGAAATAGAGAAAAACACTAACCGATGAAGATATATGTTGACCCCGCACAATAAGTTGATCTTGTAATTGTGATATTGACATGATTAAATTTGATCTTCTTTACTGAATAAATATTGATTAGAGGGTCCCAAATTACATATTTGAAGAGAAATGTTGGAGACAAATTAAAGTTAAGAAGAAAGAAAAAAAAATTAACATTGTGTTTAAAATTTATATTATCCGTATGATCTTGATCCAACGGTGACAAATATAATAATTGTGTGATAGCGTGAAATTGTGAGTACATGGGAATGATGGTCCGCAAAATAAAAGGATATACTAGACAACATAATTGGTGTTAAAGATATTAACGTTGGGATGGTAGCCTCATGATTGTTCTTTGACTTGAGAGGAAACACAATTGATGAAAGCCATGCTAGCTAGCTTTCTTGCTGAACAAAGACAATTCTCTAAGTGGTTTTCACGCCTGCTTCCTTTCAAGTACGTACCTTTGCCAGTTTCCTCACATTGTCATTTCATACACCGATGGATCGATCGATCGATCGAGCTTGTATTAATTTCAGGGACAAAGCAAGGAAGCATCTTTGGAATGTGTCACCCGGACTTCATTTTTCTTTTTTGACACATTCATGATTTTAAATGCTTGTGTTGTTTCGTGTTAATTCTACTATATCACGATATCATCGAAGAGAGCTTCAAAACCTTTGTGTTGTGGTTGTTAAAAGGTTTAACAAATGGGAGTATCTACTAAACAAACAATCACGCATAAACGCACACGTGCACACACATATTTAATGTGGTAAATACTTCGGTGCACATTTATTTAAATATATGTACATATTCGATGGGGCGGTCAATTCTAATTAGTCCACAAATAATATTTATTGATTTTTTTATATATTAAATATTATTAATAGACCTATCAGAATTATTCACTTCAGAAATTTATCGGTACAATATTATACATATTCAAATAGAATGTATATCGAAATGTTAATCGTATTTAATAACCTAATTTTTTTGACAATGAGCGACTCCAACATAACTAAATACTATCAACTTAAATGCAGTATATATGTAGATCTTATTCAAAACTCACAATTTAACAAGGTAAAACTCTAATATACAACTATGCATACAAATCAATTGGTAAAAAGGTAAAATAAATTAAACTAAAGAGGAAAAAGAGGTAAAAAAAGAGTAAATATAAAAAGAAAATGTTTCCACCACTTGTAAATAAAGCAATGAACCTCCACCAACTTGTTTGAAGTTAAAGTAAGAAAATATACACAAACCTCATTCCAGCTTGGAATTAATCCTACAATATAAATTAGCTTGGAGTAATAGTGAGAAAGAAGGCGCGGATTACAAGAAAGATAGCAGTGAGTAGTAATTCTCAGAGCTAGCAATAGCAATAGCAATGCAATCAATCAGTCTTTAATCATAGAAAGCTCCAACACACACACACACACACACTCACTCCTTTGTTTGTTTGTTTGTTTGAAAGTTAGTACATTTTCAGTTTCACATGCTATGCTAATGGTAATGGTAAATTGGTAATGCTAAGGTTTTGTTTGGTTTAGAGGAAAGAAAAATGGAGAAAAGAAAATTACGCATTTCAGTGGATGAATTTAGTTGGGTTGGGTGGTTGGTTGGTTCATTTGGTTGTACTACGAAATTATCTGTCTGAGTATGTATGTCTGATTGTAAGAACAAACAAACAAGACCATGCTGCTGCTGGCTATAGCTAACTGCTCACTCCAGTTTTGCTCTGTTCTATCTGCCTGCCACTTCTGTTTTTGTTTTCTTTCTTCAAATTTACTTTATCTTATTATTATGCATACTCATAATTCATTCCCGTTAAACTACTAACTAACTACTCAAACTGTATACAGTACTCTTTCCCACATTTTTCAAATACTATTAATTAATTAATTAATTAATTATACACTAGTATTATTTGATTTGATTTCATTTAATTCAGCTGCACTCTCTCAAAAGCTTAACCCCAAAAACTAAATAAGACAAAGATTGGTATTAATGGCTTTGTCATTAACACATGCTACCAACTAACAAACAAACAAACTAATCTGCTACTTTTGATTACTTTGTTTGGTATGCAGAATCAATAATACACAAATTGAATTATATATGGTTCCAAGTTTGGTATCCTTCAAATTGAAAATTGCCTAGGATTTTATTGCTGTGACTGTGGTACAATATATATCTTTATCCTAGATAGATTGCACGTCTTTGCATTTTTATGAGAGGGCACCATATACTATAATAAGTTTTTTCTAAACTATCCTTCATAATTTAGGGGTATTTACCCATTGACTAAATAAAAACAAACCATATGTATATGTGAAATAAAAGTTAGTTACAAATTATTTATAAATACATACAAATTTATGTATGTGTTTTCTTCTTATTGGTTGATGAGTATATCTCGATGCCTCACAATTATAATATAATATATGCACATATATAGTATTAATATATTAATTGAATTTGATTTTTTTGGTTGATTTTCCTTAATTAAATAATCAATACTATAGTAATACCTCCCATCTCATTTGTCTTGTTGACTAACTTATGCACTGCAAAAATTGTCCCCAATATTATATACACATATAACATCATTTTCAATCGCCCTCTCCCTTTCTTACAAACGTACTGCACCTGTCAAATTATATATATTTTCTACGTTTTACATTAACATTATCCTCCCTCATATATGCATGCTTAGGTACTACAAAATGTTAATTTCTTTATTCACAATTTTCGAATTCTATTCATAATCTCTCATGTCAATGTAACATTGCATAGATCAAAAGTTCACACCACGGGACGGGACCAATTAGGGCCGAATCTAACTATCTAAGATTTTGGATAGCCTATACAAATAATAAAATTAAAAGGCTTACGCCCTAATAATTATTTTAATATTGTTTTTCTTGTGTATTTGTTGGAAAATCACTACTAATTCATTCATAATAAAGGTTGTTTAAACAAATTTTTTCTATAGAAATCAAATCAGCATTATTTAATATATGTTTCAGAGTTAAGTTAATGATGAGAACAATTATATATAGTATAGTATGAAATGGTAGATCGCAATGTGTTTGAAAAAAAATATACATTGTAGTAATTGAAAAGAAAAATCTCTAGTTTTATTTAGTGTAAGAATTGCAATGTCACAAAGTGTCAATACCAAGTAGTTTAGTTGCCCTATAGAATTGAAGTTGACACCTGACCCTCGCAAAGGTTATAAACTTATATATGCTTCAATATTTGTCTAAAAATCAGGTTAGAGAGTCAAAGAAAAGTGAGAGAGAAGTGATTAGGAAGAAAAATAAAGTGTCTTGAATAGTCTCAGCCTAAGATTGGAGAAAATGGTCAAACTTTTATTTATTTATACTAGTATATATTGAATTTGAAGAGGCCTCTAATAATGTAATTGAATCTAGAACTTAGGGCATATTATAAAAAAATTATTGGTGCCCTTAAAAAATAGGTTAATGTACATGATCACACTTTCTAATTAAGCATCCTCAAGGCCACCACTTATTATCATCATGAACTCCATAAGGAGAGTAAATTTCTTTTTTTGGGCTTTCACCACCAGTTTAATCTGGTTTTGAGGTCAGTTCTGACATTAAGTGGTTTCAGCCTCTTCCCGATCGCAGTTGCGGGGGATTGAATTGTGGTCTTCCCTACCAAATTCAGCATCAATTACCACCGAACCAACTAAAAATTGATATAAGGAAAGTAACTTATCTTATAATAACAATGAGATTAAGAGGTAAATAAAGTTAGTGGCAAACAATTACTTTCCTCATTGTTAATAAAGTGCACCCTATTAGTTATTATTATTACAAAGAAAATCCCATTTTCCCATCCCATTATATAAAAGTATATACGGTATATATGATCCCTTATCATAGTTGGGAATGGGATATATATGAGTATGAGACATTAGGGTAATGGAGAAATTCCCACAAAAAGAGTAGACATGATATGATGAGGGGTAAAGGGACTAAATGGGGTACCTATATATATTATGAAAGAGCCAGAGATGCCCGTGAATATGAGCCTAACTAGTATAAGGATAGTAAATAGTTGGATATTATAATAGAATTGACCTTGATATCTATGTTGTGGGGTTTACAATACAACAATACATACATCATCCTGGATTTGGTGGAAATCCAAGTCATATTCGATATGTGCTTGTCCACACATTGTCTTTTTAGATATCATTGTCACTCATGGCCTCTCAATATTTTTATAGCCATCACTGCTCCAAAACTATATATTAATTAATTCATCATTCATCCTCTTATATGACTTTCCATGTCATTGTCCTAAGGCATACCCATGCTGCTAGTTTATATAATTCATGGATACTTATTATATATCAAATTCCGCATTATGTCCTCTTTGAATGTTTTAAACGGTGAGGGAATCTCTTATTAAAGTACTCATTTGTACTTATATATAAATTTAAATTCTAGACTAATTAGATTCCTATTTAATTTAGTCAATGATTCTTCCAAATAGTATGTTATGCACACGCAGCTTCTAGAGTCACCAACCGGATAAGCTAAGTGCATATGCTACTAAAGTATAGCAAGGAAGGCACCCTACTCATTATTCACGCACTTTGTATTTTTTTTATTTTACTCTTCCGCTATTTAAATAACAGGCGTTATAAAAATGAGTAATTTTTGTGGAAAAACATCCTATATGGAAATTCAAGATTTTAAATGTCAGTTACTTAAGTAGAGGATTTTATAAAAATATATATGAAATTTGAGTAAAAAAACACTTCCGAACATAAAAAATTTCTCATTTTTATATTGTCAAGTGCTTAAGTAGCGAATGACATAAAAATAAGAATTTTAAAGAAAAAACACCCTACAAAAATAAAATTTTGGAGATTTTAAACATAAAATTTGCTACTTAAGTACGTAGCGGACAAAAAATTTTGGTAATTTTGTTTTTCGTGCAAATAAAGAAGTAGGGTGACAAAAGAAATTTTCAAAAAAAATTGTATGCTTCAAATACATTTTAATATATCGTCTCTACGGCCCAAAAGCCCATCATAAGACAACAATTTTAGAAAATTTCTTTCCCCACCCCCCTTCTCTTTTTAACCCCCCTAAAATCCAAATTTATTCCTGAAATTTTTAAAATTTTGAACACAAAAGCTCGGTAAAGGCGTACCGAGAATTTTAAATTTTGCGGTAAACGAAACCCGAGACATGTTCTTATATACCTGCAGACCTGTCTTTCCCTCTTCATTTGTGAAAATTCTCAAACACACTAACAAAAGTTCCACACGATTCTCTTGCGTGATTCCGTCCATTGGAGGCTTGAAATCAAGATTGGAACCTTGGCTAACCGTTTCTACACGCATTGAAGCTCAAAAACAAGGTAAATTTCAATCTCTACCGTTTAGTTTACGCACACCCACTTTCTAGCTTACTAGGTTTCTGACACATGATCGCTCGGTAAATGTCTACCGAGAATACCTTCGGTAAAAGCGTACCGAGAAGACCTTCGGTAAACGCGTACCGAGAAAGTCTGTGTGTGAAATTTTCTGCATAGCTCACTGCACTGGCAGAGCTTTGGTTTGTAATAGCTTAGAAATGGCATAGTTATGGTTTGCAATAGCTTAGAAATGAAGTTAGCTTATGACTCAACATGTTTTGTTTTAATTTGCTTCATTTGTTAAGTAATCATGGTTTGTATTGGCTTATGAACTAACATGACTTAACATGATTAAGATAAGTCTAAGTGAATAATTGTTTGTAACATGACTTATTGTTGATTTGTTGTGTTATTTTGTAGTTATGGCCGACGAATCTAAACCTCCGGACGAGTGCAAAGTCATTGTAGTCAAACCTCCGGCAATAAATATTGATGTATCTTCTCATTTTGTGACCAAAGAAGCTTTTGAAACAAAAGAGGCTTTGCTTAAGTGGGCACGCGACATAGCAACCCCTTTACGGTTTACAATTGTAGTTGAAAGATCCGACAACGGTAGCGCTAAGAGAAAGGCGTTTATTGTTTTGGGTTGTGAAAGGGGCGGTACATACAAACCGACGGGGAAGAAACCAAAGAAAGATGGGTTGGGATCGAGAAAATGTGGTTGCCCGTTTCGCATCCGAGGCTACTTTCATGTAACTTCAAGGCTATGGAATGTTAGCGTTACTAATGGCATACACAACCATGAACTTGACAGTGCTCTACAAGGCCATCTAATTGCGGGGCGCTTGAAATCGGACGAGAAAGAGTTACTAGAAGAGTTGACAAGGAATTTTGTTGCGCCTAAGAATATTATGTCTGCGATGAAAGAGAGGGATCCGAATAATGTCACGGATGCGAGGCAAATTTACAATGCCCGGTGGAGATTAAAACAAAGGAGTAGGTCTAATATGAATGAAATTCAACACTTGATGAAGTTGCTTGACGACAACAATTACTTTTTCAAGGCTCGAACCAATGGTGAGTCCGAATATGTGCACAATATCTTCTTTGCACATCCTAAATCTGTTTGTTTGTTCAACACCTTTCCAACCGTTTTGTTGATGGATTCAACTTATAAAACGAACAAATACGGTATGCCATTGTTCGAAATTGTTGGCGAAACCTCATGTGAAGAAACATATAGCGTGGGGTTTGCGTTTATGAGTAGCGAAAAGGAAGAAAACTTCACTTGGGTGTTGCAACAATGTATGGCTCTTTTGAGGAATAAAGAGGTGAAGCCGAAGGTTGTGGTAACTGACAGGGACACTGCATTGATGAATGTCGTTGCCACGGTTTTTCCGGAGTCGGCCCATTTAGTTTGTTATTTTCATGTGAAGAAAAATCTAACTCAAATGATGAAGCCACATTGCAAGATCAGAGACGGTGAAAAAATTACCGCAAAACAACTTTGGGCTCAAATTGAGAAGGCTTTCGATGACATCTTGTTCTCGCGTGAAGAAGATGATTATGTTGCCTCTGTTTTAAAGTTTAGGCAACTATGTTCTCGGTTTCCACGGTTCCTCAGATATCTTGAAGAAACTATTTTGGATACCGATAGGGAGAGTTTTGTATGTGCTTGGACAGATAGAGTTATGCATCTCGACAATACTACTACCAACAGAGTCGAAAGTGCACATGGTAGGTTGAAGGGTTTTTTGACGGATGGTCGTGGTGATTTGGCCAAGGGTTGGGCAGCGATCAACAAAATGTTGATTCTTCAATTCAACGAAATTCAAGCAACATTTGGTAGGAATATGTCAGTTTTAGAACACACCTTCAAGGGTCATTATCTCTATCCGTTGTTGGTTTATAAAATATCGAGAAATGCTTTGAATCACATTCGTGGAGAAGAACTAAGAGCTGAGGAGTGTGGTATGGATAGCAAGAAGTGCGGTTGTTTGATGCGGAGGATTTATGGGGTCCATCTGATTGCACAAAGTCAAAGTCAAAATATAACCTTCAAATAACTAGCTACCATATACAAGGGTGAAGGGACATCATTCGAGGAGTCAAAATTTAACTCGTAAATTTTTCATTTTTCTGTACTTATAGTGTTTGAGTAGGGCTATTGGACTAAGAAAAAAAATTGCAAATAACAATTAAATGATTGAATAATTTGATCTCTTTCTTAAAGGTGAATTTATAGCCATTGGACTAAATGAAAAATAATAATTTAATGTTATTTTCTATCTTTTCTCGAGAGCATTTAATTTTTAAGTGATAAAAAGTAAATCGATAAATATCATCATTTTATAAATATTTTTTATGGAATATATTTTTATTTATTAATTAGGTGAAAATAAATTAATTTTATGCATAATTCTAAAACATAAATTAAAAATCAAATGTCAGTGTTGAGGTAGGCAAACAATAAATATTTAGATTTGATCATGAATGATAAACCATGCATTAATAGCGGGCCACGGGTGATATAGTAGATTTTTTTTTTTAAATCCTTCAATAGGTTAGGCCCTTCAAATTTTTAAAGTATACTGAGCGACCTTAGAGCATAATAAGTGGTCTAAAGAGAATTTTTTTGATATAGGCTCTGTTTGGTAAAATTAGCAGTTGGCTGATAAGCTAGTTTATGGCTGATAGCTTATAGCTGATGGCTGATAGCTGATAGCTTATGACTGATAAGCTAATTGAAGTGTTTGGTAAAATTAGCGGTTCAACTAGCTGATAAATGTAAAAAGACATAAAATTAATTAAGATAGTAATTTAAATTTATTAATTAATATAACTCTTATATTTTATTATTAAATTAATTTGTGTATATTCAAATGTTATGTATAACAATTATGTATAATAATTATTTAAAATCATGCTTATTTGGATGTATTGTCTCGAGCATGATTTTTCTAGATTTTATACCAACTTACCCAAATTGATTCAATTGAGGCCGAATTAGAAATGTTATTATTAATTCAAATATTATCCAAATATTGCAAATATTGTAAAATTATATATTTTTTCTAACTTGTTTAAAGATTCGTTTGTGCAAAGAAAAATTGTTGCAATATACGTATATAATACAAATTACAAAACAAGGTTTGGTGTAATAATTTTATGTTAGAATTAACTAATCAATTTAATAAGATACCTCCCAGCACAATGTTTAGATGCATGTCTCAAATCAAAGTGAAAATAGGGTAAAGGTGTATCCATGGGTAAAATTGGATTTTTATTAAAATAATAAGGGTAAAAATGGAAGAAAAGATGATAAGTTATAAGCTATAAACTCATAAGCTAATTGAAATAGCGTCTGGAAAATAAGCTATAAGTCAGTGTTGAAAAGACTGTTACCAAACAAGTCTTTTAGCTTATAAGCTATAAGACATAAGCTATAAGTCAGTTTTGGAGGCTTGCCAAACAGACCCATAGTATGTCAATTTAAAAATACCCTTTTGTTTGATTCGGAAGGTAAGCTACGAAGCTTTTGAAAGGTGAGTTCCAAATTTGCTTAGTTTTAGAGGATATATCTTTCGAAATGTCACTTTATATACTCTCAAACTAGAATGAATAGGAACAATTAAATTTTTTGTTAAGTTTCAAACACAATCACTTTCTTCCCACTACCTCTTAATCCAAAGTCATCCATTCAAATTTATTCATCCCTTGCCTATCTAACTTTATTGGTGGAGTATTGGAAAAGAAGTGAAAGTAGTCAAAGTACACTTTCTGCAAGATAACATAGAGAGTAACAATTCAAAAATTACATTATAAAACCCTGCATATTTAAAATTTAAATTGTAACTTCTAAACCGTCCTAAGGGGCAATTTCAAAACTTGGAGGTGGAAGCAATGTGGGGGAGCTACAAGAGAAATTTTCTACAAAGAAAGCAAACCAAAATGAGACTGTTGGTTCCATGTTTTGACCAAAACCAAAATGAGACTGATTGCACCCTCCTATCTCCTATGCTTTGGTGTGTTAACGGACTCTTATGCATTGGTGGCTAGGGTTAAGAATTTTGGGATTTTTACAATCTTGGTGAAATAATACGATATTTTTGATATTTCACTTAAATCGATCCACAAACACATTATATATGTGTTGGATATAAGATTCTTCAAAGAAATGAATATAAAATATTTATTCATTTCAATAGTTTTTTTTCAACTTTTGTGGGTTATAGACTACCAATCTTGGGATTTTTCCAAACTCTGGGAAAAAATAGCATTTGTATGGTATCTCACCTAAATGGAATCACAGACACACTATATATATGTTGGGTAGAAGATTTTACAAAGAAAATAATAAAAAATAATTTATTCATTTCAATAGTTTTTTTAAAAATTTACGTAGGTTATAGACTACGAATTTTTGGATTTTAACAATTTGGTGAAATTATATGATTTCTTAAATATCTCACTTAAATCGATCCATACAAACACTATATATATGTTGGATATAAGATTCTTCAAAAAAGGGGATAAAAAACAATTTATTCATTTCGATAAAATTTTTTACAACACATATAGTGTGTTTGTGGATCAATTTAGGTGAAGAATTAAACAAATCAAGTTTTTTCATCGAGAATGGAAAAATTACATGATACGGAGTCAGACACGAAAATAGTTTAAAAAACTATAGAAATGAATAAATGTCTTTTTGAGTCAATTTTTTGTAGAAACTTCTATTCATACACATACTGTGTGTCTGTGGATCCATTTATGTGTAGAATCAAATAAATCAAAATTTTATCATCAAATATGGAAAAATCACATAATTCGTGGTCTAAACCCACGAAAATCGTTAAAAAAAAAACTATCAAAAAAATTAAAATGGCTTTTCGAGTATAATTTTTGTAGAAACTTCTATTCAAACACTTATAGTGTGTTTGTCGATCAATTTCTGTGAAGAATCAAACAAATCAATTTTTTCACCAAGATTGGAAAAGTTTCACAATTCGTAGTCTATATATATAACCTACGAAAATTGTTAAAAACCATGGAAATGAATAAATTGCTTTTCGAGTCTATTTTTTGTATAAACTTCTATTCTAATACATACAGTGTGTCTGTGGATCCATTTAGGTAAAGAATCAAACAAATCTTTTTGTTATCACCGAGAATGGAAAAACCACATAATTTGTAGTCTATAACCCACGAAAATCGTTAAAAAAACTATCAAAATAAATAAATGGATTTTCGAGTCTAAGATTTGTAGAAACTTTTATTCTTACTCATATGGTGTGTCTGTGCATCCAATTTGGTGAAGAATCAAACAAATCAAATGTGTGCACCGAGAACTGAAAAATCACATGATTCAGAGTCAGCGACGAAAATAGTTTAAAAAACTATAGAAATGAATAAATGCCTTTTCGAGTCCATTTTTTGTAGAAATTTCTATTCCTACACATAGTGTGTGTCTGTGGATCCAGTTATGTGTAGAATCAAACAAATCAAAATTTTATCATCAAATATGGAAAAATCACATAATTCGTGGTCTATAACCCACGAAAATCGTTTAAAAAAACTATCAAAATAAATAAATGGCTTTTCGAGTCAATTTTTTATAGAAACTTCTATTCCAACACTTATAGTGTGTCTGTGGATCAATTTCTGTGAAGAATCAAACAAATCAAAAAAATTCAACGAGATTGGAAAAATTTCACAATTCATAGTCTATAACCTAGAAAAATAGTTAAAAACTATAGAAATGAATAAATTGCTTTTCGAGTCTAATTTTTTTATAAACTTCTATTCTAACACATATAGTGTGTATGTGGATCCATTTAGGTAAAGAATCAAACAAATCTTTTTGTTATCACCGAGAATGGAAAAATCACATAATTTGTAACCCACGAAAATCGTTAAAAAACTATCAAAATGAATAAATGGATTTTCGGGTCTAATATTTGTAGAAATTTTTATTTTACACATATAGTGTGTCTGTGCATCCAATTAGGTGAAGAATCAAACAAATCCATTTTTTTCACCGAGAATTGAAAAATCACATATTTCAGAGTCTACAACCCACGAAAATCGTTAAAAAACTATCAAAATGAATTAATTGCTTTTAAAGTATATTTTTTGTAGAAACTTATATTCCAACACATATAGTGTGTATGTGGATCAATATAGGTGAAGAATCAAACAATTTTTAACCGAGATTGGAAAAATCTCATAATTCGTAGTCTAAATAACTCACGAAAATCGTTAAAAAACAATCAAAATGAATAAATGTCTTTTCGAGTCTATTTTTTGTATAAACTTCTTTCACAACACATATAGTGCGTGTGTGGATTCAAATAGGTGAAGAATCAAACAAGTCTTATTTTTATCACCGAGAATGGAAAAATAACATAATTCGTAGTCTATTGAAATGATTAAATGGCTTTTCGAGTATAATTTTTGTAGAAACTTCTATTCCTACACATATAGTGTGTCTGTGGATCTAATTAGGGATCGAATCAAACAAATCAAATTTTTCCACCGAGATTGTAAAAATTTCACAATTCGTAGTCTATAACCTACGAAAATTGTTAAAAACCATGGAAATAAATAAATTGCTTTTCGAGTCCATTTTTTGTATAAACTTCTATTCTAACACATACAGTGTGTCTGTGGATCCATTTAGGTAAAGAATCAAACAAATCTTTTTGTTATCACCGAGAATGGAAAAACCACATAATTTGTAGTCTATAACCCACAAAAATCGTTAAAAAAACTATCAAAATGAATAAATGGATTTTCGAGTCTAAGATTTGTAGAAACTTTTATTCTTACTCATATAGTGTGTCTGTGCATCCAATTTGGTGAAGAATCAAACAAATCAAATGTGTTCACCGAGAACTGAAAAATCACATGATTCAGAGTCAGCCACGAAAATAGTTTAAAAAACTATAGAAATGAATAAATGGCTTTTCAAGTTCATTTTTTGTAGAAACTTCTATTCCTACACATAGTGTGTGTCTGTGGATCCAGTTATGTGTAGAATCAAACAAATCAAAATTTTATCATCAAATATGGAAAAATCACATAATTCGTGGTCTATAACCCACAAAAATTGTTAAAATAACATAATTCGTAGTCTATTGAAATGATTAAATGGCTTTTCGAGTATAATTTTTGTAGAAACTTCTATTCCTACACATATAGTGTGTCTGTGGATCTAATTAGGGATCGAATCAAACAAATCAAATTTTTCCACCGAGATTGTAAAAATTTCACAATTCGTAGTCTATAACCTACGAAAATTGTTAAAAACCATGGAAATAAATAAATTGCTTTTCGAGTCCATTTTTTGTATAAACTTCTATTCTAACACATACAGCGTGTCTGTGGATCCATTTAGGTAAAGAATCAAACAAATCTTTTTGTTATCACCGAGAATGGAAAAACCACATAATTTGTAGTCTATAACCCACGAAAATCGTTAAAAAAACTATCAAAATGAATAAATGGATTTTCGAGTCTAAGATTTGTAGAAACTTTTATTCTTACTCATATAGTGTGTCTGTGCATCCAATTTGGTGAAGAATCAAACAAATCAAATGTGTTCACCGAGAACTGAAAAATCACATGATTCAGAGTCAGCCACGAAAATAGTTTAAAAAACTATAGAAATGAATAAATGCCTTTTCGAGTCCATTTTTTGTAGAAACTTCTATTCCTACACATAGTGTGTGTCTGTGGATCCAGTTATGTGTAGAATCAAACAAATCAAAATTTTATCATCAAATATGGAAAAATCACATAATTTGTGGTCTATAACCCACGAAAATCGTTAAAAAAGACTATCAAAATAAATAAATGGCTTTTCGAGTCAATTTTTTTATAGAAACTTCTATTCCAACACTTATAGTGTGTCTGTGGATCAATTTCTGTGAAGAATCAAACAAATCAAAAAAATTCACCGAGTTTGAAAAAATTTCACAATTCGTAGTCTATAACCTAGAAAAATCGTTAAAAACTATAGAAATGAATAAATTGTTTTTCGAGTCTATTTTTTTATAAACTTCTATTCTAACACATATAGTGTTTATGTGGATCCATTTAGGTAAAGAATCAAACAAATCTTTTTGTTATCACCGTGAATGGAAAAATCACATAATTTGTAACCCACGAAAATCGTTAAAAAACTATCAAAATGAATAAATGGATTTTCGAGTCTAATATTTGTAGAAATTTTTATTTTACACATATAGTGTGTCTGTGTATCCAATTAGGTGAAGAATCAAACAAATCAATTTTTTTCACCGAGAATTGAAAAATCACATATTTCATAGTCTATAACCCACGAAAATCGTTAAAAAACCATCAAAATGAATAAATTGCTTTTCAAGTATATTTTTTGTAGAAACTTATATTCCAACTCATATAGTGTGTATGTGGATCAATATAGGTGAAGAATCAAACACTTTTTAACCGAGATTGGAAAAATCTTATAATTCGTAGTCTAAATAACTCACGAAAATCGTTAAAAAAACAATCAAAATGAATAAATGTCTTTTCGAGTATATTTTTTGTATAAACTTCTTTCACAACACATATAGTGCATGTGTGGATTCAATTAGGTGAAGAAACAAACAAGTCTTATTTTTATCACCGAGAATGGAAAAATAACATAATTCGTAATCTATAACCCACAAAAATCGTTAAAAAACTATTGAAATGATTAAATGGCTTTTCGAGTATAATTTTTGTAGAAACTTCTATTCCTACACATATAGTGTGTCTGTGGATCTAATTAGGGATCGAATCAAACAAATCAAATTTTTCCACCGAGATTGTAAAAATTTCACAATTCGTAGTCTATAACCTATGAAAATTGTTAAAAACCATGGAAATGAATAAATTGCTTTTCGAGTCTATTTTTTGTATAAACTTCTATTCTAACACATACAGTGTGTCTGTGGATCCATTTAGGTAAAGAATCAAACAAATATTTTTGTTATCACCGAGAATGGAAAAACCACATAATTTGTAGTATATAACCCACGAAAATCGTTAAAAAAAACTATCAAAATGAATAAATGGATTTTCGAGTCTAAGATTTGTAGAAACTTTTATTCTTACTCATATAGTGTGTTTGTGCATCCAATTTGGTGAAGAATCAAACAAATCAAATGTGTTCACCGAGAACTGAAAAATCACATGATTCAGAGTCAGCCGCGAAAATAGTTTAAAAAACTATAGAAATGAATAAATGCCAATTCGAGTCCATTTTTTGTAGAAAACTTCTATTCCTACACATAGTGTGTGTCTGTGGATCCAGTTATATGTAGAATCAAAGAAATCAAAATTTTATCATCAAATATGGAAAAATCACATAATTCGTGGTCTATAACCCACGAAAATCGTTAAAAAAAACTATCAAAATAAATAAATGGCTTTTCGAGTCAATTTTTTATAGAAACTTCTATTCCAACACTTATAGTGTGTCTGTGGATCAATTTCTGTGAAGAATCAAACAAATCAAAAAAATTCACCGAGATTGGAAAAATTTCACAATTCGTAGTCTATAACCTAGAAAAATCGTTAAAAACTATAGAAATGAATAAATTGCTTTTCGAGTCTATTTTTTTTATAAACTTCTATTCTAACACATATAGTGTGTATGTGGATCCATTTAGATAAAGAATCAAACAAATCTTTATGTTATCATCGAGAATGGAAAAATCATATAATTTGTAACCCACGAAAATCGTTTAAAAAACTATCAAAATGAATAAATGACTTTTCGAGTCTAATTTTTGTAGAAACTTCTATTCCAACACATATAGTGTGTCTGTGGATCCAATTAGGTGAAGAATCAAACAAATTAAATTTTTTCACCGAGATTGTAAAAATTGCATAATTCGTAGTCTATATAACCCACAAAAATCGTTAAAAAAAATATAGAAATGAATAAATGTCTTTTTCTACTCCATTTTTTTTTGTAGAAAGTTATATTCCTACACATATAGTGTGGCTGTGGATCTAATTAGGTGAAGAATCTAACAAATCAAATTTTTCACCGAGATTAAAAAAATCTCATAGACTACGAATTTTGGGATTTTGCCAAACTCTGTGAAAAAATATGATATGTTTGATATCTCATCTAAATCAATCAATATACACATTATATGTGTTGAATAAAAGATTCTTTAATAAAGAGGATAAAAAATAATTTATTCATTTCAATAGCTTTTTTTACAAATTTCGTGGCTATATAGGACTACGAACTTTGGGAATATATTTGTTATTATTATAAATAATTGTACTATTCCAAAAAAAAAAAACTATATATATATATATATATAGGGTCAGGATCAAATGACACCAATGTGTCAAACTTAGTAACATGACACCTCCGATAATTCTTTATCGGATAATCGTATTACAAAATCAACCGTTGGATTCAAAGCTATTATTATATAGATCATGTCTATAAAATTTAACATCAATCGGAAACCATTTGATTGGTTAAAGAGAAGGATAAAAATTAACGGTTTTGACGAAGTTTTGTAAGACGTTGGTTTTTATGCATCACATTGACATATCAAATGATTTCCGATTGTTGTTAAATTTTATAGACATGATCTATATAATAATAGCTTTGAATCCAACGGTTGATTTTGCAATACAATTATCCGATAAAGAATTATCGGAGGTGTCATGTTACTAAGTTTGACACCTTGGTGTCATTTGATCCTGACCCATATATATAATAAATAAAAGGTATAGCCTTCTCTTCTCCTTAAGATTTTGATAAGACTGCTGCAAGCAATGGCAAACAATACGGCGGTGCTACGGAAGAAACCATCACCGCTTCTACGGAAGATCGGTATCACTGCTTGAACATCTTCCGTTGGATCTGGTGGAAGAAATCCTTTGTAGACTTCCCGTGAAACAACTGATTCAACTCCGTTGCGTCTGCAAGTCATTGAATTCTCTTATCTCCAAAAATTCTAATTTTGCGAAGAAGCACCTCCGTTTGTCTTGGTGGTACCATAGGGACATTGAAGGGTTGTCTGTCCCTTCTTGTTTCCATGCAGGAAACTTTTTCTCATGTTTGGATTATGAAAGAATTTGGTAATGAAAAGTCTTGGACTAAATTGTTAAGTAGGATTCCTTACATGAAAGAATGGTGGCCTTTTCGCTATATCAAAATATTATATGTTTCAGAGGATCACCAAGTGCTCATGGAGATTTATACAAAGATGAACTTTAGGTTGCTTGTTTATGATTCCATAAATAATACTTTTTATTTTCCTGAATTTCAAAACAAGATCAGTAAGAATGCTTTGGCGCATCCAGAAGTCTAGGTTGAGAGTTTGATATCACCTTTTTAGATGCCGTGCTACAATACCTCATTTAGAGCTCAACTGCAGCCTATAAGTTAACTAATTTTCTTGTTTTTATTTATTTTTATGCTTAGTCTGATTAGTAGCGACTTTACTTTTAATTAACTCATGGTGTATGGAAAATGCCGTTTGAGAAATTGCTATGTTACTTGTTAGCTAGAGCAGATGGTTTTGGTCACGCTCATTACATTTTATATAGTAAACAATTATTCAAATCTTTCACCATAGAGTTATTCTACTATTTGCAATTTTTATTTTTCTGTGAACCTAAATGTTGAAAAAAAGGAATAATTCATTGGATAAACTAGTTTTCTCCACTTAACATTGGCTCTAAGAAAGCAACCACCATGTCTTTTTTATTCACAAATATAGTCCTAAGCTTTTAAGCTAAAAGTAACACTAACACACCCTCCCTCCCTCGTAACTGAAGCTTTTACTGACTATCTCACTTATGAACGTGATAGAGATGTAAGTACTTTTTTTAATGATAAAATATTAGCAACTTGCAGTCCATTGCACATCAGATGAGTATCACAAACCCTGCTCTCCCTCATATATTCCACGTTCAACAGTTATATTGTCTTATCATCATGTTTACACTTTAGACTATATACATTTACACATGTATATATGTATGTATATGTAGATGAAATATCCAATTTGTTGTAAAAAGTCAAGGACATTACATTGCTTAAGGAAGGTATAGAGGAGTATATGTTACAATCTGTTTTTTAACATTAATTAATTTTGTATATCTTTCTTGAGTGCGCTTTCTTGTCATGGGGCCAACCAAGACATCAAACATGTCTTATATGTAAATGGCTAACACAACATAACAGTCTTCTCCTTCTTTTTCCACCGACCCTTTTATTTAGCTGTTCATGTTTTATTCTTTTAAACACTACATGTGAGTATTCTAATTTTGTTCTTTTTCAAATAGTTAGCTTCAAATTTTGCACTCTTCTCTCTCTCTCTCTCTCTCTCTCTCTCTCTCTCTCTCTCTCTCTCTCTCTCTCTCTGCTTCAATTCAACTCGGCAATAATTATTATTATTGGTGGGTTGGTTGTTCAATTCATACAATGTCGTCTAACACCTATTGATTGCTTACACTGTTGACTATTGAGTGAAAGTGATATCTGCATCTAATTTTGTTTCCCTCCCATTCTTCTCAAGTCTTCTTTTTCACATAACATTAATTAATTAATTAAATAGTTTTAGTTAAGCTTTCTTATTCCTTAGACAGACAGTGTCATTGCCTCTTTGACAAAACATATAGTACTATTAATGTTTAATCATTTTCCTGTTCATTATTACTTCATTCTTTTCAGTAATTACTCTGAATTTTGCGGTTAAATAATGATTAACAAAAATGTGTGTGTGGCCAGACACCATGTTGAAATTGGCCTACAATGTCCACAAATCCTAGCTCAACTACAAGAAATGTTGAAATTGCTAGTGGCGGATGTGAAGTAAAAGTGATCCTTCTTATTATTATTAACACCACCAACAATTGCCTTATATAGGCTTACAAGCACTAATAGATCACTATGGCTACTATTGGGCTAAACAAGGTCCAATAGGCCCAAAACAAACTATCTAAGCCCTTAACAAACCCTCCCTTAAACTGATCATACTAGCTAGGATCAATTTAAACAGGATTCAGGCAACAAAAAACAGAAAAATACAAGCAACACAGTTAACAAAATACAAGACAGTCTAAGCTATATCATTTAGATCACATACTCCTAAGCCCTCCCTTAATTTGCAGAATGTTTCCAACTTCAAAGCCTTGGTCATTATGTCTGCAAGTTGATCTTGTGATTTACAGAAACTCAGTTCAATGACTCCATCCTTGTTAAGATCCCTAAGAAAGTGATACCTAACATCAATGTGTTTGCATCTCCCATGTAGAATAGGATTTTTTGACAGCTTGATAGATGAGCTATTATCACAAAAGATTACAGTGCCAGCCTTTTGTTTCAAATGTAAGTGAGCTAGTACATTTCTCAGCCATATGCATTGGCAAGCACTTGAAGCAGCTGCAACAAATTCTGCCTCAGTGGTGGATAATGTTACAATGGGTTGCTTCTTTGATGACCAACACACAGCACTAGAGCCCATTGTAAACACATACCCAGATGTAGATTTCCTATCATCATAGTCACCAGCATAATCACTGTCAGTCCACCCTTGCATAATCAGGTCTTGCCCATCACCATTCTTATACATCATTCCAAAGCTCAAAGTACCTTTCAAGTACCTTAAGATACGTTTGACTGAAGCTAAGTGCATTTTTGTTGGCCTTTCCATATATCTTGCTGCTAGGCACACAGAAAAAGTTAAATCAGGCCTAGTAGCCAGAAGATACATAAGACAACCTATCATTCTTTTGTATTCAGTAGCATCAACAGTTTTGCCCTTTTCATCTTTGATCAACTTGCTTCCAGGCACAATGGGGCTACACACTTTATTACATTCTTTCATGCCAAATCTATCTAAGATTTCTGAAGCATACTTTTGTTGACAAATGAAAATTCCTTGTTTATTCTGCACAACCTCTATTCCCAAGAAATATTTCATTTTGCCAAGATCAGTCATTGAGAATTGATTTTTCATGGAGTTTTTGAATTCTTCAATCAAGCTAGTATCATTTCCAGTATATATAAGATCATCAACATATAAACTCACAATTAAGATCTTACCTCCATCACCATGTTTCACAAACAAAGTTGGCTCATGTGGACATTTATCAAACTGCTCAGTATTGAAGTAAGATTCAATTTTGCTGTACCAAGCTCTTGGAGCTTGTTTTAAGCCATATAGAGCCTTTTTAAGCTTGTAGATTTGGTCACTTCCCCCTTTATGATACCCAATAGGTTGTTCAATATACACATTTTCAGTTAGATCACCATGAAGGAATGCACTCTTTACATCTAACTGATATACTCTCCATTGTCTGTGAGCTGCTAAAGAGAGAATGGCCCTTATAGTATCCCATCTTGCTACAGGAGCAAAGACTTCATTGTAGTCTATACCATGCTCATGTGTATACCCCTTTGCCACTAATCTTGCCTTGTGTTTGTCCACATTCCCTTTCTCATTGTACTTAGTTTTGAAGATCCATTTAACACCAACTGCTTTTACACCCTTAGGTAGTGTAGTCAATTCCCAAGTATCATTTGCTTCAATTGACTCTATTTCATTATCCATAGCTTTCTTCCAGATACTATGCTTGATAGCTTCATCATAGCTACTTGGATCTTCATTGGTGGTAAACATAGCAATAGCCAGGTTTTGTAACTGTTGATCAGCTTGATTGTCTATATTTTTCATGCCTGTCACATAGTCTCTGAGATATTCTGGTGGTTGCCTTGTTCTTGGTGGTAAAGTATCATTTTCTGAGTCATTACTTGATTCTCCATCACTGTTACTATTGCTGTTTGGATTTGCCTCAGCATCAACCTGATTTTCTACAGTTTCATCATGTTGTAGCTCTATCTGCTTGTCTTCATCATTATCAACAGTATTTACATCAATGGGGGTCTTGTTTTGCTCTTTACCATTCCAATTCCAACTTTTGAATTCTTCAAACACCACATCTCTGCTCACTATAATCTTTTTGTCAATTGGATTATATAGCTTGTAGGCCTTTGATTCTTCACTAACACCAAGTAAAACACATGTAATGCTCTTACTATCCAGCTTTTTCCTGTGAACATCAGGCACATGCACATGAGCTATGCATCCAAAAACTCTAAAATAATGCACAGAAGGTTTGATTCCACTCCATGCTTCTTCTGGGGTAATGTCTTTAACAGCATGAGTGAGGCTTCTATTTATGACATATGTGGCCCATTTAACAGCTTCAGGCCAAAATCTCTTAGGCATGTTTCTAGCAGATATCATACTCCTAACCATATTAAGAATGGTCCTGTTTTTCCTTTCTGATACTCCATTCTGCTGAGGAGTATAAGCAGTGGTTAATTGCTTTTTAATACCAGCAGAGCTACAGAATTCATTGAATTAATTAGAGGTATATTCTCCTCCTCTATCACTTCTAAGACACTGTATCAAGCAACTTGACTCAGTTTCAACTAATGCTTTAAATTTCTTAAAACAATCAAATGCTCCAGACTTCTCATGTAAGAAATAAATCCATGTTTTTCTAGTATAATCATCGGTGAAAGTGATGAAATACCTGTTGCCACCATTGGATTTAGGGTTGATTGGGCCACATATATCTGAGTTCACCAGCTCAAGTTTCTTTGTAGCTCTCCAATTTGCTTGAGTAGGAATGCTGTCTCTATGTTGCTTGCCCACCAAGCAATCAGTGCACTTGTCTTCAAAATCTTTCAACTTAGGTAAACCTTTAACCATTTGTCTATGATATAAGGTTTTTAAACCCTTCAGACTGAGATGAGCATACCTATTGTGCCATAGAGTAGTGTCTGCTGATGTAGCCATTTGAAAACACTTAGGCAGAATCATTGCAGCTTTGACAATATACATTCTATTGAATGTCATTTCTGTAGTTAGAATTAACCCTTTCTCATCATGATACAATTGACACTTATCTTCTTTAAAGACTATAGTGAGGTTTCTTTGTTGCAATTGACCAACACTAAGCAAGTTATTGCTAAGACCAGGCAGATAATACACATTAGTTATGACATGTACCTTGTCATTGATGTTCAACTTCACATTTCCTTTACCCATAACAGCCATTTTTGAATCATTGCCAAGCTTCACTGATTCTCTAAACTGATCATCAAATTCAAAGAACCATTCTTTGGTTCCTGTCATATGGTTACTACATCCACTATCAATGTACCAAATACCCTCAGAAAATTCAACATGTGTATGATCAGAGTAAGCCATTAACAACATTTCTTCTTCCTGTTCAACATAGTTAGCTTCCCAATCAGGACATTCATTGCGATAATGCCCAAGTTTGTGACACTTGAAACATTCAACCAATTCCTTACTCTGTCTACCTCTCCCCCGCCCTCGTGAGGAACTTCTACCTCTACCTCTGCCTGAGTTGCTCATCTTTAGAGCTTGATCATCACTGGTTTCTTTCACATGTTCCCTTTGACCCTTCATTCTTTGTTCGTGAACTAATAAGCTGCTTTGCAGTTCATCAATGGAAAGAGTGGTGACATCGTTTGATTCTTCAATTGAACAAACCACGTAATTGAACTTTTCAGGCATGGATCTTAAGATTTTTTCAACCACCACTACCTGTTCCATTCTTTCACCATGAGAAGTCATTCGATTTGCAATGGAGAGAGTTCTTGCAAAATACTCATTCACTGTTTCATTTTCCCCCATTGCAAGAATCTCGAATTCACGTCGCAGAGCTTGCAATTGGGCACGTTTAACCTTTGTTGAGCCTTGATACTTTCGACGCATAGCCTCCCAGATATCTCTCGCAGTGTCACGAACAAGAATCGTTTCAAGAATTGAGCGATCAATAGCTTGAAAGAGATAGTTCTTTACCTTTAAATCGCGTAACTTGCTATCATCCGCTGCCTTACGTTGTTCTGCCGTTGGATTCGCCGGAGCTGTGACGACGCCGGTCTCAATTAAACTCCAATACTCCTTTGAACGAAGGAGATTTTCCATGAGCATGGACCAATGCTCGTAGTATCCATCAAAACGAGGAATAGCCGATTGCAAGAAATTGGATGATTCCGCCATGAATCACGATGAAGAAAGCTTCAGAAACGATCAAGAACGAAGAAGATTGGAGAGAAAAAACCGTTGCAATGGTTTGTAACGGTCAATAACGGAAATGAATTGTACAGGCCGTTGGAACCGGGACCCTCTGATACCAATTGTGAAGTAAAAGTGATCCTTCTTATTATTATTAACACCACCAACAATTGCCTTATATAGGCTTACAAGCACTAATAGATCACTATGGCTACTATTGGGCTAAACAAGGTCCAATAGGCCCAAAACAAACTATCTAAGCCCTTAACAGCGGACGCTATGACTGGGGTTTGAACCTCAATCTCTCCACTTTGTGTATATATGAGTTTCTAATGACTTGTTATTTCGTCTATCTATAAAAAAAGTGGCCTACAATAATACATCAATGCTTTAAACCTTTTCTCCTATAAAGTATAAACACATTTCTTAATTTCTTCACTAGAATCATGGCTGTTCTGTTACTACTTAGCTGTCCAACTTTCATTTTCCTAATTATTTATTATATCATAATAATAATGATTGCCACAATTTTACTTGTGTTGTATCCATTTTTCTGTAATGTGAGTTGGTATTGCACGATATTGCAGCAGCCTTTTTTCTCTTCTTTTTATAATAATAATAATAATAATATCTCTTTATATAAAATCAGTGGAGATTTTATGAGATTATGAAAGATTCATAGCGCAATCTTTCTCATCATTACATTTCAATGGTTATGTAGCAGGCCAGGCCAGGGGGTATTCTAATTAACATTAGTTTGATTTAATCCTCAAAGATGTCATGAAAAAAGATTCATGTCTCCTGTTTCAGTTCTTCCCAAACTCGCGGATATCTCCTATTTCTTTTTGTTATATCGCATATACTAACGAACAAAATGCACATACACTAAATGCTGAAAATTGAGAAATTAGATATTCGAAATAGTGTCTCAACATATCAAATGTTCCTGCAATTTTTTAACATCTAACTAAGTTGTATTTACAGAACTACACCTATTACCTTTTATTTGGTGTACTAATGTGTTAATCTTAAAGAATGGTCATGTTTATCATAATAAAAATTGACGTTTCTTTATGGATATAATAATAATAATAATAATACTAGTAATAGTAATAATAATGAGATTGATCTTAAGGAATGTTGTCATATCTAATAAGAGTGGTTGGAAATAATTGCTTGCACTTGTCCCACAAGCCAACTATTCATGTGACTTAAAGTTTTGGATTAACAACAAGAACCTAGACTACATAAGATGAAATCCATCCTTAAATATGAGTGTCACTTTTATGTTTTAAAAGCAAAGCACTTATTTAAAATTCTTGTTCTTCCTCTTGGGACAGCAAGGCCCATTATTCTTTTTTATTTCTTTAAGTTTGCTTCTTCTGACAAGGTATGTATTGTATTGTATAGTATTCAATAAGTTAAGCATCAGGATCATAAACAAGGCAACAACATAACTAGAAAAAGTGTACCAATCTAGCCAATAGGATTATCATCATACACCTTTGTCTTTACATTTTTTTTATTGCTTATAAAGCTTAAACGTGGTGAGCATCAAGCATATTAGCTCTTTTTCTTGCCTTTGAACATGGCATTTAAGAATTTGAACACCACACTTCATTCTGATCCAATATCATACTGAAAAACTCAAGGTATGTAAGTTCATTCTCTTTTGTTAGTTTGAGTAGTATTTTATGTTTACTCATTACAGAAAACAAAATATCTAAGACTCATCTAACTTGGCTTTCCAATGTGATTAATTCTAATTCTTTATGTTTCTTTTCTCTTTAGAATTAGAACAAAAACAAAACAGGTTAAATAGAGAGAGGATGAGCAATTTAAGCAGTGAAAGATCAAAGACATGGGACGTATACACGGCTTCAAATCCAGGGCCATCACATTCACAGACAGGAGGAGTAGGAGGAGTTGATGAGGAAGGTCCATGGAAAAGCTTTGGGACATCTATGAGTGCAATATCTTTTGGTTTTGTTGCCACAGCTATTTTGATTTCAATGTTTCTAATAATGGCCATATTTGAACATTTATTTAAACCTACACAACAGTTTTCTTCCACACCAGAATCTATGCTGCCAAGTTATCAGGAACAGCACTCACTACCAACCACAAAACAAGGAAATGCACAATCAGTAAGTTCCATCTATCATCATAATAGGTTACATGTTTTAACATATGTAATACTCCAAGTATGTATAATAATGTGTGTGTTTATTTACTATTACAGGTTCAATCATCGTCTTATGCGTGTGATTTGTCAGTGTTGATGCCGGGGCAGCAATATCCTACCTACATTGCCCAACCTGCTCCTCTGCCTTGTCCAAGGGAAGGAGCTTATTGGCCTTCTCATCAACAACATCATTTTGTATTTAATTAGCTCTCATTTTTCTAACCTCCAAAATATTATTAATGGATTTATTATCTGTATGAATTACAGACACTAAGAGATTATTATACATCTATAATGTGAGGCATGTTGTTAACAATTTGACTGTCCTCCAATGTCAGTGGATAAATGATGGATGCTCTTCAAATTTGTGAAACTGCAACACAATTTTCTCATCATCTTCTACAAATATCCTTCATTTTATTGTCAAGACTTCACTTATCAGAGATTGTGTTTTCTTTTTACTCTCATATCCTTATCTATCTATTCAATTCACTTTAACAACTTGTATATCTCATTTCACGTTTTCAAACTTTAATTTGACCATACATAAAAAATAATGCACCAAGCTAAACATTAAAGTTGCTTCTATCTAGAACGAAAACATTCAAACATGCTTCACCATTATATTCATACGAATTCTCTAATGCACTGTACCATTTCTTGATCACTACGACTTCATCAATAATTTCCAAATCACTAATGAGAATAATAAAAGATATGACGTAATTGATATATATATATTAGTTTTTGCAACATAATTTCTATACGGTGGTCTAATCAAAACAAGAGGAAGATGATTCAGCAGAGACCCGTTGAATTAATTCAGCTGGTCATTTTTCTAGGCTGTAAAAGTCTACATTTAAAGTACAATTTCAATAGGGGGTAAGCCATGCACTCAATCCCTTGACATCAAACAAATCCCCCTATTGTATGTATATCTTTGTGAACTTCACATGTGCTTTAACCGCCGTAAAAGGGCCACCCTACCTGATTAGGAAAACTAAAACCAAATATCATGATGACAAATACCCTCCAAACCCAACCTCTACCTCCTAAAAAATGAACACTTAATTCTTCTGATGAAGAACAGAGTCAGCTACTGGTCATCCAACATGTAATCTTCATCATCATCATCATCATCATCCGGTAATATCATAGTCAACAAAGAATACTTTACCCGTAAAGAAATTTTGCCCTTCTCAACCAAAAGTCTTGCTCCAGTGACAACCCAATAGCCAGGAGTCTCCTGCGGTCCTCTGGTCATCTCAGTTGTGTCAACAAACTTTAGAAGCTTGGGAGCTTGGACGGGAACAGGTGGGCCACCCGGATAAACAGCTGAATTTATATTAACATCCGCTGGACGTGGAGGCGGCTTCTGAAAAGCCCCTGTGAAGTGTTGGCTAATAAGAGTGGATATGAGTCCTGACTTGGCTCCTAGCCCGGGAGACCCATCCCATTCGGGATGTTTTACCTCCTTAGCTCCCATCACAGTTGAGAATTTAAGTCTTAAGAAGAGTATATTTTTAAAGCCATAATTCTCAACTTGCAATTGTGCTCCAGTTACTATTGAAAGATCCTCCTCAGATTCCACAGGAGCAGTGCACACATGAGAGAAATTCTTCCATTGAACCTTCTCATAGAATTTTTTATCATAGGACTTCCGTCTAAAGTTTTCATTTGAATCATCTTCCAGCTGGAAGATTTTTGGAAGAGATGAAAGGTGTTGCATATGGATGGCCAATCGGTTGCTTTTCTTACCTTCAAGATAGAGACGGAGACCAGTCACTGGCCTCTTACCTACATCAACCTGTAATAACATGACAAGTATCCCTGGCTTTAGAACAGATGTTACAAAACATAATTAACCAAATCAATAAATGACCACCAACTTTAGAATGTCCAAGTTTTAAAAATGGTGAATTAATGAAAGTGAACAATGAAATATGCTAATACTTAGTTTTATATACTGCATGAACTAGGTTCCACTACATGTTAATAAAAACAAATCCTAAAAGCTTCTTCACACTGATTTAGTAATTTTCCTCCAACAACACAGACCAAAAGACAAGAGCGTGATTTATTCTGATCAGTCGAGGCACTGCCAGTCTGCCATTGAACCAAGAAGAATAAACATTTACCTGTATGGTGTTCACATAGAGCTTTGGCCCCATGAAGCTAAACTGTAAAGATGCAGAGCTCCGTTGCTTCCATTGCGGACCAAGAGGAAGTTCACTGAATACAGGTGCCCACTGCCTTGGCAGCTGGAATTCCAAGAATTGATGGAGCTCTTCAATTGGTGGTTTGTCTACAAGTATCAATGGAGAATGATCAAATATTTCAAACCGGTTCATATAATTAGCATATAATCAGCCAATAATGAAGGAAAGCAAACTAAAAAGGTGATCCATGGGAACTAAAGAACTCACGCCTTAATATATATAAATCATAAATTACCAGTCTATAATAAGGGTGTCCTTATGTTTCAGTACTTAATACTACAAAGCAATCGCACACATTTCGCCAACAAAATGTCATTTGGTTTTGGAAGGTGGATGCTAAGTATTTTGTACAACAATAAGTTCATTCAAAGTAAAGCAAAACAAATTTAACTCCAAATTAAATAAAACACCAATAGCCGAATTTATGGGTTCTTGGGCCTGGTTAGTTGTAAGAACTAAGGGCCCTGAGAAGGCCCTAATGATCTACTTATTTGGGTCGATTCCCCTTTCAAGGGAGATGTTAACTTGTAAACAACAATTGAGAGGCATAGTTAGCAAAAGGAAAGAGAATGCAGATATGCTATTTAGGGAAGTTCGGATGGAGAGAAGGGAAGGGATTTGACTTTTAGATCGGGGACATAGGAATTTACCTTGGCTGGGAGCACTTAATCTTATTTAATGCATTTTTCTTCTGTTTTCGTATCAATAATCTAGTCTACATTTGTTAGACAGTGATAAAAAAAAAACAACTTAAATTAGTGTTTAATTTTAATTTGTGTTCTTATTAAACACATAATTTTACAGAAACTATAATATGATGCTGTCCCAGAGTTGTGAAATTCCTACAGAGAATGAACTCTGTTCAAAACTACCAAATACAAGCCAGAACTACCTCCTAATCCCCTACTTACATATTAGGAATACATAAATACTATATTCACGGTCAATTATAATATAACAGTTTGGCCTATAACATCACAGGCAACAATTATAAATAAAAATAGCATAAATTGCGTAATAATGTTATTCACATAGCATACATGCAAATAAAAATTGCTTATAAAATAATTGTAATAAAAGTAGCAGCAACTTTGCTCACATCGTAGATAAAGGTTTATGGCATGGCTTAAGAATCCACTCCCCGGAACTCCATTTAATAGAGAGGTAATTGGAATAAAGGACATTGAGATCACATCAGGCTCCAACTGAACAGTCTGTAACCACTCATTGTGCGATAGACTTTTGTCATCACTTCCACCTCTCCTCTTGCAAAAGCTTACAATATCCTGCAAAAAACAATATAAGGGAAACCGCAATTGCAAATATAAATAATAAAAAATTATTTTAGGTTAAATGTTCTAAGCACACCTCCTTATTTGAATAAGAACTTGATGGACTAATATTTGCAAAAGTTAGCCTCTGCGTCCTGACTCCAAACTGCAAGGATAACAAAATTAATAAGGTATCTCCAACCTAACAAGAGGTGACATGAACTAAATATAACAAAGAAAAGATTATCATTTGCAATCAATTAATTTGACAAACCTTGCAAATAAAAAATAATTTTAGCGATAAGACCAACACACATTTATACTCACACTCCTCATTCTCTCTCATACAAGTCATTGGATAACATTTTGGCCCTGCAGTAACATTTTTTGAATGGCTCAAAATTGTTTATGGACTGTAACATCTTAGTTTATGCAGTTGTCTTATTTCTTTGTTTTTCCATTGTTTACCAATAATAATATATACATGTCCAAAAAAAAGTGAAAGAAAATCAAATCTCAGACCCATCCACTTAGGGTAAAAAATAATTATGATGTTTTCATGAAATAGCAATACATCTACATAGCAGGCTGACTAATGAGCTGTTCCCCGACTCAAAATTCCAAGTGTTTCCTCTTACACCCATTCAAACCACACGTTTTCATGGATCTAAGTCTCAAATTCCTTGCTTAATTCCATAAAGTCAGAGCCTCTAATTTATAATTATAACCTACATGTGGTTGAAAATCTCAAACAAATATGAACCGTAAGTTGAAGTCTCTTTGGGGAAGTAAAATCATGAGGGAAAACTGGCACAGTACAAAGCAAGCTACTGCTTTTATTGTTTGTATTTCATTCTTATTGCCGAAGTACGTACTTTGTTATAAAGAGAGTCTAATGGTTAATATATGAAGAGATATGCTATCACAAATTGTATCTTTAGTCATTGTCTGTAATTCTGTATGAATAAACATCAGACAGACTGGTGAAAGAATAATGAATAACAATGATTCTCAATGTTGGAATTTTAAACATATTGTAAAAAGGAAAAGCATAATTTCACAAACCTTGTCATTTGGGAAAACTTGATCAGAAGCTACGTTAAATTGGCCATTGGTATCCAAAAACCTTTTATCTGCCATTTCTTTCAATTTTTTCTGAACATCAGCAGGTTGGAGAGTTGATGAGTGCTGTTGCTTCAAATATATTACATCTTTTCCCCCCATCTTCATACCAACAATAATATGGGTGCCAAAGGTATCAATAAACCTGGGTTAATCGTGAAAAGCAATAGTTGGCAAGAGTCTCAAGTCCAAATAGAATTAAAAAATAAATAAATGGAGCTCGGTATAGTAAATCTAATAAAAATTAGACAACCTCTAGGACAATCAATTAAAATTGTACCCTTTAGTTAGCCTTTACGTAATTGGTGCACTCAGTCAAACAAAGATTTAAAACTACAACGTATAAACTAAATTAAGATTGAAGAGGAAACTGCATACTCAAATAAATCCTAATTTAACTAGAACCATTTATCAAGTGTCATATTTTAAATTTAAATTCAAAAAAGAAACAACTGAAACCAGAGAACAAACACACCAACAATTCCCTTCCTACTTAATTAATATAAGCCCACATCACTTTCTTTTTTTTTGGTGAAAATGCTGTTGATAAGTAAGGTAAAGCAGAAGTAAAATGCTGTTGACTTAACAAAATTGAATCTCACTGAAGAAATAAGTATAACCAGAGAGATGCAACCACAGGCTGACATAAATGAAGTATTACCTTCATAATATATAAGGATGGAAATACAAATAACCAGATACTTGATACAAGTGAATCAGTATCTGAGTGTAAAGCGAGCGAAATGCACATAGAATCTCAAAAACAGAAATGATTATTCACAGAAAGAAATTTCATCGCCACCATTAAATTGTATATCAATAAATAAAAGAAAACTTCCATTCTGCATCTTCAAAACTATTTAGAAATATATTAAAATCTGTTAGAAGTTTAACAGATTCATGATTCCAAAATGAATTGTGTGTGTATTGCCTAAACATGACCTACCAAGAAAGAACTACCAACAAAATCAAACCCAAATTATTTCAGTTCCATCCTACCAGTTAAGCCAACCCTTGTTGGCAATATATCAGAGCAGGGTACTCATAATTTCAAAAACTAACAAATGTGTAAAAACAAGAATTCAGAGGGTAATAATATTTCTCTTGACATGGAAATTGACTATAGCTTCACCATTTATCAAGATTATATAAACTAAGCTCAACTCACCTTGCTAATGCAGGCGGGTCCCATGATGATGGTACGGCTTTTTTAACATGGTCGCAAAGTACCATCTGAGACTTCTCTAATGCAACAGTGTAAAGTGTAATTAACACCCCGTCAAAAGCAAGGGTCTTGGTATGCGCTGCATCTTTCTGCCAACTACCAGAAAATTCAAACATTGAATTGAAAAGCCCTGAGGGGATTTTGCCAGTCAAAGATAACTCCTGATTGAACTGCTCTGTCATCTGAAAAGAAGCAAACAGCTGGTGAAGGGGAGATAAACCACACATTGCTTAAATTATAGACAAAAAGAGATCTCATCACCACTGTTAAATTATGAATAATATAAATATCAGAAATATTGCATTCGGCAAGGGTTGGCTTTGGAAGGTGAGTGTTAAAGCAAAGCAACTGGAACACATCATTCTGAAAACAGATTTCCCGACAAAAAGACCAATGGAGAGAATTACAAATAAAACACAAGCAATGGAAGGGAAGAATTATTACAGAAGGAATGAGCAGTTTTCCTTTCCGTGTAATGTTCAAGGCCAATTTGGAAATTTTGAGGGTAGAGCAATAACCTTGCTATGTTTTTGCTAAGGAAAATGGCTAATATTACGAATAGAAAACTCACGAAATTAAACGAATGACTGTAATTGAATACTTTAACACCATTCCCTCCATGTATACCGTCAAACACATAAGTGGAAGTTTGACCCATCAATAAAAATTTAACACGTCACTCGCGCATTTCATTACCGATTTGTGCCATACTAAATAGCATTTGTGTTTTGTTAATTCAAAACTAAATTTCCACAATATATGATTATCATGTTAATGCATCTATTGGATCCATCCATTATCTAGCAAAGATGAGAAGTGAATTTCAATATATGGAGAACATAAGCAAAGCACCAAGAGATGAAATTAAACAGGTATAATTATGCATGACAATACTCGAGATTCGTGACATATTTCTACCCAACAGCTGAAAGTTTCATTCAGGCAAAACATGTTTACAACAGAATTTACCGCTCCAACTAAAAAATGAAACTTTACCTGTTGAAAAGACAGAACATCAGACCTAAACCTAGTTCGTTCCCCTTTATCGCACTTTATTAATTTGGAAACATTTGGTAATGAAACTCCACCCGGTAAAACCACCTCTCTAACATCATCTTCATCTATCTCAATTAAACGCGAATTAATCGAATCTCCTTTACAAAACTTGAGCCTTATATCAGAAGATATGTCATATCCACGCCCAATCGATCCAATCGCAATCTCAGCAGCTTTATGAGCTTGATTTTCTTTGGGTGCCATAACTCAACACATCACTCTCACTGAAATCAAAAACAAATTCCAAAATTCAGCAATCTTAAGCACCTATTGAGCTCATCATAATTCAAAAAAAAATAAAGCATAGCTAACACATAAAGTCATAAACAAATCATGAATTCAGTGTCTTAAACACACAAATCATTGATGTAAACGTGAACTATATAAACTAGTAAAAAATCTTAATACACAGCTGAAAAATAAAAATTAAAAATGATACTAATACAATTTCCCAAACAGTGCATAGTGTATAGTGACCCTTGGCTACAAAAATAGAAATTTGATACCCCACTTGAACAACAACAACAACACATGCAGAGACAAGCATGTACTTGAAAACAAAACCATTTTTAGTCAAAAAATTGTGATTAAGCAAAAATTGCAGATTTTGAGCAAAAAAACATACACGGTGCATGAGAGCGCGGCTAATCACTGTTTGCGGATAATTGCCTTGTTTTCTGTCTGAGATTTCCAAACCCTAAAATCAAAATTTTGATTTTTAAGGAAAATAAATAGAATTAAATAGAGAGAGAAAAATGAAGTCTGTGAAGAGAGATGCTAATAAATAAGACTGCAAAGAAGACTCATAATTTCAAATTTTATTTTTTTTATATTTAAAAAAGTCGATATTTTTTTTAAAAATAACTGGGAAATGCTAATTTGGATACACTTCTAATTCCTAAATATGTTTTCTATGCTTAACTTATTACACTGTTATTACTAGTATTTTTTTTCAAAAAAAAAAATAGTTATTACTAGTATTTTGAATTGTTTATTGTAAAAATATTCTAATTTTTTGTTTAAATAAATAAAGTAATCATAAGATGAGAAATTCTCGGTTGACTTTCTAAATTGATGACCCATGGAAAGCACTACCTACCAAAATAACAATAAAAAGTAAGGGTGTGCTATACTGTAGTTGGTTTTAAAATCGAATTTAAAAGTATAAAATTTATATTAAAATATATAACATTTTGATTTTTAAAAAATTGAACGCATGATTTTTAAAATAACTTTTACATTAAATACACTATTAATTTTTAAAAAGCTGAACTGAATACACAATTTATAATACGAATATTTCTATATTAAATGTTTTAAAGATACGTATTAGCATTCGACTAAAATGTCATCAATCGTTAGTTGGTTCAGTGGTGATTGTCACTGAATTTGATAAGGAGGATCGCGGTTCGATCCTCCGCAACTGCGATCAGAGGGGGCTGGAACCACTTGTTTCTAGAACAGACCCCAAACCAAATTAAACTGGTAGTGAAAAATCAAAAAAAAAATCGACTAAAATGTCACGAATAGTTTTTGATTAACCGCGAGCCACTTAGTATTTAAGCAACCATGATTAAATTGGCTACATTCACAAAGGAGTTAATAGGTAAAACAATCTATTGGAATTGGTTATTTGGTAAGGTTGATAAAAGAAATTGTTTTGTCTTTGTTTTTTCAACAAAAAATAAATACAGCCTAAAAGAAAAGAATTTTCAAAGATACGCGAAAATTTATAGACATGTAATTTTTATATGTTGTTGGAAAGAAGACTTTTGAAGTTTTTAAAAGGACTTTAGAGAGTAATAAGAATTAGCAAGTCAATCGAAACTTCTATTTTCTCTAACACGTGCAAGACAAATTAACTTGTCAATTCTAATTTAAAAGTAGTCTAATAAAATGCACCAACATAAGTATATTTAAGTTTAAAAAAGAAAAATTTAATCAAAGAAAAAAAGTTTAAAAAAGAAAAATATCAATCAGAAGAACTTTAGAGTCACACTTTAAACTTAAAGAAGCTTGATCTATGTTTGAGCAAAATCCAAACTCAATTATATATTATTCAGATTTTAGCATCAAGAGCACAAACTTTTAACTTTTGCAGATAACTATTTAATCAAGTGACATTTGAGGCCCTTATAGTAAACACTATCGGTAAGACCTAACCTATAATTTTTTGTATTAAGTATTTTTTTTTCCAAAGGTCTTTATATTTTAACTATGTAATAGGTTGGAGTACCCTTATTGTCTTTGTTAATTTATTTTTTTTAACCAAGTGTTTAAATATAATTCTCCCTATTAGTATATTTTTCTTATTTAAAAAACAAAATCACTATTAATTAATTTTTTTTATGAATTAAATATAGGGTGAATAAGTAGTTTAGTTCAAAGTAATGAAAACCTAAAAATTTAATAAACAATTGTAAATATATTTACATCTACTTTCAAAACCGACCCTCAAACCAAATTAAACTGGTGATGAAAGTAAAAAAAAAATACTAATAAACTAAAATCTTTGCGTTTAAGATGTATATTGTTATTACTAGACTAGACTAAATCTTTGGAATTATATTCACCAAAAAACAACCTTTGGTGTTATATCCCTATTAATATCTTAATCTTAATTATAATTATAATTATAATGTGCAAATATTGAAGTTTGAACACCTATATTTCCACTTATTCATCTTAAAATGATAAAATTTTAGTCACTATACCACATGAAAAAAAAGAAAGTAAAGTAGTCGTGTCAACCTTAATTAAAACATTTTCTTTCCAAAAATTTTACTTCTACACATGCACAAGTAATCTATCTGCATATCACTTTTTTAAAAATAATTTACAAGATTTATTGAATGAAATGTCTTTGTGAGCTAATTATTATCAAGCTTTCTTGCAATAATTATTTATGTAAGCTATGTATGCTCATAACCTAATTTTTTTGGCAAATAAGAGAATGGATGACATCATTTGAGCCATGAAAAAAATAAGCACCACAATTTTTATTTTTTGAGAATTTATGAATTAACATAAAAATTTATTTACTTACATAAATTATTTTTTATAATTTCAAAAATAAGTTAATTCAAATAGGTTATAGACTAAAAGGGCAAAAAATGAAATTAAAAAAAAAAGATTAAAAACACCAACTGATTAATTGAAATTAGTTATGGGACAAAATATAATTTTGACTAAGCTGGAAAGTTTGTTAGCAAGAATATCGGATCTGAATTGAATGGTGAGGGAGAGATTATGCGTGAGTGGCGTGAACCCGTGTTTGTTACTTACTGTGGGAGTAGTTTTCAGTTCATAACTAGGTCAGGTGGATGGAATATTGACAACAATAAATGATGATGATGATCCGCAGTGAAATCAATGAATGATTTGCATATTATATTATGTCTGTCACCAATATTGTAATAATAAAGTTAAGAAGATTGATCTACGTGCTTATTACTATCATAAAAAATAAAAAATTAACTAATCGTTAGTTGGTCTAGTGATATTGATACTAAATTTAGTAGAAGCATTATAATCAGAAGAGAGCTAAAACCGCTTAATGCGACAATCAACTTCAAACCAAATTAGAGAGTTCACTGCAAAAATAAATTGAATTGAATTCTCTCTCACACACACCTTCCTTAGTTAGATGCAAACTAGTCGAAACATAATGACATGAGATGAGAACACGTTCATTCAACCGACAGTTTGTTAAAACCTTAGCTTCAATAATTTACTACTATTATTGTTATTATTATTATTATTATTTGTTGCATTCGTGCAAGTAAAACTGCACTTTCCAAATCAAATTAATCCTCCTACTAAGTAAGTCTTGTATTTATTTATAGTATAATTAATTAGGATCATCAGCAAAACTCAACAAACCTGATGTGTTCCAAATTTACCTCATCAAATTCTAAATCTACATCTACATCTGTCATTACACTACACAACAATATATTGAGTCATCAACATGTCAAAGAGAGAGAGAGAGGTCTGAATTCAACAACACACACTCCTATTCACTTCCTTGGTGAATCCGACAATTTGGTCAAACAATTATTTGGTCCTCATTATATATGTATGCATCTAGCTATAGCCACCTTCACATGAATGTACACACTACTACTCTTCTTGCTTGCTGCATCTGCATCTGCATCTGCATCTTATAAATATATTCTTAATCTTACCCTATCCTTCCTTCACTCACTCACATAAATACAAATATATAATGATGAATGGTTATTCCAAGATTGGTAGTAGTACTACTAGTACTACCACCCACAAATCAACAAGATCCATTGATTTTTTCTCATTTCCTCAGCCTCAAACACCAAAACCAATCAGGAATCTCCCCCCAACAACTCCAAGAATTGAAGAACCTAACATTAATAATCATAACGAGCAGGAAACCCCTCAAACTCAAAGGGAAGATCAAGGAGAGAGATTTGGGGTCATACTTGGTAGGAGCTCTTCAGTTTCTAATTCTTCTTCTTCTTCTTCGGCGTCTGGGTTTCAGGCAACAATGAAGAGGACATTTTCAGTGAGAAGATCTTCATCTGTTACAGACAGATACTGCAGGATCCATGACCAGAGCATGGCAATAGCATCAGATGAGTTAGAGGACGACGACAACATAAACATGATGAATGATGCAACTGTTAAGAACAAAACTAGCAGGGGAAGAAGAGGAAAGATCCTTAAAGCCTGTAAGCGCCTGTTTGGACTCTCTAGCTAGCTAGTCCTCTAATTGTATTATTATTATTATATATAATCTGGAATCAATCAACTGTTGTTTGTTCAGGGAACCTAGAATTAATTCTTCATCATCATGACGAGTTTATTCCTTTTTTTTTTTTGTGCAAATGTTTCTTTTACATAATAATAATAATAATTCAAGTACTGTACGTACAATTTTGCAGAATCTCCAAGTACTAGTCTACTCACTGTTAATTATTACTACATGTAAAAACCAAAATCATATTTTATCCAAATCACATGGGACTTTATCAAGTTTTCTTGTGATTGTAAATTTCTTTAATATATAATCATATATATAAGACCCTTAAGTAAATTTCCTAAGAGAGTAAAAGCAATTTAATCTTGACCAAATACAATAAAGAAGGTACTATGAATGAACTTGCAATTAAGTGACATCAATAAAAATAAAGATGCAGAAGAAAGAGTAAGTGGTTGGATTAACATACATTGAACACACGAGACGAGAGACGACAGACAAGGGCAATGACATATTTGATTGAAGTGATTGATTGTTGTTGGTTTGAATTTTGAAAAATACCTGAATAGAAAAATCACCGAAGAGATTACTGGGTTGAGTCACGACCAGGTCGCTTTCTTTAAGACGTTTCACGACTCTACCCCAAGTTTTGTGCAAGGTAGACTATAAGCCGTGCGCCTCCAGGATAAAACAGTCCAATCAATTGTGCGATCACCGACTGCACGGTCGATAATCGATCTAGAAGTTACACCTTCTATACGGTAATTAAGTACCGGTCAAATATGGTAACGTATACCACTCAAGAAATAAAAAGATGAAGTGAGTAAGAATAACTCGTTGAACACAAGTCGAAGGGAGAGAGAAGAAAAAGAATTCGAAAACTCAAGAATGCTTTTTCGGTGTACCGAATGAACTACACGAACCTTCCTTTTATAGGAAAAATTTCGTAACTGATTTGAGGAAATTCGGGTATTGAATTTCCACGGATCAGATCGAGTAAAATTTGGATCTTTCGGTTGTTTCTAATCTTTTAAAACTGGATCGGATTTGAAAACAAACTTATTTGATAAATAAAATATATATTTCAATCTTTTCGTATAACAAAATTATTTGATCCAATCCAAGCCGGCCGGCGTCGCGCGTGTGATATATATATATATATTTTGTAGGGTTCTCTCCGATCACAAAATTGGGTACCCCAAGGGCACACCCTTGGGAATGACAATCCCATATATAAACACTACTAGTGTGTGTGTTCTACCCAATGTGGGACTAATAATTTTTTCAATTCACACACTTTTCTACTAGTGTTCCAACAATTGTAAAGCATAGGCAGCTTCAATTGGGGATATGGAATCGAATCTAATAGGCAACTAACTAGTATCATTGATTCATTCATTCATTGTACCACAACAAAACAGTACCATCCATCATCCAATAATGCCTCGTCTTCAATGATATATATGGTAATAATAATAATAATAATAATAATAATAATCAGAACAATATGTTTTGCGTTTGGATTTGAATTACAATTGCAATCGAGCTGTCCATTGGTAAAAAAATGGTCTCAGCTTTGTCTGTGTGGATAAGAATGAATGACAGAGATAATAATAATAGTGACAATGTAATGCAATGTCAATTCTGTTCATTATTATTATTATTATTGCTAACATTAAAAGAAAAGATTCAAAACAAAATAAGTTAAAGGATAAAACAGTAAATCTGATAAGAGAAAATAGTTTCCACGTCAAATGTCAATTCAGTTTTGTTGGGAGGGGAAGTTATTACAAGTTGAATTGAGAGAAAATAACATAGAACAAGACAATACTAATAATAAACACGAAAAAAGGCCAACGCACACAAATAGCAAACTAAATTTATCCATTCCTATGATTTAATCTAATATAATCTATCAAACTATCTATCTATAATTCTATATCCTTTTCTTTGATCCCAAAATCACTCTCCATTATTATACTTTTTAGCGGTAGACGAAGAAACAAGAATAGATGGAGAAAACGGGTGATGAGTCTCCCAAGAATAAAGTAAAATTCCTTTGCAGTTATGGCGGAAAGGTTCTTCCAAGACCCTCCGATGGGGTCCTTAAGTATGTCGGTGGCGAGACTCGCATCATATGTATCCCTCGCGACGTCACTTTCTCCGGTAACATCCTATTCTATTATATTCTTTCTTTCTATGTCAAATTCAGAATGGAAAAAGAAGATGAATGTTTTGTTTGTGTAATAACAATGTAAATATTACGGCAGAGATGATGAAGAAGGTGAGCGGCATGGTTGATGGAGAGGTGGTGTTCAAGTACCAGGTGATCCCTGAAGAACTTGATGCATTGGTAACGGTTAAAACAGATGAGGATCTGAAGCACATGATTGAGGAACACGATCGCCATGGGACCGGTGGATCCCCATTGCTTCGTGCATTTCTATTCCCTTCAAAGCCGCTTTTGGTTGACACACAGGTTCAAATGCAAGGGCAACCGGTAGCACCACATCCAGTACTATCTGTTGAACCATATTGGTTAGAGCAACGTTACATTGATGCCATCAATGGAATAGCCCGGCGGACAAGCCCCAGATCTAAGTTTGCGCCGCGCTCTGCATGTTCTTCGCCAAAATCAACCTCCCCAGATGGACATACTGACGTCGAATCGCCCTTCCACCCCAGTTTGCAGCAGTTACAGCAGGGTAAGGTTACAATGCAAAGAGTGAGAAGCTCTCCAAGTCTATCAAACCTAACAAGCACCAGCAGCAACAATTCACAATCATCACTGCAGCCACTTGATCATGGTGTTTGTAGTAGTAATCATTCTTCCTTACAAAAAAGTAGTAGTTGTCATCATTATCACCATCACCACCAGCACCCTCTTGTTGGATTTAGACCCATACAAGAACAAGGGATGGGAAGGTCATCTCCATTGAATATGAATATGATGATGGATAATAATAATAATAATAATAATAATAATAATAATAATAATAATAATTTGAGTAGGAATACTAGCAGTAGTAGTAGGGGTGTTAATTACTATTACTCCACTGCAAGCAGACCCCATAAAGCGTATGCATACCATGATGACTCTGCCCCCGGTGGTCATATTAAGGTTGAAAGAGTTCACTCCGTCCCCCGAAGTCCCAAAATGTCTATATGGGAATGACCATCACTCAAATTATTATTCCTCTCTCAACTAACTACATTCTTTCATTCATAGTATATATATTAGAACAAAAAGGTGTCAATTTGTAAATCAGTTAATTGTAAATAAAGTTTTTCATTTTATTTGCTTCCAAACTAGGTATAGTGGATTAAAATTGTGGACCTCTTCCTACTATTTCTTCCATTCTTATGTTTGAGAAGAATTGGTTGTTTATGTTGGGCACTACACCTTCCCCTTATTTTGTGGTTTTATTTATCACATCACTTCTACAGCTATTGTGAATTGTTTAAAAATAATAAGAAAGAACAACACGAGGCAAACAACTACAACCCACTTGGGATGTTAATATACCCAACTAAATGGCTAAGCCGACAGAACATTATACAAAGTTGTAATATCATTTCTGTTTAAAAACATGCAAACAATCATTAATGTTTCTTCTTTCCCTTTGTAGGCAACAGTAAAATCATCTCAATTTTCTCATATCAAATTAGGACATTTTCAGCCTGTAAATTTCATTTCATCCACACAATACCTGTATTTCACAGACAAAACTTTCCAAAGGTACCGAAACGTGCGACAATGAGCACCTATAATAAAGTGAGTCTAATTATAATAAGAGAACAACAAACGCTCCCTCTCCATTGACAAAAATCACTACGAATTTAGCACAAAAGAAGCATAAAATAAAAATAATCCTATTGAATAATCTCTATAACTCTCATTTAGAGTCAGTAAAATCGGCATCAATCACGTCACCATCAGGTCCCTTGCCTGATGATTCTGACGGGCCAGACTCGCTACCAGGTGGTGTAGGTCCTGCTGGGCCTGCAGCTCCGGGTTGGTTATATAGAGACTGGCCAAGCTGCATAACTTCCTGATTGAGGGCAGCCATGGCATCTTTGATAGTTTGGGTTGAACCACCTGAAATAGCTTCCTTAAGCTCTCCCAGTTTAGCTTCCACCTTTTCTTTCACAGGGCCAGGAACCTTCTCTCCTAGCTCTTTCAATTGCTTCTCAGTCTGGTAGACAACAGAGTCCGCTTGGTTCTTGGTGTCTATTGCATCCCTCTTCTCCTTGTCCTCCTTTGAAAATCTCTCTGCCTCGTTGACCATCCTCTGAACCTGCATATCATTTAAGATATTATCATACGCATCAGAACAGTTTCCAACATCAAATGGTCCATAATCATAAGCTAGAGTCATTCAAAAATCATCCAAGTAGTACGCAGATAAATATTAAGAAAATTTATACAAATGAATGAAAGATACCTCATCACTAGGCAAGGTGCTGGCCCCAGTAATGGTGATATCCTGTTTCTTCCCTGTGCCCTTGTCTATGGCAGCAACCGACAGAATGCCATTTGCATCAATGTCGAATTTCACCTCAATTTGAGGAACCCCGCGGGGAGCAGGAGGGATACCATCCAAGCGGAAGCTACCAAGAGATTTATTGTCCCGAACAAATTCTCTCTCACCCTGAAGGACGTTGATTTCTACACTGGTCTGTCCATCAGCGGCGGTGGAGAAAACCTCTGATTTTGAGGTGGGAAGGGTAGTGTTTCGAGGAATAATTTTTGTCATCACACCACCAAGAGTTTCCAAACCCAAAGACAACGGACTAACATCCAACAGCACAATGTCACTGACATCTCCAGCCAATACACCAGCCTAAAATCAAATCCAAAATTACACATGATGAGCATAATCAACAAACTTTTGAATAACACTCTTCAATTAAACAGCATTCTCTCCCGCTTCCCCACAAGTTAATTAAAATCGAAAAACAACTACAAGAATCGACTAGTTCCTTGATGAGAACGGCTAACCCTACCTGAACTGCAGCTCCAAGAGCAACCACTTCATCTGGATTTACAGTGACATTTGGGTCCTTCCCAATCATCTTCTTTACAAGCTCCTGAACAGCTGGAATACGTGTTGATCCACCAACAAGAATCACCTCATCAATATCCTTAATTGAGAGCTTTGCATCCCTCAATGAATTTTCCACTGGTGTCTTGAGTCTGAAACACAATTCATACAAATATTACTATATCCGAGTAGAATATCAGTTTATACTGTAACATTCAAGCTGAAGGACATGGCGCTTCAAGATTAAATGGTAGCAATAGATTCATTATGTTATCATTACCTGTCAAGAAGATCCGAACATAATTCTTCAAATTTAGCCCTTGTAAGAGTAGTCTCAATGTGTTTGGGGCCATCTGCTGTGGCAGTTATGAATGGCAAACTGAAAACACAAGTATTAATAGCTCGGTTATTTGCACAAATCTTACGAGGCAGAGTCATACAGTCATAAAGTACGAGAAAAGAGCGCAGGTTGCTCCATAACAAAGAAAATACCTGATGTTTGTTTGAGTCAATGATGAAAGCTCCATTTTTGCTTTCTCGGCTGTCTCGGTAAGTCGCTGAAGAGCTTGTTTGTCTTTCAAAAGGTCTATACCTTCATCTCTCTTGAAGTCTCCAGCCAACCAATCAACAACCCTCTATATCAAACAGATGAAAACAAGAAACAGTGAGTAAACACAAGTTCATCAATACATACATTTATGCACTGCACTAAGGAAGAACAAGTCCAACCTTATCAAAATCATCACCACCCAAGTGTGTATCACCAGAAGTAGACAGAACTTCAAAAACTCCGTCACCAACCTCAAGCACTGAAACAAAATTCAATAAAAATCAGCCTACTACATATCTCAAACCCTATGAAATAAAAAACCGAAAGTGGGTTCCATTACCTGAGACATCAAAAGTACCACCTCCAAGGTCAAAAACCAAGATGGTTTCATTGTTTTTCCTTTCAAAACCATAAGCCAAGGATGCAGCAGTAGGTTCATTGATAATTCGAAGAACTTCAAGACCAGCAATCCTGCCAGCATCCTTTGTAGCAGTTCTTTGTGAATCATTGAAATATGCAGGCACAGTGACTACAGCCTTAGTTACTTTATCATTCAAAAACTTTGAAGCATCATCAACAAGCTTCCTCAAAACCTATATATATATACGTGTATGTATGTATCATCAACTAATAATCTCATAAAATAACATACTAGCAAGTAATAGCTAGCAGCATATGAATACAACACAACAGATTGATTGAAAGTACCTGAGCAGATATTTCTTCAGCTGCAAAAGATTTACCAATAGCAGGACAATCGAGTTTGACGTTGCCGTTATCGTCTCTGATGACTCTGTAAGAGACCTGCTTTGACTCTTCATCAACCTCAGACATCTTCCTACCAATGAACCTCTTGACGGAGAAGAAGGTGTTCTCGGGATTGACGACAGCCTGACGCTTGGCAATTTGACCAACCAACCTGTCGGCGTTCTTGGTGTAAGCAACAACGGAGGGAGTGGTTCTCTGACCTTCAGCGTTAGTAATGATGGTAGGTTTTCCACCTTCCATGGCGGCTACGGCGGAATTGGTGGTTCCCAAATCGATACCGACGACTTTCTCATTGACGACTCTTAAAGTGAAACCCTTCTTCCTGAAAGTTTTGGAAGTCAATTTAGGAAATGGTGTGCGGGGGAAGGAAGCGTGAGTTGAATTGAGTCTTTGGCCGAAGAATAGGGTTCTGGAATTAGAGGAAGTGGAAGTGGGTTTTTTGAGTGAAGAGAAACCGAGACCGTGGATTTGGGCACTGGATGAAGCCATGATGAAGAAGATGAAACCCTAAAACCCTAATTTGGAGTGAGTTGAAGAGAGGATAAGAAAGAACACAACTCAACTAACTACCAAATAGAGATGAGATGAGGTGAGGGTGTGAATGAAGAATAGAGAGTAATGATAAAATATCGATAACAAAGAAATGAAGAAATGTTTTTTTATTTTGGTTTGGTTTTGGAGGATGAGGGTTGGGTTGGGTTGGGTTGGGTTATATCACAATCTCTATGGTGCCTCGTGGCCTACACTTATTCTTCTAGAACCATCTCATCGTTTCCCGTTCCATTTCTAATCCACGGTCCCTATTTCATGCCCAATTCGACCTGCAATTTGTTTCTTGCTCCATCACATAATATTATTCTTCACTCCCCTTACTACTCAAAAAAATAATATTGTACTTTTTAATTTTAGCAAAAATATTTTTTGTAGTTAAATACTAGTTATTCTTTCTTTTACATAATATCAACGTTATCTACTTTATTTATTTCTATTTTTCAATTGTTGTAATTTAATTTTGATATTTTATATAGCTATTGATTCATACTTTTAAAAGGAGTTATGGGGATGCACCGACTAAAGTGGATGAGATAGAGAATAGAATAATAAAATGATTACATGTTCTAGATAGCTCCCCCACAACCTCGTTTTCACGGTTTTCCATTTACAATAAAATTGCAAATAGTACTAATTATTAACTATTACTCCCTCTGTCTCCCAAAATAAACTTAGTGTGTGATGGATTGCGATCAGTGTCGTATCTAAGGCAGACTGAAGAAAGCGACTATCCTAGATTCTAAAAAATGATTATTTTTTTCTCTTCTCTCCAGTTTCCGTTGTCCCTCCAGAAAATTCATTTTTGTCCTTGTTTTAAAACTTCAGTAAAAATGTTTCAAAAAATGCGTTCAAAAAGAAATTCCAAGGCTCCATTAAACAAAAAAGAAACAAAGTTCTTATTTTTGTCTGTCACTTTTTATTCTCTCTACGTATGTATCATTATCTATGTATTATTATCCAACAAAACATTGTAGATTTTTTGAAAATACGGCAAGAATAATAATGATGAAAAAATAGTCACTTGAGGAATTTCTGTAGTCAATTATTTTTTTATTTTGGTTGTCGATAAGACAATTACTTTATTGAAAAATAGGTTTGTATTTGAAAGTATTTTTGAATTTTTATTTGATGTAAAAAAGTTGAATTGTTGGATAATGATAAATTTAGGAAATACTTGCAGAAATTGATGATGAGAATGATAACGGTAGCTTTGAAATAATTGGAAGGAATATTCAACTGTGTTTAATGCATGTGTTACTGCGAGGAAATTGTGGTTTATGAATTCAGGATTTTGATTATCCAATTATTTCACCGCTACCATTATCATAGTAAGCTTAATTATGAATACAGGATACTGTTTAATGCCACTAACTTAAATCCGAACTCTAAACAAAATATAGTGTTCACAAGTTTACCTACCAAAAATTTGCAATTTTTCATTGCCGCTAATATTACCGTACAACTACGGATGAACTAAGCTTGTGAGTTTGTCTACCAGCACGGTTGATGTTATGAATATAAATAAATATTCATTATGATATCAAACATGTTCAAAAAATGTCCCGATTGGTCCATATAGCAACCTCACTTAATAGGATAATGCATAGTTGTTGTTGCTGTATTGTTGATCTAGCTGATAGTTTTACCCAATGAAGCACGGGTACTCCATTTTAGGGAGAGTACCGGTACCGGGTACGTACCCGTACCAGATACTCCTATGGTACTCCTTGGGTACGCACCGATGACGTACCTATTTTATTTTTTATTTTTTTGCAACGGGTACACGTGTGGTACTCCTGTGGTACGCGCGAGTACACAAATCCGAAAAAATGCAATTTTTTTTCCTTTTTCTTTTCTTCGTTTTTTTATTTATAGGAAGATTTATGTTTTTTATTTGTTTATCATATAAAAGTAGTAGCTATACTAAAGCAATAACATATTAGTAGCTGAGTCTGTCCACTCATTCATTGAAAAGGAATAGGCTCAATCTAATTTTATTCAAACAAATCTTCATTTGCTCTCTCTCTCGAGAGAAATAATAATACTTATAATGGAGGAACAACAAAAACATGCGATATTGATATGTAGATGGTATTCTTGAAGTTGCAAGTCTTTCTCGCGAAGAACCTGAGTTAGACGCCACTTTTTTAATGATTATGGAGAGGGAAACAATTTGACTTTTTTTAGCTAATTGCTTTTTACTTGTTTAATTATTAATTTTAACAATATAGTTCTATTATTTTATTTATATAATTATATTAAAAAAATTATAAATACGTACCCGTACCTTAATTTTTTTAAAATTGTCGTACCACGTACCAGTACCGGTATCGGATACCGGTACCGTACCCGCACCTAGGCATCATACTTTTACCAGAGCCACATGACATGAATTACAAATTATGATCATGCAGTGGAGCATTTTCAGACATAAAACTGATCTAAAACGCATTATCAAAACAATGTGACCTAAAACAAACAGTTGTTTAAGTATTATATAAAAAAGTAAGACAATCATGAACACTATCAAGTTTCATCTATATAAGAAAAGATGGCCAAAAGGGTCTATAAGATAAAATATACATGAAAGTGTGCACTCCTGAGCAAGAATAGAAAACAGCTCCTTCAACAAAAAGGAAAAAAATGGGAATCATAATATTATAAATATAATCCTAGGAACTCTTTCTGTAGCACTCTTTCTCAGATACACCCGATAATTTACAGCATGCTAGGTAAGCAACAGCGGAGGACAAAAATAAAACTTGCTAGGCATGCAAAGCCATAAATAGGTTCTGTTTACGAGCATGTTCTGGAATAAGCCGGTTGATGACATCGGGTGGAATACCAGAAAGTTCTGCACCAATGAACAATATAATTCAGGAAGAATCTTACTTCACTATTACATTATTTTCACTATATAATTTTCTACAAGCAAATATACACACAGAAAGTGGTTAAAACATCATTATAAAAAATTAATGAAACAGATACTTTTATAATTATTAATAATGAAAATAGAAAATTAAAACAATAACTTTTTCAAACAAAAAGAGACCCCTAGTTTCTCCAAAACATTTATCCTATCCTATTACTCTAAATAGACTAGAGAGAAAACCAAGCAAAAAATTATACAGAGCAACTCAGTAAGATATGGAAGAATGTAGAATAATAAGTGAAAAACCAAAAGTAAGAACAAGTGTGAAAACCGCGTATCGTGCACTCCTGTGGCTGAAGATATGGTTGTAACTGATGATTAAAAGCCTACCATTATAAAACTCATCCTCTTTCGGGAATAAAATAAAAACTCGTCCTTAGAGTTATATGTATTGCGGATATCCAGAATTTGAACCACAGACACTTTCCTTTATGATCCTGATTCGGGGAGTTGGTAACCTCAAATTATGAGACTAAAACATTGGTTCCTTTTCCTCGTCCATTTGAAACACATTTTAGTATTTTACTAACAAATCATGTCAATGTTGTGCTGTGGCAATTAAATTATTGGCTTACTGCTTTAAATAGAGCCATTTCTAAGAACGTCAATTTTAGATTGGGCTCATCTCTGAACCTAGATAGTACTAAGACTCACCCTGAGGTTTAAAATTAAACAGCGGAGGCAGTGGGCGACCATTGGGAAGGCGGGTGCTTGGGTCCCTCAATTCATCAAAGAAGGGGTGAATGCAAGCTTCCAACTGCAGCCACAATATGACAAGCAACAAATAATTTCATAATACTAATTGTACATCCAAGGCAAGAATAGAAAACACAAGTACAAATACAAAAGGTGGAGAGGTTAATCTTACAGCAGTGCATCTCAAATTAGGAGAGTACTGAAAGAACCTACAGACAAGATCAACTGCTTCTGGAGGTAAACGTTTCTGAAAGACCTGTCAAATCAGGATAATGCTGTAGTCAATCTCTCTTGCAAACAAGAATCCTTTAAAGTAATTAAGGCTGGACATACACAGATTTTTTTGCATTTGCTCAAACTGAATAGATTCGGACCCATGCAAATTACTGGGACTAATTTATAATAGTGTCAATTCAACCCACCCATTAATGTCTATCTCTGATTTTTTGAAAAAGAAACCTAGAACAATTTTGACTTCTAACAAAGTATTTTCAGCTCTCCTAGCATCTCCGCACAGGGAACTAGGACATGTAACCATTCACAAATATTACCTGCACTAATCTAGCATTAATTTCATATGGTCCTTGATTCCAATCAGGCGAGGCAGACATATAAACTCGAAAAGAAATAAGCTGACTACTTGATTCAGTCTCAAATCTATCTAATGCCATAATAACTCAGGACCAGGACCATATCAATTTATATAATTCTGCAACATATACAATTGAAGGCTAGGAAGTGGCACACATGTACATGGATCAAATAAAGAGAAAATGTAGTGAGATAGAAGTGCGGAAAGATAAGTAATGTAGAGATTAAGTTCAGAAAGAAAAGTCAGACTAAAATAATATTTTCTTATTTATTAATTTTTAAAAAACAGGGGAAGTGAAATATTATTTATTCAGGGGAGGGTGGAGGACTGGAGGCCATACAGTCCCTATCAGAGATTGAACTCTGTCCCTTTGGGTTACAACGTGAAGCGATCGCCACTGCGCTAACACCCACAGGATAAAATAATATCAAAATACAACCCTCACAAAGAAGACAAGTACACAACTTCATCTATACTATCTTCATTTTTATTACCCAAAATGAACAATAGTAGGAAGGAATGCTACTTTTATTTATCTTTTAAAAAAAAACTAAATTAAAATAAATTGTCAGGATATGGAGGAAATATACAACTCTGGAAAGGATTATGCTTTGCATTGAAACGAATCGTCATTATCTTTTTTCAGAGAACCATCTCTCTTGATCACACAGGGAACAATCAACATTCAAGATATTATACGTTAATAAAGTCAGAATTCACCACATATAATAAAACATGAAAATGCCATCACATGAACATTGTTGGCATAAGTGTAATCGGAAAAATATGTAGCACAAATACAGGCTTAACATATATTAGAATCTAGCTTGCCAACAAAGAATAAGCATAAAACAATTAACCTAAATCTGGAATTACAAATTACTACAAGCATTTAACAATAAACATCAGAATGCAAGCAAAGCGCAAGAGAGTAAACCTTGTGCCATGGATGAGGTTTTATCTGCGGAAACTTAAATTCGGTATAATTTGGGTTCATGCACTTTATCTCCTCCCTGGTAGGAGTTCCCAAAACCTGAAATAGTAAAAAATGGTAGATTAATTTCTCGTGATTCCTTTGGGAAAAGTATTTCACAACTGATATATCAATATTACAATAAAGGAATTGGAGAAATCTAAACTACAAAACAAAATGTATATCTAAAGTAAAATTTGCTTTTCTCTACTCTATCAGAGTCAAATGAAGAAGATATAATAAAGCTTGAGAATTATCTTTACAATCAAGACTAGAGATAACTGCACAAAATCAAAATAAATATCCCTTCCATTGAGTCAGAATGTATAGGAACAAATCCAATTCCCAGAAACATATATACTTTCTGACGAAACCAACTGAATTTTATTGATAAAATAGTTCGAACATTCACTAAATATGAAAGGATTACATAATTCTTGCATGGCCAAATCAAAACTGATTGAAAAACATGTAAGGTAAATCCTCACCTTGATGATTTCAACTAGCTGATCAACTCCACTCTCCCCAGGAAACAAGGGCTGCAATTTAAGATGAATTTCAGGGGAACGAGAAAGACAACAAAAATCAAAGAAATAAGAAGGAGAAGCGGCAAATCACCTGTCCAAGAAGTAATTCAGCCATTACGCAACCAGTTGACCATATATCTATGGCAGTTGTATATTCAGTCGCACCAAATATAAGTTCTGGGGCACGATAGTATCTTGAACAGATATATGAAACATTAGGTTCTCCTTTCACCTGATGAATTAGAACAGGAATGAAACTTAAGGGGAAGAAAATTAACTTCCATCAACCATCAGTCCAATTGGCTTTATATCTTACCAACACTTTTGCACTACCAAAATCACATAGCTTCAGCTGATGGGTGTGTGGGTTCACCTGGCAAGAGAACACACATTTGAGAACAACCAACAGTAACTGACTAACTAATGCAAACACAGGCATAATGGTATATATTGTATCATCTCCCAGTTGAGTTAAGCAATTTAAAAATGACTGCCAGAAGACAATGACAATGAACAGATATGCCCCTTAAAAGGACTATATTTAAATCCAATCCTGTAGTTCAATATTTGGCCAACATAATAATAATTATTATACTATTATCCTTAAAAGGAACAAATAGGTGTGTGTGTGGGTGGGTGTGGCAGCAAGCAGCCCGGCAGGCAAGCACGTCACCAAAACGAAAATGAAGATTGAACTGAAATAGCTGTAAAAACAATCTTCCATTATTATTTGCTTGAGATCATCTCAGTAATATTTCCTTCCAGTGTGGATTTCTACTTATGTGAGAGCGTTAAATGTTTAAACTTCCATATTAGCATACGAAAAACAATGCCATAATAGACAAGCTCGTCATGAGGTATTTAGTAAACTTAATGAGTCCCGTGTAACATAAAATACAGTAATTCAAATAAGGTCTTACAAGTAGGTTCTGAGGTTTGATGTCGCGGTGACAGATGCCAATGCAATTATGTATATAAGCAAGTGCTCTGCATATCTGCAGCCAAAATTAGACAAAAGATCAATGAAAATTATCAACTGACAAAAAACTACAGGGGTAAGGTAAACTGCATACTTCGTTTATTTCATTTCCTTCTAAAAGTTTATCACCCATGTGCAAAACGTGATATCCATTATGAGTTGTTTTTTAATATGTTTTATGATTCTTTTGAAAAAGAATTTGATGTGTGAAACCCGAACTCAAATTGTACAGATTAGATAAATCTAAAATTGAGAAATATAATATATGAATTTGAGGAAAAATCTCAGACAGGAATTAAAAGAGTTAGGCTTTCATGGGCTGATCCTATATTATTTATACAATAACTTACTATGGACAGTGTGTAATTTATATATAAATATGTATAATGTATTGCCAGCTTTCCATTTCCAAATGGAACTAACAAGCACGCAACTAGATACCTGGTATGTATAAAGTTTCACGTATATTAAAGGCATTCGCTGATTAATCCTGCTATAGTTTCTGGCAACACGATTCACCGTTTCAGGAACATATTCAAGTACAAGATTCAAGTAAAGCTCTTCTTTGTCAGTCGTAGAAAAGAAACAATGCCTGAGGGCAACAATATTTGGATGGTCAAGCATTTGCATAATTTGTAACTCTCTATTCTTGTAACGCTTGTCCTGGAGAACCTTCTTGATGGCAACAATCTCTCCTGTTTCTCTACATTTTGCCTGATAACATAACAGCATTAATTAATAACTAATGGAATGAAAAAAAATGTTTGTAATTGTATGTGATATAAATATAATAACAGCATGACATTTGCAAAAGACATGAAAAGCAAACTAAGTAATCTTGCTGCCTCACTTGAAAAACAGTGCCAAAAGAGCCGGTCCCAACTACATGTTCAGCGATATAACTAACATTCTGTGAGGTCCAAAAATAAAATTGATTAGTTATGAATAGTTGAATTATTATGACACGAGAAGATACCATAAATAACCATCAGAAAAAATAGATACCTGCTTAGATTGACCGTTTCGTCCACCACCGATACTGGTTCTTATTACATGTCCTGTTTCAGCACCCACACCATCAATGATATCAGGCTCACTCTCTCTGCCATCATCATCATCGTCGTCATGGTCATCATGGTCGAGTTTGTCTCTGAGTCTCATCTGAAGCATCTCTCTCCCAAGCCAATCAACAGAACTGGATGAACCTCTTAAGGCAGCAGACCTGGAACTACTGCCGACACCACCATTTCCAAGGCTAGCAGAAGCCATAACACAAACAAACAAACACGCTCTCACTCTGTTGTTGTGTTTTGAAATTCAAATAAAAAAACAAATAATTAAGTAGCAAAGAAAGCAAAAGAAGAATTAGATTTGATCAGATCTAATAATAATAATAATAACAGTCGAAAAATAAAAAAAGATGAAAAAAGCAGCTCCTCCTAACCTGGAAGGAAGGAACTAATTAAAGTGATGATGAGAATGGGAGCAGCGAAGTTGCATTTTGTGTGTGATTCCGATTCCGACGAGACGAGACGAGACGATCGGAGACTGATGATCGCAAATTCAATCAATCTACTTTACTCTCCACACACACTTTTCCCTCTTACTATTTTTTTATTCACTAAACTTTTTTACATTTTATTTTCATTTTTATATTCAAAAAATATCTCATACTTTCCCAACCCAAGCCCTTCTTTCTGCTTCGCTCAGCTCTACCCACTTTCCAATATCCTGTCCCATCTTGTTATATTTTTTTTTTAATCAATATTTTAAAAAAAATTGAAACTAAAAACAATGACATACATTATACATTGTTATTTAGAAGAGAAATGATATTTGTACAACCAAAAAATTGACAACTTTGGACAACCCTCTCTCTCATACTTTCACTACATTCTCACTCTCTCTCTCTCCTCCTCTCACTTTATTATTTTTGTTGCCAAAGAACATGAGAGTTGTCCCAAAAAGGACAACTTTTTGGGTGTACAAATAACACTACTCTATTTAGAATTATAAATCAATAATCACCATCATTCTTGTCATAACAAAAACATAATCATTATCATTTTTACTATTATCATACACTTTTTTTTAATAGTGATAGAAAATAAAATTTGGTAATTTTTTATGAATTATAAATTTATTTAACCCTATAATTTAAGAGTTGTTATTTATGATCATTAATGTTGAGTTTTAGAAAGAAAAAAAAAAACAGGCTAACTAGTGTTTTTTGGGCATTAGTTAAAAAAAAAAAAAAATTATATTAAAAAAATCACTTAGGAACCAAAATCAAGAAATAAACATAATTTGATCCACAAATTTGCCATAATTCTCTAAAGATAATATTATTATTATAAAGACGTTCAATGCACCATGTTGTAGGAAGCCAAATTAAATCAGGGACGGACTTTGAATACTTGTTTGCTTTTTACCGAAGAACCAAACAACATGAAATGACTCCTCCGTTCTTAAAAAATAAGCCAACTCGTGTTAGTAAATGTTTGTTTGCAAAATATACATTATTGACTAACTAATCAATGTGGAAATAATAATAATAACAATATTGGTATTAACAAAAAATGGCTCACGGATGACAATATCCGGTGTCACACATGCTCACTGCTACCAAAAAGATGCGTAAGAAATGAAATTAGAGTTTAACCCCAAAAAATGAGCCATCATGTACATTACTAGTGAAATCGAAAACTTTTTTTTGCTTGTTAAAGAGGATAACATTATTTGAAGTTTGTTTTCAATCTTCAGTTTTCTATGATGAACTAGTTTGAATGAAAATATATATGCCTTTGTTGCGATATTATTTTGTGTTGTTTTTGTTACAATACAAACTTTATCTCATATATGATATACTTCACACTTTGAAGTTTGTGATCTATTTTAAGTTATCATCTTCTGCAGTATCTTTGTTCTTGACATTATTCCCTGCACTGCCCGCAATTTCCATTGTTGAGTTCTGTATGCTTTCTAAATTATCACTATCTTCAAATTTATCATCTTCAATAGAACTGTTTGTTATGCTATTATTATTTACGCAGTCCTCGTCTGTGGCACTGATTTCTTCTGCTGGTTTTTCTATATTTTTACAAGTATCCTCTTCATTTCCCTCGAATTTTAATTCACTAGCGACAACATCATCGTTGTAATTATGTGTGATGCCTTCACTCACAAGGCCAACTTCAGCTCCAACTTCACTAGGTAGCTTTGAAGTTTGTATCATTTCTTCATTGCCTTTAGTTTCAATGTTACTATGTCCAATTTCTTCATTCTTGCCATTTGAAGTTTGTATCATTTCTTCATTGCCCTTGGTTTCAATGTTACTATGTTCAGTTTCTTCACTCTTGCCATTTGAAGTTTGTATCATTTCTTCATTGCCTTTGTTTTCAATCTTGTTATGTTCAATTTCTTCACTCTTGCCAACATTCTCTGGAATTTGCATAGTTAACACATCATTAACTTTGACTTTATCTGATGAGGGTGAAATAACCATATCTGAAGCATGCGTGCTTCGTTCACTGTCAATATTTGTATTGATGTCACTTTCATCTTTTGTGGTATCTGCACTGTTTTTCTGCTCAACACTGACCTCAAAAGGCCCTAGCTTAGCTTCAACATCTTTCACAATGAACTTCAAAGATCTAATATCCCGAGCTTTAGATAACTGGTTGCTTGGTGATGCCTATAAAAAAACTAGACATTTGAATATTCACTTTCACAAATAAACAAAGCGTAGTAAATTATAGCAGATGATAGAGTTTCATATCTTGATCAAAGGATGATTTAATGTGACAACATTTGTACATACCAACTCGGGAGTTGGGACAAAACCAACTTCACATTTTCTTATATTTTTATCAGATATATGGGAGGAGACAATGACCGCATAAACGTTTAATAACTACGAACTAAGTTACCAATTAACCTTTTTATGTGCACTATTACGTTTTATACTCTAGTAGGAGTGTGTATGAGGCCATAGATTACGGATGATTGTGTTTTCTAATTTTTCTTAACTGAATCCTAAATAAAGTTGCATTGTAGTCTGAAATAAAGGTTGGAATATATCGGCTCTAGTCCCTTTCTAAAACCTATCACGTGGAATGCCGATGAAGACTTGTACATGTTATAAGCAACAAGGCTTTGAAAAAATGAAACATAATTTTTAAACTCACAGTCCAATACATCATGACATCAAAGTTTTCTGAATGAAACTTCATCTCAATATGAAAAATGAATGTCTAAACCAAAACATTATCAATTTGTCATATTTGCATTTAGAACTATAGGCAATAAAAAAAGTGGTCTTTAATTAATCTTAACATACATACATACATACATACACTGACTGACCTGTACTATTTGGTCGACTCGTCGTTGAAGATCATCCCCAGATGCTTCCTTGTAGATACCTTTAAGCAAGTGCCACAAGTGAGATTGTAAGTCGTCCAAACAATGCTTTTCAACCATACACTGCGCAACAGCTGACCGACAACCCACTGCGTGAAAAGGACAATTTACAAGCTTCATCGGACAAACAGTTATACAATGTCTATCCATATCCCGTCTCATAATATTGTTATTTGAACACTTCTGTTCACATGAAATTATCTTAAAAGGACAGATTGAATCATGCTTTTCCAAATGACTTGCACAAAATTTAGCATTGCATCCTTGATTTTGGCAGATCATAGGTCTAAAGTTACAGGTAGGAACGTGATTGGCAAGGTCTTGAGAAGAATTAAAGCTCATGGTACAATGAAATGAGTTATGAAAGTCAACATTTTTTAGCAGAGTTTCTGCAATTATTTCTCTTCTATCAAGAGTCCAAAAACCGTTCATGTCTATCTCTTGAATGAAATCATCAATTTTATCTTCTCTCTTTTCACTCAAGAGCCATACGGAAACACGGCTAAAAAAATTCCTCTTTGAACTAGCAAAGTCGTCAACGAGATTGGAAATGATGTCGAAAGGATGGTCAGATGCTTCACCACCTTCCAAGATAACAGACTCAGCAACAAAAGATTGAGTTCTCAAGTTAAGATAATCGATCATTTCCCTTCTCAAATCAACGGCAACAGAACCAGGGGTCTTGAAAAGACCTCCAGTTGTGTTATCGACACAAGCTGAGGCTAGTCCTGGAAGGAACATTTGAGCCAACTTGTGAATTACTTCTGTATCACAAAGACTGCAATGGAACAAAGGACCTCCCTCTTTCTCATCTTCTTCAATCTTCCTAGGTCCAAGGTCTACGTCAATTGTTGGTAAATCCATGCTTGATAATATCTACCAACAACAATAAATCTATTATTATTTTTCTTCATGTTGTTGGTATATATATAATATATATACACACACACACTACAAAGCCAAGTTATGTACGTATATATACTATAGCTCTCTTATATAACTAACTATAGATCAAGAAATTAAGTATTGTTCTTTTAGCATCCAAAAATGCACAATCATGAAAGACGTACACGCTTACAATATAAAATCAAAATCAAATTACATGCATATGCTGCATTGGTGGGTGGTACCCAAAAATATAAATAAAAGGTGGATTACTACAACCTAATTAATTGAGTTGATTATTTTTTATACATAATAATTGTACATATCGAGATCAAGAAATTGCAGGGAAAAAATGAAGAAGAAGAAGAAGAAGAAGATAACTTACCGACATCAATGTCTACTATAACTTCTGAGTTTTTGTTTTTCAGATTTTCATTTCAATTTTTTAGGAGTCGAAGTGGAAGCAACAAACCAAACACCATTCAAACTTTTTTCTTTTCTAACCGTACAATACTTTTTTTTACTATTATTATATTTTTGAGTAATTTTGCTATTTTTTTATTTTGTACAATTGCTTAAAATGCTTCCATGTAAATACGCGAATGTGTGAATTTACCAAAATAAAATTATACTATAAATCAGTTAGTAGGATAGAGAAAAATTTATGTTTTATGAATTACTTTAGTTTTTATGGACAAACTTTATTTCAAGACTATGATGTTTTTTACTAAGCAACTCCAATTAATTCATAGAATCCATTTCATTGTATACCTTTCAAATTGGATGGAATGAAAAATAAAATAAAAGGATAGTATGGAATGAAATGAATTTCATCGTATTCCATACCACTCCATCCATTTTTTAAAAATCCAAATGAAATCTAACTCTATGTCACTCCATTCCATTCCACATTCCATCAATGTATATAATTCAGTGCTCCTTAATGTTCAATAAATTTGAAATTAATTTTGTAGTGATTTTTTATAAAGAAAATATTTTGTATTTCTTTCAACGACGCATAACTTCTATACTTCAATACGCGGAGTCATTATGGATTGTTCACTACTAAGACTGGAACTCAAAGTCCTCCAACCCTCCTACATCACTTCTAAAAGATTTTCGCAAGTTAAGAAGATAGTAGAACCTTCCTTAAAGTATACAATTCAGTGCTCCTTAATGTTCAAAAAAAAAATCATTTGAATTATTTTTTTTCTTTTGAATTCCCATCTTGTTTTTAAAGATTTGTAGATGGACATTCAATTAGATGAGACTAGAAACTTTATTTCAAGTGCAAGCGTATATGGTATTGGAAATGGTATCGTAAAAAGGTGGTTCACCATGTTCTACAGATGCAACCAACAGTGTGTTTTTTGTATCTAAAAACATATCAATTACATTGATATTTTGGAAACCAACCAACATTATATAAAATTTTGTTATGCTCAGATATGCAAACACCATACTATACATTGATATTTTATAGAAAATCAAAATCCACACAACTAATTCCCATAACTCTTATAGTAGCACACCATGTTGCAGTCTAAGGCATTTCAGACCTACAAGCGACTTGACTGTCAACAAACCGAAGATACGAGCCTCCTACATCATCCATGAAGTGCTTCGTGTAATTAGAAAATTACCCAGGAATAGAATCATTAGCAAGCCCTGACTTGTATTTGTCAAACAGCTCAAATAAGGGATTGTGTATGTAGAAATTAAAGATGCCAATACCCTTGGCTAATAAGGGATTGTATATATTGAAGGAATATTTACACTAAAACTACTTAAGATATATATAAAGCCAGACAACTTGTCAGGCTATGCAAATCTATCCATAATTCTTCAAACAGGTAAACTTGAAAATGAGACACCGCGCAATGTGATTCCACTGCTTTCATTTCTCTTTTTACTCGGAGCCATCTTCAATGAAGTTCTGTTCAAATATTTTAAGCCAAATCAAATGCATCACAGTACTTTTTTCTCCCGTGTATTGTAAAAGAATTTTTTAAACCACACCAACTCCATCACTTATAAGAATCTGTCAACCAAAAAGAGACAGAATCCAGCGGCTAGCAAATGTATGCATGCTCCAAAATTGTGTGTCAGCAAGCTTAGCACTGCAGGGGAAAATCATTAACTTTGACACAAGTGAAAAATAAAATAAGCCAACGTTTACATGCGCATGTGAATGAAACATAAATTTTCCATATTGACTTGATAAACATAATGCAATTATTGAAACACTATTACAATTTACAACTTCCATGGAAAGGTATCAAAGTAAAGGGTCACTGCCCACAAGGGGAAAAAAACGAATACACCACATCATATGCATGTACATCACTAGACTACATATTAAACAAAGTGCCAAAAGTATATCATCCACATCTTCATTAAAATCAAGTGAAATCACTTTTAACAGTTAAGAAAAATTCAAAAGAACTAACATTAACATTAAAGAGAAAATTGTTTGTGACAGTAAGGAACAAAATAAATCAACGTTAACTGGATCTAGAGTGATATGAAGTCATAAATATATCCTAAAATGTTGATGTTATACAGAGAAATTTAAAAAGGTCATAAAGTATATCAATCATCTGAGTATTAATATTAATTCATCAACAAAACAAGCAGCATTCTAAGCTATGAAACTATAGGCCTGATGAAAGGAATGTTTCTCACCAATCTAAATACTCTAGGACCCAGAACTTGCTTTTTGGACCCAAACTTGTTTCTGCAGTTTAAAGAGATTGATCATTTAATGAAACAGAAAAGAATATGCAGTGTTACAATGCAGAAATCAAATTCAGGTACCTCATTAGAACCATAAGCAGAGTTACTAGATTTTCTAGGATGCTTTCCCTCGCTCGAAATTGAATAGCCATCAACATCCTTCACCCCATGTATTGGTCCACGGCGACCAAAATGCCTATTGAAACCTAAATAATCATGAGCAATGAAATTTAAAAAAATGTTATAAACTCCGAATGTAAGCATAAAAATATTTAGATCCTACTTCCCAGAGCCAGAAACCAACCATTTTCTGATAAATGACTGGCACGGAGACTTCCAAGAGATTTTACCTCCCCATTTCTTGCACTTTGTGTCTCACGTTTCAACTCTGTGTGACCTCCTGTTTTGTATACAATATAGTAAAAGTTTCAACTTGTGAAAAACAGGTAACTGTAAGAAGGCTGTAATAGACTTTCCAAAACGATAATATTTTGTGCATTAATTTGTCAAAGGAATAATCAACAATTGCCAAATTGATGCCACAGGTAAAAATAAAGCATGTACCTTCTAAAGGATCTACTTGTGAAGAAGCTGAGGATGACAAAGATTCATCACCTCCATTGGAACGGCTTGTCCAAACACCACGGTCAGGTCTATCCTTATGTCTAAAACGCCTATCCTGTCTCTCACCAGAAACGTGTAAACCATGCACAGTAATCCTATTCTCTGGCGCACCATCAGTGCCCTTCAAAATCAATTGCACATGAACTGGGCGAGTTGTTTGTTTTTCTTTTTCTGGATTAGATGTTGGGATCTGCCGCTCAGAATGGCCCCTGGAAGACTGACTTTGTCGAAAATCCTTGTTTGTGAGTATGCTTTTGATAATCCTTCCACTACCTTCATGCTGTTGATTCTGTTTCAGAGCTGTAGAACTAACAATTGTTTTAGTTGAAGATGTTATGCTATGATGTTGTGACATGTTATCTGAATCAGATACCTGCATAATAAGAAACAAACAAAAACAAAATAGACTCATAAAAGAACTGTAATAAAAACATGAATCTGACGGATGAATCCACCAAGGACACTAGGCACTAGCAATAAACTAAAACACCTTTAATACCCGAATTGATAATGATTTACTGATTCATCTTTTTTCATATATCATGCAGCCATAAGGCAGCAGATTATAGAAAACAAATCCTGACAGCCACCTTGGTAAATAGTATCATTTTACCTATCAAATCATTTATATCATTATATCTTCAGTTCACATTTTTACAAGTGGTTTTGTAAAGCTCGTTGACCTTCATATTTAATCATTGATGTGTATGTGAGACAAGTAAAAACCATATTAAACCTTTGATCTCTGGTTAACATTCTTAGCAGGAGTAAGATGAAATTAGAATATCAGTTTATCGGCAATTCCACTTATTAATACAACAATTTCAAGATTAGCTGAAATTTGCATGTTTATTAAAAATGACCCCATCAAAATGAAACTTAATATAAGTGAAAAAGCCGCAAGAGAGGAGGGTGGAATTAATTTTAGTTCTAAGAGAGCAATCAATTCAAATTGCTTCCAATCCAAATAAGAACAGTCAACAACTTGACATTCAACCTACATCAGGCTGTCTATTAGTACATGTTGACCTTCAAAAGGAAAGGACGTATTCTGAAACTTATGTCAATCCTTCTACAGCATATGCCACACGTAAATAGTACAGAATTATGAAGAATAATAATCAGAAGCTTACGGTGATTATATCTCTTTCTTTCCCTTTAAGAAGTAGTACTTTCTTCTTCCCAACATCATTACTTCCAGCAATTCCTGAAATGATGGACAAGGTGGTAAGAAAATTCCGATAACTGACACAAAAATGACTAATTACTTACATAATCGAATACTCAGCAAGTCAGAATTATCTGAAAATTCAAGGAGCCACATCTAAACAATGTCAAAGGGGGTAACACGAGATGGAGAGACATTAATATCAGAAGTTACATTAAATAAAATGTTGATTACAAACCACAAAATAAAACCCAAAGAAAACAGAAAAAATTGCACTTGAAAAGTTGTAAAAAAAATAAATCAACCTCACCATTTTCATCAAAAGTTTGGTTTCCATCTGAAGAAGCTATATTTGAAGATTTATTTGAAAGATTTTGATCACCTTGCCTGGGAACCAAAACATAAGTTGATTTGTCTTTTACAGCAGAACTTTTCCCTGGGTCCCGTGCAACATACTGTTCATCATAAAAGCAAAAGTTAAACACAAAAGAGTAAGAACTAAGTGTTGTTACTCCATAGGGGAAATTCTAATATAGGCACAAACATAAATGACATGTGTTAGGCACACTCACATAAAGTAAAAAAAATTAAAGATAAAAAAAATAAAATGATGTTGATTGATTTGATTATATTATTTTTGTTTTAAATTTTTGGATTTGTGTGTGTGTGCCCAAACCAAATATATTTTATTTGGATTTGTGCCTATGCAAGTCTTGCTCTACTTCACATATGTACTGTATGTGCAAGCAATTGTGAAAGAGAAGTATCAAATACTCGTGCTGTTTCCATTATTCTAAAAGTTGAGTGAAAAACATTTTATTAGTAATTAATTATGTCTCTCTGACTTTCCTCTGCAAAAAAAAAAATTCTTGGAAAATTCATAAGTCTAGCATCTTAAGTAAAGCAAAATGCAAAGTTGAAACAAAAGGATAAGCTAGTTTTAACTAACATTTGAACCTATGGCTACTTCCTATTCTCATGAGTAATGAAATAAAATCTATGATTTTCTTAACAATAGAACTATTTGAGTATTGCGAAAGGATCACAATATTATTTTCAGCAAGAAAACCTTGTACACCAGGTAAAAATTAATTTAGATCATTCAATTCTAGACTTCTAGTACTTGATTTCTCGAAAGAGGCATAAATTGAAAATCTCAGCCAACCATACATTCAAAGATTCAAAGCAATATACAATCGGAAAATCAATTAAATGGAAAGAAATTATCCATCCTAGCTATAAAAAGGTACAAGAGCTGATTATTGGAAATGGTAACCAAAAAGTCTCTTTCTTTTGAACTCATGATGAATGAATTATATTTAAAGCTACAAGTATAAATGCATAATACCATTGTGGTGGAAACTCTCTTCTTTGCATAACCGCGTCTTGACAGGGCAGAACTAGAGCTTCCATTTGATGGTGTGCCAGTTCTTCTGCTCACTTTTCCATTAGACAGTGATCTCTGCACAAATTTCAAGTAGAAGATTAGGTAAGCAAGGAAAGGATGGTGCTTATAGACATAACAGAAAAAAATATTGTTATTTATGAGGGACTTGCTAAGTGTTCTTGTTCTTGTGTGGAACTATAGAAATATGGTATCTTGGGTTATAATCTGGATAATAGACTATATGTACTTGTTTTGTGTATTTTTTTATCCTTGGGAATGACCAGAGGGGTCATATTTATAAGCTTCATGGTGATTTACGTGGGGTGAAGTTTATTTCCCACGATCCCTGTTATGCTCTAGTTCGTGGGGGGAAAGGTGTCTTTCCCATGACCCGGAAATATTGGCCCCATTATCTTAGTTGGGGGGCGGGGGGGGTATCTCGCCGTGTGTGACGTGGGTCTGACTTTGGCCATATTGAGCTTGTGGATGTGTTGGGGCGGTTAGCTCGGGTCGTTACTTTGGGCTTTAGGCGCATTGGGCCTATATTTCCTCGCCCGTTACACAAAGAACAAATGCACCAACTATCATCTCCGCATGTGCACACAAATAGACACACACACACACACACATTCATAGAAGTGCATGTAAAATGACAATGGAAAACCAAATAACAGAATAAGTGTATTTAACATATCAAAACTCATAAGCAAAAATACCCGCGGTCCCTTGGTAGCTCTTTTCTGGCGCACAAAGTCCATAAGTGGTGTAATTATAGGAGTATCTTTCCCAGCACCTGCTAAACGACATAAACCCAGTGAACAAAAAAAAATGTAATCTACGGACTCATTTTGTGAATCTTTTATATCTAAAATTCAAAATCATATGTGTTGGAAGAAAAAAATAAAAATGAAAGTTTTGAGTGCATATTTTAAGCAATAAGTTACGAACCAGATCGTTGGGCATCCCTTTTCTCCAACTGAATCTCAGCACTAGGGAGATTCTCAACGGGCTTGGCTAGTTGTTCAAGAAATTGGAGATACTCGGGATCTAGATGTTGAGCATGTAAATAATAATAATTATTATTATACTGATGATGAAAAGTAGAAGATATGGAGCGTAATATATTTATTGATTTGAATGAGTGAGTGAGTAAATGGTACCTTTGTATATGGTTCCATCACGGCCATCCTTTTTAGAGCAGTGGTGCTTTGGAACACGCTGTGAAGGAGCATATTCAACAATGACTTTGAACTGTGTTCCTGGGAGGGAAGGAAAGAAAGAATTGAATTTGTTGTAAAAATGCAAGTTAAAAGGAAGTGTCCAATGAAGAATGATGATGAATTACCCTTTTCATTGACAAAGACGTGTCCATTGAAGAAGTCAGCAAATTCTATAACATCATCGGGCTTCTTGAAGTCAATGTAAGCTCTAGAATATGAGGTATGCTTCTTGCTGAAAATGCATTGAATTCAGTTATTATTGTTAAAATATAAAAGAAGAAAGAGTTTGAACCAACCTGATTTTGGAAGGATAGAAAGAGAGCCAGTTGTAGCGAGATGCGAAGGCGGAGTCGATTAGGGGCAAAAGAGATGCCTCGGTCATCGTAGGAGGCAAGTGCCGCACCACCACCTTGGTCCGATCAGACGACATGGCAAAAACCCTAACAGATTCAATTCAATTGATAGATAGTTACAATCGATCTAAGAATTGGGATCACATCTTATCTGGTTGTGAATTTTGAGGAGATGATGATATCGTCAAATTAACGAACGAATGAATGAATGAATCAAGAATAAATTGCGTGCCCTAATTTGACAGAAAAGCCCCAATTTGCCATGACAATTTAGAGGAAGAGTGTGTACGTACGTGTGTGTATGTGTGTGTGAGTGTGTTGGTTTCGTGTATGTTATGTTATGTATTATATATTTATATGTATGTAAAAATAAAAACAAATACTAAAAGAAAGCAACCTGCGACTTCTCTCGTTTGTCGGAATGAAATACTACTACTAGTTTAGCTTAAGCATAGTATATACGTACCGTAGTATGCGTTTTGCTGTTCTATTTAGGGGTGGCAAAACGGGCCGAGCCTGCCGGGCCGACCCGTTTGACCCGCAATTTTTGACGGGCTGGGGTGAGGTTTTCAGCCCGCTACCTTAAGTTGGCCCGCCCCGCCCCACCCCATTTTTGAGCGAGCTTAAATGGTGCGGGCCTAAACGGGGGCGGGCATGCCCGTTTTTCCACCCCTTTCTAGTATTTATCATTTTATCTTATATTGTAAGGAGTACTTATTAACTTTGGTTGATGATTTGTTAGTTTAATTAAGCGTAATTATAAAAAATTGTTTGTTAACTTGGTTAATGTTTCTTTTAGTTTAATTATCTCTATTCTCTGCTGCAATTTTCTCATAATTATCCCTATTATAGTATTATTGTTAGTTTAAATATGAGGTAAGAATTGTAAGGAATTGTTGAGTTATTATAATTCAACATATTTAATATTTTTTTAACATTGAATTGTGAAGTTGTAATTCAAATTGTAAAAAAAAAAAAAAATTTGGCGGGCATGCCCGCCAACCCGTAACCCCGCCAATAAACGGGCGGGCTTGAATTTTGAACCCGCACACCTAAGTTGGCCCACCCCGCCCCACTCCGTTTTTGGGCGGGCTTAAATGGGGTGGGCCTAAACGGGGCGGGCATGCCCGTTTTGCCACCCCTAGTTCTATTATTATTTGCTTTACACTCTACTACTATACAACTACTTTTCAATTTTGATAAAAAGGTGAGCAATATGGACCACCTTTACGATTAGTTCATCGTCGATAAGTGATTAAAACTATTATAACGAATACGAATTTTACAAAATCCATTGTTAGATTGAAAGTTTATATCATATAGATCATTCATAAAAAAATTAGAAAAATTGAAAAATCATTTGATATGCTATTGAGACAGATCAAAATTAACGGTATTTAAAAAAAAACTCATAAACCATTAATCTTAATGGGTCTCAATAACATATCAAATGATTTTTAAATTTTTTTCAAAAATTTCATGGATGATCTATATGATATAAACTTTAAATCCAACGGTCGATTTTATAAAATTTATATTTGTTATAGCGTTGTGGTCCATATTAGAATTTGTCGAGCAATACATACATACAATACAAGTGATTCAATTTTCAAGTGTGATTTACCCTGATTTCTCTAACAATGTTTTTAGCATTTAACTCGAAGATAATGGATCCGCTTGTTTTACCTTTTTTAAAAAATAGATTTTATAGTGTTATATAAAAAAAATTAAAAAGAAACTTTTTATAAAAACTTAAAATGAAAATTTGGTTTGAATAGTTATTCTTAAAATGTAATTTTAGACATTTCATTGAAAAAAAATTGGATATCAAAATGTCAAAAAAATCACTTAATTTAAAGTTATTTCAAATAGATTTCCAGCTCCAGTTCGACTCGTTTAAAATTGAATCGACTCTGTAATCAAAAAAAATAAATTGAATCGACTCCATACAAATTAGTTCGACTCAAGTTCGACATAAACTCTTTTTACAGCTCCAGTTCAACTTGTTTAAAATTCACAAACAAATCAATTTGGATCGTTAGGTTCATTTAGTTTTCAACTCGACACTATCACAGGAATTCACAAATGCAATGTTGATGAAACTACTCCCTTCATGTATTTCATTTAATATATATAAAAAATAAATTTTTCCTTAGAATAGTGCTGCACGGGGTATTTTCCAACAGCAGAATTGCTACAATTTGGAAATGTGTATTTGTAACAAGAAAACGAAATTTGTTCGAATAAAAACTATGTATTCGTTGTTTCCTATAGTATTTCTAACAACACAGTTGTTCAGTGGTAAAAGAATTGTATTTGTAATACAACTTAATTGTAACTCGCATCCTGATCACAGCTGAATTTTTTGGATAACAAAAATTGTAATGAATTTTGCAAGTCTTAATATCATTTCATCGTTTTTCTATAAAATACCTAGAAGAAACCAGAGATCATCCCATGAATCCAGCGAATTTCACACATGCATACATTAAAGAAGAAATATAAAATCATAGAACTTGTAATACTGGAACTGTTACCATCAAAATTAATCTACCACAATCAAGCATTTAAGTTTCAACGTTGAAAAAATCACAAAATATCTCAAACTCAACTATTGCAGAAAATAGGAAAGAAACAAAACTCTCCAAAAAGTCATGACAAAACCATAGCCTTTCAATAGGAACTAGGAACAATTTTCACTTAAAGCACTTGGCATCCAAAAGAGCCTCACCCTCAAATGGTTCAGCATCTTCAATCATCTGACTGGCACGCTCTTTTTGAGCTTCGTCGGAGATGTCAACCTTGGTCCACTCATAGAGCTCCATGTCATAGCATTCATCCATGACAAACTTTGGAATCTCTTGACCACGGAAAAGCCACAATCCCTTCACCTTAAATGGAGGCTCTGATCCAATCACAAGCATCTTTCCAAATGCATACTTGCGAGCAAGATCCATCCTCTGAAGAAATCCTCCAACCTTGTTCAATGTCACGAAAGAAACAGTGTTCTCATCATTGTATTTGTAGTCACAGAACCAGAGAGAATATCCCTCTGGATCATACATGTCCCAAAATCCTGCAAGTCACCAAACAGGAATTAGATTGACAGGTTCCCTCTCATCAACAGATTTTGACATTCTTCACTGCAATATATTCATTATAAATAAATAAAATAAAAAAAGTTTCGGAAAACATTGCAATAATAATATAGTCCAAAAGGATGTAAGTGAATATCATATAATCCAAAAAGCTACAAAACTTGAAAAAACTAAACAACGGGAGCATAAATAAACAATACCTTTGACAGCAACCTCACGGAAGTTAGTCTTAGTGTTAGAGTAGAGTCTTTTCCAGTCATCCAATACCATCTTGCTTGGAGGAAGAAGATCAAGAGGATTCTTGGGTTTGGGCTTGGGTGCCTCCTCTTCAGCTTCTTCCTTGGGCTTTTCGGGCTCTGATTTAGCCACTTTCTTTGGTTCTTCTTTGGTCTTGGGCTTTGATTCCTTAGGCTGGGCAGGCTTCTTTGCAGATTGAATAGGTGGCATAGCTTCAGTCTGCTTAACCTGGCCCAAAATCTTTCGGAAATTTGGCTGGTTGACCAAGGTCCAGAAGTATCTCTCAACATGAGGAAACTCTGAGGTGAAACTCTTGACCAAGAGTTTAGAGAAACCCAAATACAAGTTGGCTGTTGTAATGATGTCAGCAAGGGTAACAGAATCCCCAACCAGATAGGTATTGTGGACAAGGTGAGTGTTCAAAGCCTCAAATGATCTCTTCAATGCAGCAATTGCAGCCTCCTCTGCCTTCATTCAGTTACAAAATTCAAAAAGGAGGAAAATATTCAGTAAAAGGGGGAAGTTAACAGGTATTTCAAACCAATCAAGATAGAGAACAGTATACCAACTAAGATGTTAAAAACTTAAAAGGTGGAGATACATTTGTTTCTGACCAAACCAATTGATTTCAAAAAACACCTATCATTACTTTGGAATAGTTGCCACCAACTCGTATAACATTATATACTTGCTACCAATACTCAGAGATTAGAACTTTCGAACCAATTATCAAAGCACATTAATATTGTAAAAAATGAACATTGCACACAACTTACTGGAGGAAGGTAAGAGGCAAATCCAAGTCTTGGGAGGTACAACTTCATAATATTGGCATCAATCTCCAAAGAAGAAAAATCAATCCACTGATCAACGTGGGCCTGAAACAGCAAAATTCAAAGAGAATAAAACAAGAGGACATTTCCAACGGAAGCTATATTAACAGTCTAAGACAGTGATATGCCATATATCAGAATAAAAATTGTTGCAACTACACATACCTGATCAATGGGAGATGATCCAAACAAACTGTTTTCACCCGATCGGGCAACTGCAGCAAACCAAAACAAAAGTAAATGACGAGAACGAATAAATGTACAAAACAGGCATGCATAAAAACTAAGCATACCATAGCGAGCAATGGCATTGCTCTCAAAGACAGGACCATCAGGGGTTTCCAAGACAGGAACCTGGAAGTTAATAATAATAATTTAGTAAAAATACTAGTTATCATTTGATGATTATATATAAATATAAATACAGTGTATGGGACAAGGTTGGATGGATACCTTTCCAATAGGGTTCATCTTGAGAAATTGAGGAGTTTTGTTGGAAACACCCATCTGAAAATCTGGAACCAATTGAACTTGGACGCCGGCGTATTCAGCGGCAATCAGAGTCTTGTAAGCATTTTTGTTTTGCTTGGTAGCGTGAAGGATCTACACATTAGGTGCAGAAATTTAATTAATAATGAAGTAATTGAAAGTGAATAAAGATATAGTATTGAAGGAAAAGAGAGTGACTGACGAGAGCCATGGCTGCTTTGGTAGTGGTTCGAGATCTGATGAGAAAAAACAAACAACGCAAATCTGAGTTAAGTAATAGTATACTGCTGAATTGAAAATTGAGAAGTGTAACAGAAATCGATGAGGAAAAAGAGAGAGAGAGAGAGAGAGAGAGTGGCACTTACAGTTACGGAAGGAACGAGAGTTGAGTTGAGAAGAGACTCTTCTCTCAATTCCTGAATGAATCGTTGAGACTTTTCACCTCTTGAGTTGGGTTTGCTTCTACTTAAGTTGACATTGTTGCACAGAGTAAAAAAAAAAACTACTAATTAAAAATAGTCAAAGAGGAACTGCACCAGCCACACAACAAAGGTCCAAAAATTATCTAACATTCTAACCACAAGTTACATTTAAAAACTAAGCCTATATTTGATAAAGCATGTAATGAAGAGATGAACTATAGGTAAACTACCAAGACTTGCAATGTATTTCCTCTAAAACTACCCTTCTTCCACAGAATCATCATCAATACATAAGTTATCACTATTTAGCCTTTTTCCGCTTCATACCATTATACCAGCATAAAGTCAACGTGATTGTGAGCGTAACTCATCACATCCAAATTCAAGTCCTATCGAAGGTTCCACGATTTCAAAATCAAGCTCAAAATCTAACCTACTGAATTCAAATTTCACAAAATGGGTCTCAACAACATCATAAATAATCATTTCTAGAGAGATTCGCAACAATTTTAAATCACTAAACAGAACAAAGACCTAAAATTGAAGTGAAAAAACTAAAACCAAAACAAAACCCCTATATTTAGCACACCTTTTCGTTTTTGGGTACGAATATTTCCGAGTTATTTGTCAACTCAAAATGAAAAACAGAGATGAAGGAGAGAGGAGAAGGAATACCAGTCGCTCGTTGTTAAAGAAAAGAGTCGCGCCGTTGAGGGAATCGCAAGATGGAAATCTGTCGCAGCTTCACTCTTTTAGGGTTTTATTGTTTCCATTTGGGTTTATTATTTTCTTTTATTTTCTTTTATTTTTTTGAACACCATTTGGGCTTATTAAAACAAGGTTTAAATGGTCCCATAAGTCCTAGCTGACAAAATATGCCGAAATTGTTAGGTCGGACGTCGAACTTGAGATTTTTCTATTATGTGAGTTTAATTTATAGTGAATTACCACTTCAAATAAGACAAAAAAAACAAGGTTTAAATGGATTCGATCGCTCGCAATTGCGATTAGATGTAATTATAACTACCTTATAAAAAATTATCCCAAATCAAATTAAATTGATGGTGAAAGTATAAGAAAATAAAAAGGTTTAAATGAATTTTGATATTCCTATTTTCATATTTTTTAGTCCTTATATTTTAAATAAAAAACAGTTTTTGGTCCCTATTTTAAAGGTTAACATTTTTTTAAGTTCCCTTTTAATTTTTATTGATGCCGCACTCCAATTGTTCGTGTGTAGAGATGGGCATAATTACTAATGACGTAACAACGATTACATAGACAAAGTGATGATTATACATGTCATTGTTAATTTTTTAAAATCAATAATAAACATTTTAAAACTAAAAAACATAACATTTAAGCTTTTTCAAACAAAAATAAACATTTAATTAGCCCATAAATTTCACTCCTTCGCTCTTCCACCGTGTTCATCATCAACTTCATCCATAAATCATTAATTGTTAGTTGGTTCAATGGTAATTCATGTTTGACTTTATAGGGAGGACCACGGTCTGATATTCACAATTGCGATCATAAGAGAGATAAAACAACTTGATGTCAAAATTGACACCTGAATCAGACTAGACAATAGTCTAGTGGACCGGATACTAGCAGTGAAATAAATCATCCATAAATTCAAAAATTTCAAAAATACTTTCATCAAAATCATCTTCACAAACCTATACCATCTTCAAATATTTCCACCATCTTCAGCTCAAATAGAGCTACACTATTCCCGACCAACCAAGTTGAAACAATATGTTAATGACAAAAGTAAACTAAAACAAAAAAATGGAACCAACATCAAATGCGTCGCTACCACCCAAGCCCAACCTCATTCCTCAGACTGGGTTTTCAACTTCGTCGACCTGCCACCCTCCCTGAAAACGTCCTCATATCTAGTTAGAATATTTCGTCCTTTTCCTCCAAGATGGCGTCACGATTGCTCCGAGGAGGGAGGGAGAGGAGAGAGAGAGAGAGAGAGAGAGAGAGAGAGAGAGAGAGAGAGAGAGAGAGAGAGATGGATTGTGTGGGGACTATGGTAGAATGTAGGACAATCGAGTGGGAGAGATGAAGAACATATAGGAAGAAAAGAAAATGATTTGTTTATGAGGTGGCGGTGTTTGGAAAATTAACCAAAACCATGTGCTTCTGGTTATACAATTTTTTGCTTTAAGTTTAATTGCACTTTTGTCCCCTCTATTTTACAAGATTTATGGTTTTTGGTGACAAAATTTTAAAATCAAACATTCCCGCCCCCTATTTTTTTTTTGCACTCTTGGTCCCTCACCCCATTTTTTAACCAGCTAGCAAAAAAAACGCTAATGTGGCAAAGAACAAGTACATGTCAGCAAATATTTTATTTTTAATAACCAATAAAATTTAAAGCAATTAAATAATTTTAAAAACAAAGCTCGAGTTTGTCCAATCCAGATAAACCCCATGTAACATCATCCATCGATTTATATATTAATATCGATTGATATTACTTATCTTATTCTCTAGAGCAAATTGGGCACACACATAAAAATAAAAAAAAAAGATAAAATAATTAATTAATGTTAGATGATATCACTGAATTACTTAACATTTATTTTTTCTCTTTTATGTGTGTATGTTTAAATGTATTTTATTTGGGGTTGCGCTCAAGTAAGAATTGCTCTTGCTTCAGGGGTTATACTGATATTGTATAATTGCACTGAGCTATTGGTCTATAAATAAAAGAGTTAAATATATTTTTGTCCTTATAAAAGTAGCGAATTTTAATTTCTGTCTATATAAAAAATGGTTTTAGAGAGAGAGATGTTTTCATTCCCCATCAATCGTCTATTTTTTTTATAAAAAATTCTATTGGACAAAATTTCACAATTTTTTTGACATTTTTTTAATATCATATATAATTATACAGGTTCAACATAATATACAGATGCAATATAGATGCTTATTATACATAAATTTGCCATTAAAATGAACATAAATCGGTAATTAGAGATTAAAATAAAACAATAATTTTTTGGAGATATATTATTTATTTTATAGGAACAAAAATTGAAATTAGCTATTTCTAGGATAAAAAACACATAATTAATCCTAAATAAAACAAATATTTGACAATGTTAACAAATTTGACAATATAATTTTACCAGAAAAGTGATATTTTAAAAAAAGCTTAATTAGAGTAGAATAGTGACAATATTTTAAATAAAACAAATATTTGACAATATTAAAAAGTTCAATTTGTCCCATATTTTAAAATCATTTAATTTTGGTCTCTCTATTAGAATTTTTAATTTAAAAAATTAGATTTTAATATATTTTAAATGACATGATATACAATATAATGATATAGAATCCTTCAACTGAATTAATCATTTATATCTCATTAATTAAATTATAAAAATAAATAATTTGTAAAATTAAAACCAAAATTTATAATAAATTTATTGTGATTTTTTACTTTTAATCGTTTAATATCCCTGTTATATACTTTTAAATTATACTATTATTTAAAATGTGGTAAATTATAAACATATCAGTGTCTCCTGTATTGTAAAGTTGATATATTTAGACTATAATATTGTCTAAATAAATTAATACAATGAATCTAAAAGATAAACTTTTTTTTTTAAATATAACACAAAATTGAATCATTTTCATGAAAATATTGGAGAAAATTTAAATCAAGAAAAAAAAAAGAGTTTTTGTAGAAAGAAAGAAAAGAAAAGGGAGAAAGAAAAGAAGAGATTCGTAAGTTGAAAGAGAAAGAAAGAAAGAAAGAAAGAAGGATGAGTCGTCGAGGAGGAGAGGAAGAATACGATTATCTGTTCAAGGTAGTACTTATCGGCGATTCTGGCGTCGGTAAATCTAATCTTCTATCCAGATTCACTCGCAACGAGTTTTGCCTTGAGTCCAAGTCCACTATTGGCGTCGAATTCGCAACCCGTACACTTCAGGTTAGTTCGTTATTATTACATTTAACTCAGTAAGATCTATCTCTCAGATCTCGCGGCTCATTGCTGGATTTATTATGACATTCATTGTAGCAAGCAAGCAGTTGTAGTAACAACTTCCAATTTCCATTATTATTATTATTATTAGTATAGGTCTCTGCTTGTGCTCGCTATGCTATGCTATGCTAATGTTATGCTCTTTCCTTCATATGTTTTCTAACTATTATTATTATTATTATTATTATTATTATTATTATTATTAATTAATAATTCTGAAATGAGAGAGAATGTTATGCTAATGTTATGAATTATGATTGGTTTGTTTGGCAGGTCGAGGGAAGAACTGTGAAAGCTCAGATATGGGATACTGCCGGACAGGAACGCTACAGAGCTATCACCAGTGCCTACTACCGCGGTGCCCTCGGTGCTCTTCTCGTCTACGATACAACCAAACCCACTACCTTCGACAATGTCCAAAGATGGCTAAAGGAACTCAGGGACCATGCTGATGCTAACATTGTCATCATGTTGATTGGCAACAAAACTGATCTCAAGCATCTCCGTGCTGTTGCCACTGAGGATGCCCAGAGTTATGCCGAGAAAGAAGGCCTTTCTTTCATTGAGACATCTGCTCTTGAAGCAACCAATGTCGAGAAGGCTTTCCAAACAATCCTTGGAGAGATATACCGCATAATCAGTAAGAAATCGCTCTCTTCCAATGAACCTTCTGCTGCTGCTGGAGCTGCCAATATTAAAGAAGGCAAGACCATCACCATTGGGGGATCCGAAACCACCAATACAAGCAAGCCCTGCTGTACATCTTGAGAACCCGGGAGCCGGGACTAGGGAGGGAGGGAGGGAGGGAGAGTTTATATTGCTATTTGTTATAGATATAATATAGTATTATTACTTTGTTTTTAATTCTATGTTGCTCACTATCAGTATCAACATTGTTCATTGTTTTTGTTTCTTATAATTCTTTTTCAACTTTGTTTTCCTTTCTTATAAGGATTTATTTACAATCATTTTCTATGCCAGTGTCTGATATGTTAGCCCTACTTTCAATTCCTCCTAAGGTTATAAAACACTTGCTATGTTTGTTCATCTTTTTCCCGGGTTCACCTGCAGATCTGTTATTCATGTTAAAACCCACTTGGGTTGCTCCGGTGATATCAACTTGGGACCTAGGAGTGTGCTTCTCCTTAAGTTCTCAAGTTCGATTCTCTCTGGTTCCAATTTGGATGAGCTAATTTAGCTTCTTCAAAAAAAGATCTATAATTATGTTTACTGATTAAATTCCCTTTCGTGTTTACATAGTTTGGCGGACTTATCAATGTTTCCTAAATCCAACCATCTCTTTGGGTGGTTTTTTATTTTGCACCTGCAAGTCTGCAACTGATATATTCTGATGCCCAGCTAGTTATTTACTTCTCTGTTGTGTGATATTGTGAAGTAGTCATCACTATTGTAGAAGTAAAATCCACCACATGGTTGAAACTTGAGAGTCTTTCGGGTTTTAATTGGGGTCATATTTGACAAACTATGGCATCATTTCTAATTAATATTTGCGTAAAAAATTAGTATCAAGTTTGTGTGTTTTAAATTGGGGTCATATTTTGGAAGACTAGGAGTTTATTGATACTGTAAAAAACTTAAATTCGTGTCTACTTAGATTATATCTGAGCCTTTGTATAGGTCAGTCAACACTTATATTAAGTGGGATTTCTGTATGGTTTAGAAATATATCAATGTATTTTGAGATCATGGTCTTCACGATATATTCTCAAATGAATGGTAACTATTTTAACTACCGGAGTCATACACTAAATTTGATTTCCAATTTTTTTATTTAAATTTTTTTATTCAAGTTTTAAACTATTATTGATATTGATGTAAAATATGCGTGAAAACTAGTTTATGAGAATGAAGAACAAACAAGAAGGACAGAGCTTCTTTGAATCGTGTTATCTTTTTCATTCTATATTGGCCACATATCAATCACTGCTATGGTTAATTATTATCAGGGTCTTGCTAAACGGAGCCCCCGGGGCACTCTTTAAAGATTCCATTTAAGAAATTTTTTTTTTTAAAAGTTGAACATTTCAATTCCCAATGCGTTGACTTCACATATTTTTATAATTTATTTAACAAAACCTTACTATTTAAAGGCTTAAAGAGTGCCCGAGGCACTATTTACCATTTGCCTTATTATTACTAGCCGCCAAACGGGCACTGTGATCGATATTCTTTTTTTTGTTTGTTTGCTGTGATCGATATTCTCTATTGTACAAATATAAATAATTACTTAATCTCCTTTTTATTGGACTTAGTTAATTGATAACTACTTGACCTCCTTTTTTGTTGTGGTTATTTATTAAGAAGAAAAAAATATTTTTTTTTGTACTATAGAAAAACTGAAAATCTACTTTTATGTGGAAGATATGCTTAGTTTGTTTTTTTGGTAGTTTTTTTAAGGGTAAAATAGGAATAACAAAAAAGCCATCCAAAAATTTGTATCCCCTTTATATATTAGTATAGATTTTTAAAAAATTCCTTAATGTGTTTAGGCGTTAGTTTATCAAAGTAGCTTAATTCTTTAAAATAAATTTTTTTTTTACTCATGCTTGGTTATGTAAAAGTATATATTTTTTATATAAATAATAGTATTTACTAATAATAATACTACCATTAAGGACGTGGTAAGTTGGATAAGTACACATACTTTTAATCAATTCAGCACACTTGGATATAGTAGCACAAAAAAAATTCAGCACACTTGGATATCATAATTCATCTGATTTAAAGTATAGCTAGCGAACTTAAGCTGAATTATTTGTTTTTTAGGAGGAAAAGAAAGTCAAAACTTGATAGAAAAAGGAAGACCCAAAGCTTCCATAGCTAGGAGGCTGAATATTGTACAAGACTATCAAAATTAAGCTGATTTCCAACGAAGATTTTGCTCAGTTTTGAAGGTCTCTACAACATAGAAAGTATCATCATCAATCAATCTATTGTATTAGTATATATTGCACGCATAGCATTAACTCGGAATGACTTCAATTGCTGTGTGCACTTATGAAATATGTTTGCGAAATTGTATGGTCAAAGCCTTGTGCTAATATATGATGCGTATGAGAAATTGCTTCTCATTCACTCTAAATTATTAACTAGTCACCATAAGAGTCAGGAACTATATTATCCAAGGATTAAATAGATGGTATTTTGGCAGTGACTGAAACATCCATGTCATAACAGATTAAAGAAACATGGTCTCTCTATTTTACTATAAGAGTTAAAAAAGAGATGGAAATTTACAAGTTCAACCTAACCACAACAGTTGCTCTTCTGTGGGATTGGTTGCCCCTTCATCTGAACAGATTCTGCTGACTTACTACCAGTTGGTTGGCTTCCCATCCTGCATATTCATCAAATCAAGGTCCAAAACAACTCAAAGTTAATACTTCTCTTATTTATGGAACTCATGTTGTGCACGAAGAAAGTAACGAAATAACATGATTAGAAAATTGATACTCCACAAAAATATGGCACCAGATAAATCTAAAACTTGTTAAGGATTAAATGTTGGCACACATTATCCGTAAATTATCAAATTCCTGATCATGGAAATTTAGCTATGTTATTATTTTATATAAAACATGTTTTTATCATTCATGCATACATAAAATAAACATGGAATTGTCATTTAAAAAAGGAAAAGAAAATGGCACAAAATCAGCTCATCATGACCTATACTGTCAATTTTAATTTTGCAAATGTTGAGAAAAATGATAGCAATAATAATCATTTTTGAGTCGATATGATTCCAAATGAGAATAAGGGAAGCTAGAAATAGTAGATACTTCTTCTTAATCTCTGCTGCCATAGTTAAGAAAGCCTGCTCCACATTGATCGAGTCTTTAGCACTTGTCTCAAGGAAAGGGATACCAAGCTCATCTGCAAATGCCTGTGGTTCATAAACATCAAGGATATGATGTCAGTTAAGCAAACTCGGACTCTTTATCTATCTATCTATCTATCAATCGGAATCTGAGAATGTAAGTCTGAGTCCCTAGATTTAGAATTTACCTTGGCAGTCTGTGTGTGAACAACTTTGTTGTCAATGAGATCACATTTATTGCCAACAAGAAGCTTGCATACAGTGTCATTTGCATAACGATCAATTTCATGCAACCACTGCTTGACATTGTTGAAACTTTCCATGTCAGTGACATCATAAACAATAATGATTCCATGTGCTCCTCTATAATAACTGCTAGTTATAGTCCGAAATCGCTCCTGTCCAGCGGTATCCCACTAAACAAACAAATGATTAATTATTAGTATATTAGTACTATTACTGTAAAAAGAAGAAGAAGAATGAATAAAGTTAGTTAGTTAGTAACATACAATCTGCAGCTTGACGGTTTTCCCTTGTTGCTCGACAGTTCTGATTTTCTGGCATGGCAGCAATAATAAAAATGAGTAGTAGAAGTATATTATAATTGATTGATCCATTCCATATCATAGAAAAAAGAATACTAGTTAGTAGGTTTAGGTTAGTTAGTTGGTTACGAAATCGACTCCGATGGTACTAATGTAGCTGTCGACATATGAGTCATCCTGAGAAAGAAATAAAAGACGAGTGAGTGAGTGAGTGAGTGAAAGAGTACTAAAGGAGGAGGATCTGAGAGATATAGAAGGAACGAACTGCGAATCTGAGAAGCAAACATGATTTTCCAACGGAGGAGTCTCCGATTAGGAGAAGCTTAAACAGGTAATCGCTGAAAATCAAACAATTATTCAATGCTAAGTACAATTAACAATTATTAAAAACAAATACCAAAACGGTAGTAAAGTAATAACAAATACTAGCAATAACGAACTTACTATTCGTTGCTCATAATGAATGTCGTCGGTTGTCGTCGTCTTCTTCAATTCAATATTCTTTCCCAATTCTCTACTCTTCCCTTCCCCTCCGCCGCGAAATACCTTTTCTTTTCTTTTGATAAAAAATCTTTAAGTAGTCAATAGTGAAGATGCCTCTAGCACGACTATTTAGGGTCCTTTGATTAGTTTATTTTTTAGCTTAGACAAATAACTTATGTATTATAAATTAGATTTTATAATTTACACTAATGAAAATAATATTTTTATAAGTTATTTTTTCATAAACTATCTTGAAAAACTTATAATAATACATAAAAATTGCATAAACTGTTTGCATAAGCTCAAAAATAAGCTAATCCAAACGAGTCTTAATACTCAGTCTGTACCAAAATATAAATCATTTTTCAAAAATTTTGTACTCGCTTTACATTACCAATGAATCATTTATTACTTTTTTTCCTATTATACTCTTAACTATTTATTCATTTATCTTTCTTCTTTCGATTCTTCAATTTGTTTTGGCGCGTGCTTTGTTTGGTAAAATTGTTCAGGTTATGGAAGTTAAGTTTAATATGACCAAGAGAGAGAAAGCCTTATTTGGGTGTTTGCGTGTAGCACATGCTCAAGATTTTCTTTTTGCTATTCTTATTAATGGACTGGGCCAGCATATGTCACCAATTGAGTATCGTACTATCCTTAAATATCGTCTCATGATTCATTTACTTCCTATTGATGAAGTTTGTCCAGTTTGTCATAAAGCATGTCTGGATAACTTTGGAGAGCACGCAGTACATTGTAGAGAGCTTCTTGGCTTCAAATACAGGCACGACTTTGTTCGAGATGTCCTTTTTTATGTTTTTAGGTGTGCAGGAATATCTACCAAAAAAGAGGCGCCTGTGAACTTTTTGACTGACCCACAAGAAGGACGATCAACTCTCCGACCGGCGGATGTTATGGTGTATGGGTGGGTAGGTGGAAAACATGCATGTGTGGATTTGACCGGAGTTTCGCCACTTGTTGGTTTAAGGGTCGGGACTTTTACTGTGGGACGAGCAGCCCTCAAAGCTGCTTCATGTAAAGTGGCCAAACACGAGAAAGCATGTTCCGACAATTAACATGATTTCATACCATTCGCTTTTGACACTTTGGTTTCCTAGCACCCAGAGGCTGCGAGTCTTTTATAAAGAGTTCAAAAGGTTATGAATAGCAATGTTGTGTCCCCCTAAAGCTAAAAATGTTATTTTTACGCGAATTGGTTTTGCTATTAAAAAAAAATTAGCGGCGCAGCTTATTGGCCGTTTGCCTTTAATTCATAAGATAATTAATTACACTTTAATGGAAAACAACTCAAACAACAAATTCTATTTTTTAGTCGGACAACAAATTCTATTTTTTAATCAGGATGTATTGGATTAATATTTCATAAGATTTTAAAAGATTTTTTATGATATTTTTTTTGTGGTATTCAATCTAAGATAATGAAAATTGAACTGAATTAACCGGTTGGATCGAGAATCAGACCTATCTCTGGTTTGATTGGTCCAAAAAACAGCTCTGCACTTGAACCATATAAAAAACTAATAAATTACCGGGGTTTAATTTGTTATACATATCAGACCAGAATTCTATTTTGCTCTTATTTTAAAATTTAAAAAATAATCAAATGACATTGTTATCAAAAGATTTAAATTTTATATGTTTTTTTTTTTGAGTCTATGGTTTTTGTTTTCTTTATTCAAATTACCATATTTTTCATTCACTTTTTTTAACTTCTTTGTTTTGCTTTTTTGTTTAAAATGTATTGAATCCTTAATAAATAAAAAATGTATTGAATTTTTTAAAATCTTAAAAATCCATAAAGTATTTTAAAATCTTGAAAATTTGCATTAGAAATTCATTAAAATCTTGTGTTTAGAAAGTTGGTTAAAAAATACAAATTAAATCCATCTTTATACATTGGTTAAAAAATTGTTGAAATATTGACTGAACCCAAATGAAGTACAAAAAGGTTAAAAGGTAAAATGACAATAAACTGTAGTCAAAAAAAGAAAGACAATAAACTACTATAATGTAATACTTATTTCCTATTACATTATCCTGAATTTCTTATGCCAATACCTCTAAACATACAAATTTGAATAACCATCTATCATGTGCATTAAATGGAAAAAGAAAATGTAATTTGGAAAATGTACAAGGTAATAATACCATGGAAATGACCTGACAATCTGGAATGAAACAATCCACTTGTGTGTTAATTTAATAAACCACAAAACTTTTATACAATCAATGGGCAATGGCCCATGAATTTCTTTTGCTCTATACTAGACTGTAGACATTCCTGAAACATGCAAGTTTGTCGGTGAGATCTTTGTGCTGTACAGGTAGTTATGAATATCCTATGTGTCAGACTCAGAACATTGAAGCCTAGTTTTAGCCATCATATCTCTCTTGCCATTGCCATAGCCACAATCATGTGTTCAAATTAATGTCCTTGTCCCAAATTAAATGCATCAAAACCCTTTGAAATGTTATCACTTGCCACTTCTCACTTGGTGAAATAGTGACTCAGTTTGGCCATTCTCAATGTCAGCCTTTTTATTTTCCTTAGCTAGACGAGCTTTGCGCACAGCTTGTTGGATTTGTCTTTCATGCTCCTTAAGGATCTCTTCAAGATCATCCTCTGGGGGCAATAGTGGTCCAGAATAGTTGATGTGGCAATTCTTAGGAGCATGACCCTGCAATCATAAATAAAAGCAAGTCATTACTAGAGAGTTCCATAGTCATAGTGAGCATAAACAACTAATTATGGAAAAAGAGAATTCTCAAGAATTCCACAAACAAATTCCAACATTATACTCGTGGTGAGTATATATGTAGGAAAACAATACACACATTGCTAGGAATTTTTTAAATTAAGACAGACAACCAGATGATAGTCTCAAAATCTATCAAATTCATCATCTTCCATAATATCAGAGAGGGACATGTAATGCTGACTCGAAAATAATAGAACAATTGAACAAATTAGTGTTTGTATGCCATTTCTTTACCATGGCACGATCCTTTCCGAGTAGATGGAAGTCTTTCTTGCGTGAATGTTTCGTTCCATCCAGCAATCGATTGGACTCACAATCTGGCAAGTGACTAGATCTCATATCAAAGTCATCCTCTAGCCACTGTGAATTCAAATCACGGTCCCCACCCATATCAAGCCGTGAATCACCTCGAACTGCAACTGAATTAGAAAATCTTGATAATTGTGCAGTCCTACCATGCCAGTAGGAATTTTGTTTTCTCAATTCAGAGTTTCTTGATGTAAACACACGATCAGGGCCAGTAAGAACAACTTCCTCTTTCGAATTCATGTTGCGTGACGATCCATGTGCACTTGGATGCATTGACTGGCCCGAATGAGAGAAGATATTATGTGCTCTTGACTTTGCAGGTTCAAGAGGCAAGCAACCTCCTTCCTCTTCATGATTGTACTTCTCACTAATGCATTTTGAAATACACTGCCCTTGTCTCTTCTGCTGAAAAATATACACATGGAAAATGATGAATCAGGTAAATCTAAACAATTATAGCAAAAATGTTCCATTAACACTATGTTTATGATTTTAAGTACCTCTATTGATGCCTGAATCTTAACATTAGCATCAGGTTCTGGCACAACTTTAGACTCTTTAAAATTCCTTCCAACTGATTCCTGTCTTCCATGTCCTTTATTTGCTGTCCGTCGTCTGTTTTAAAATAAATAGTAACAACAGCAATGAGATAGAAAAAAAATAAGTATTGTTAAATAAAAAGATAACACGAACAGATTATAATAATGGTGCTATCTCAAAATAAAAAGGCCAAAAAATAGAGGAGACAAGAAAAAAGAAGAAACTCGGATACTTGTCACGTGAGTTTTAAGTTCAGAAAATCAATATCTTCCAGAGAATGCAAAAGTGAGAAACAGGAGCCTTTCTATCACTCTAGTCATTGAAAATCAAATTTTGAAAATAATAATGTCATTCCCCTTGAGTTGCAGTTTTAAATATCAATACAAAAGACAAATTATCATCGAATCACACTGCTACACTGGCAGCACATTTTTTGCTATTTGTGCAGATAAAGCAAACATCAGATATATGAGAAAATCACACGAGAATCAATGATGATAAGAAGATCCAAAGAAGATATACCTTCTAGCTTCCTCTTCTCGAAGTCTGGCACCAAACTCCTTACTCGGTGGGTACTTTGGCAAAGTTGATGGATCACAAGGAAGTGGCATTGATGTGAAGAACTAAACACGAAAAATGACATTGACTAAGAAAAACAGTTGGTAAAATAATTGCTGTGTCAATTTACGAAGAAGGTAACTCATAGCTACCTCATTCTGAAGTGCCGAAGATGCAGTTCCTCGATGGTTTGGTTCAATAGCAAGTAAGACCTCCAAGAGGCTCAATGCTGATGAAGGAAAATCCTTGAATGTCTCAGAAACAACACGTTTGTAAGGTTGTTGAGGTTTAAAAATTGTCGCATGTGGTAGCTTTGACTTCTTCCAGTATTCTTCAGAAGGAGATCCACAAAGCTTGAAGATTTTATGTAGTTGCTCCACCTATAATGATAGATTACCAGATCTTAGAGCCCACCACCATCCAATTAAATGATAGAAATATATCTATGCAAATCAGATAGTTAATGAAAAGAAATATTAAAACAATTCAGCATTTCAAACGAAATCAAGAAGCATACTGGCTTCCGTCTTCTATCGACAATTTATAAGACCCATCTTTACTTGTAAGCTCCTTATTCTCATCAGCAACAGACTAGGGAGCAGAGTTAGTTACAGGCCAAGGGAAATATAGGGTGGTGAGATGATGGGTAGAAAGCATTTATTGATATTCCATTTTACCTTCAGCTTTCACAGAGCATAGGGAATTCTTTTCTTGTGAAGGACTTTTCTCCGGGGGGGGTTATAGGGGGAAATTCTTGTAATCAATCACATTTAGTAAATAATACATTCTATTTTACAATAATGTCCTCAGTTCCTAATACATATCTAGAACAAAAAATTAGTTTTACCTCAGTTCGTCCAGGCATTATAGGCTTCCCGGTAAGTAGTTCTGCAAGAATACAACCAGCACTCCACAAATCCACAGCAACTCCATAATCTGTAGCACCAAGCAAAAGTTCAGGTGGCCGGTACCACAAGGTAACTACACGACTTGTTAAAGGCTGCCCTTGAGATGGTTGAAAATGAGTTGCAAGCCCAAAATCAGCAATCTTCAGATTGCCATTATTGTCAAGTAGAAGATTTGAGCCCTTGATGTCACGATGCATAACACCACGACTGTGACAATGCTCAAGACCACGAAGAAGTTGTTGCATATAACACTTGATCTGCAGCATGGCAACAAATATTTAGCACAATGGGAAAAGAAAAAGAAGATGAAGCCAATTAATGTATAGAAAAATTAGACAAGTAACTTAAGAGCTGTGTACAAGAAGGATTGGAACCACCAATGGCCTCCTTTTAAGAAAATATACTATTGTTTTGTCTTTTTGCTTAAAACAAAGTTGGTGTCTGCTTCAAATAACAAGTTAAATTGCTGTATGATAGACAAATTAATGGGCTGCATTACAATACACTATAAAAGTTAACAAATACAAAAGGAGAAAGCAATGTTTTTGATACAAACATAAAAAATTTAGCAATCCTTTCCATAAGAATGTACCTGTGGTTGAGTAAACTTGTTGCCAGGCATTGTTGAAAGACCAGTAAGATCATGGTCCATATATTCGAAAATAAGGTACAAGCTACCGGAAAGCTTTGAAGTGATCATTCCTTCAAGTTTCATGACATTTGGATGATCAAGCCTTCTTAGGAGAATGATTTCTCTGGCCATAAAACGAACACTTTCTGGATCCATATTAGCAAATTTAACCTTCTTCAAAGCAACGATTTTGTTAGTTTCAAGATCGCGAGCTCTGTAAACACTGCTGTAAGTTCCTTGACCAATCTGCAGTGTGATAAATAATAAAGACATGAATTAGCTAGCAGTGGATTATAGAAGATGAAAAAAAATGCATTGAAATGAGAATTAGGCTTTTGCTTGCTTGCCTTGTCCAATTTGTGAAAAGAGTCAGGTCTGCGGGGTATCCAACCAGCTATGGCTTCAGGGGCAACAGAAGTGAGCCAAGAAGGCCAACCAACAACAATAAGGGATCCCCTTTCCCCATAACTCAAACATCTACTTATCCTCTTGCTATCTTCTTCTTGTTCTTCATCATCATCTTTTTCTACTTGTGATCCTCCTCCTATTCCAACAACATTTTTTTTGTCTCCTTCATCGGAGGAATTGCGATAAGTGTTGGATATGAGGCGCGTAGTGGAATCATTAGTATCGATAGCCAAATGCTTTGATGATTTGTTTGGATTGAGTTGTGTTGGGTGGTTTCGGGCAACATATTCATTTGTAGATTTGCCGCCTTTGGAGCATATACAACCCATTACATTAATCAATTGAATGATTCAAATGAATGCGATGCAATGCAATGCAGGTGAGAGTGAGTGTGTTAAATTTGGTTTGGGGGAAAATAATAGATAGAAATAGAAGAATAGATTCCGAAATAATGAAATGTTAAAACTGAAAAAGAGGAATGAAATGATGATGATGAGGTGTACGCAGTCAGTCACGCACGCGTAGAGGAAATGATGTTGTGGAATTGGATGGATCCAGAAAGGAAACAATTCAAATAAACAAACTACTAACTAACAATTATGGAATTCCTAATAATAATAATTTAACAAATATTTGAAAGAAGAAACTTACTTCCTCAACAACCACAACATTACAGATTTACAGACTAGTACGTATGTACGTATGTATAGATAGAATGATGATGAAGAAGAAGAAGCAACAAACAAACAAACAAACATGCAATGCAATGCAACGCAACGCAACGCAACGAAGATCGCTCGCAAATTCGCAATATTAATCAATCAATCTGTTACAACTTACTAAGCGTGTGCTGTGCTCTGCTGTGCCGTACCGCACACGAACCCAACCACGTCAATTCACTGCATTTAATATTTCTATGCAGTCACTGCACTCAGTCAATCTCCACCGTTCCTGTCATCTAAGGCCACGCCATCTCCGGAAGGGGGAAATGGCACCGTTACCCATTTGACGGGGCTGAACTCAACCAACACTATTTTTGACATCGCCGGCAGCGCTGCAATGGATTTTACTTATTCATAAATATAGATTTATCAAGTTACAACTTCTCCTTCTCGATCACCGAAATTTGGTCTACCAAATGATAAAGAGGCATTCACTATCAAATATGTCTCAAATAAAATAATTTAATGTTCTACTCTAAAGTTAGTCACAAATTGTCCCGTAAGCTTAGTGGTAGAACATTGCATAATATATGCATGAATCGAACCTCATCATCTTACTTATCCATCTTATGAGGAAAATTTCTAACCACTCAACTATAAAAAAAAAAAGTCACAAATTAACCGATAGCTCTCGACTCTCGTCAGCTCATGATTCCCTTTTTTACAAACAATTACTTTGGGGGAGGAATTTTGTCTCAACTATGAGTTCTTTAACTACTCCAAAACAAGTATTAAGTAGGTACAATGTGTAGGGATGTTTCACTACCGACTTAAGAAATGTATAAAAATGAAATAAAAAGATAAAATTTGCATAAATATATAGTTGATTGATTGTGTTTAAAAAAATAAAAGCAAACAACATCCCTATATTGGCCAAAAAACGTAGCCAACAATAATTTATCTCATGAGATTGATTCATCTTCTTCCATCCTTCTCTATCCTTAGAAAATAAGTGTTAGAAGAGAGAGAAAAAAATCAATAAAAAAGAAAAAGAAAAAAAGAGAGATAATGTAAGAGAGATGTAGACAATTGAATGAAGGAGAGACCGAGAGAATGCGAGAGAAGTAATTGAAGGAGAAGATCCAAGTTTTGTCTTATTCGGTAGATAGTGTGTTAAATTTTCCCTTCATAAGTGATTGTAGTTCTATGAGACTTCTCACTTTACGACATGATTTGATAACTTCATTTGAAGTGTGCAATTTTTCTCGAAAGTGGTGTATGTATTTTTTGCCCTCTAAGGCTAGTGGCAAATAAACATGGAGTGACCAAAACGTCTAATTATCAAGACTTACGGTCTTTTGACCAAATCTTAAAGTATAGGCATTCCTACTAAATTCAATAGGCTTAAGAAAGATACAATTTTCTTGTGTTCAACTACGTTTATACCCTGTGTCAAAAAAAAAAAAACTACGTTTATACCCGTTTGATACGCTATCGGCTAAAATTCATTCGAATATCCCGTTAATCGTCTATTATACCAATTTTGACTAACATGTATTTTATTTTTAGGTGTAAACACCTATAAAGGGAGAATCTATAAGAGGATAAAAAGATTATATCATCTTAATCAATGAATTGTACACTCAATATCAAATATGTCAATCAGTAATATTTTACGCAAAACCTACTTAGGTTGGTCCGGTGGTATTAACTTGGGACCTGAGAGTATGCTCCTTCTTAAGGTTTAAGGTTCAATTTTCTCTAGTGCCAATTTGGATGGACTAATTTATCTCCTTCCAAAAAAGTAATATTTTTCGCAATAAAATTTCTTCAATCTCTCTTATAGACTAGAGGGGAAAACTGGTTTAGAAATAATATTGGAATAAATGTATGATCTTTGGGTTGATTCTAGGATGGGAGACCTTAATAGGTCTCTCACCGGTGCACCACATGTTTTATATGTTGGATTAAATATGACACTTATCGCAATACATTTTTTAATCCTTTAATTTTTAGCAAAGGGTCTTTAATAATTTAGAGCTCGACTACGAGAAAATAAAGTTTGGCCAAAAATTATTTTTATCCTTATTTTTTTAATATCATTTTTTTTTCAAGAATTACTTGTATCCTATTTTTTATATCGTTTAGAAAAAAAGTTAGGATAGAAGTAATTCTTGACCAAACTTTACTTTTTTTGAATTATAAGGGACTCTTCCACTAAGAACTAAAAGGTTAAAAAAATATTAATTTTTTATACACTTTTTATTTAAATACGTACCAGTAGAGGTGGCTAATTCAGATAAATTTATAAAGTGTTTATTAATTTTTGAACGTATATTATATATCTCAGCGAAATATCAGTACATATCTAAATAATATATATAAATCAAAATATTCACCTAAAAAAATATTGCTGATATAAAAGAGAGTGAAAAAATGTATCAAAAAAAAATAGAAAAAAAGAAAATGAAATAATGTTGACAATACACTATAGTATTATGTATTACATTTAATCCAAGAGATAAAACATGTGGTGCACCACTGAGAGACCTATTAAGGTCTCCCACCCTAGAATCCGCCTGATCTTTGTACTCTGTTCTGCCTCTATATTGAACTCATGAGTTTGCAACGTTGTCCCTATATTTTATCAGAAAGCATAACTTACTTCGGTAATTAAATCAGATTCAGTAGACTTTTTTTATACAAACAAAAAACTAATCGACAAAGAACGGGAACCTCTGAATCCCAATCCCACTCATAGTTGTCAAAAGTAAAGCAGGAAAAAGAAAACACACGACATGCCAATTCGTTTCAAAATACACAAACTCATACCAATCGTTAGTTGGTTCAATGATGATTGACGCTGAACTTGGTAAGAAGGACCACAGTTCGATCCCTCGCAACTGCGATCGGGAGAGGGCTGAAACCACTTGATGCCAGAACTGACCCCGAAACAGATTCAACTGATGGTGAAAAAAAAAAAAATACAAAAACTCATAAGATGGGACGCCTAGGAAAAAATGATACGATGATATCATGTATAAATATTTTAGAACCATTCCATTAGGGAAACATCATGCCCAACATTAATTAACATAGACAATAAATTCATCGATCTACAACTATTTTCCAGTCTAACTGTCCTTTCTCAGCTGCCATTGAAAAAATTGTCTATTTCTCGCATAGCAAATTTTTATCACTAATAAGATAAAGTTTCTTAATTAAAATGGCAGTTGTTTTACCATTTTATAACAAATTTTCAGAGTTTAAACTTTATCCCAAAGAGAGACTCTTAAAGTCGTACCACTAAGCAAACATCTCATGAACTATCACTATTAAGATCAAAAGCAATATACTGCTAAAAAAAATAAAAATTCAAAAGCAATATTCAGTATAATGAGGTTTAGAATCTTCAGTATGTTATAAGTGATTGTCACTTCCTTTGCTTTTTTCATGTCTTTCCTCGCTTGGAATCTTGCTAGACTACTCTCCATTTTTCTTGCGACTTACATCCTTATTGTTTCCATCGGTGGAATCTAACTTCTTCTGGTGTTTTAGTCTTTTCTTTTCGGGATGATAAGCTAGCCGGTCACCCTCTTTCTGAGACCAACCTCCATCAATCTTGTCATTTTCGTTCTCATGGTCTTCACAGTAGTCCTGAAGACTAGATCTTCTATGTCTCGAGCTTTTCCTAGAGTAATCATGTTGTGTGTCCGTCTCTTCTCTATCTTTGTCAGATTCATCGATTACATAACTGCTGCCCCTTCTGCGACGTCTAGATTCTTTCATTTGGCTACTATGATGCCTTTTTCTATGTATATCCTCATCTGATCCAGCCTCATATATCCGGTACCTACTATCCATGTTCCACTTCTGTGAGTTCCTTCCTTTGCTGCCATGCTGCTTTTCATTGTCCCTAGTCATAGCATCCCAAACCGCATCAGAATGCTCTTCATGCTCTCTATCTCTGTCAGATTCAGATTCATCAGTTATATTACTGTTGCCCCTGCTATGATGTCTCGATCCTTTCCTTTGGCTACTATGGTTCCTTCTTCTATCACTCTCCTCATCAGATCCATCCTCATAAATCCAGTCCCGACTATCCTGGTTCCACTTTCGCGAGTTCCTTCCTTTTCTGCCGTGCTGCTTTTGATTGTCCCTGTTTATGGTAACCCTATCCACATCAGAACACTCTTCATGCCTTCTGCTACTGTCATCCTTGTTTCTAATAAACGAGCTATTCCTTGTGTGTTCATGGTACTTTTCCCTATCTACCTCTTCTAACCATTCCCTATCAGAATCAGTATCAGGAGTTCTGTTCCTGCATTTCCTTTTATGGCTGTCTTTAAAGTTGGTATTCCACTCCTCATCAGGAGTTCTTTGCTTACTTTCATCTTCCTCTTTTCTTCTACCAGAATGACCACCATTTAACTGACCTGTCTCCCTAGATCTTGATCTTCTTGAGTGATACCTAGAAAAGGATTATGATACTATAAGAACAAGTACAAATTAGGCATGCAATTACAGAAGATTAACATCATTAAATTTTTTTTTGTCAAAACATCATTAAACAAACTATGACAACTTAAATCGAGACAGATTGAATAACTTAAATTTCAATCAGAAGAAAGCTATCCTTAAGTTATATTTTCTCTACATCCACAAATTTTATCACCAGTAAAACTAGTTTTTTCTCTTAGGGTATGTTTGGGAGTTGGTTTTTAGGGGCTTTTGGAGGGCAATGTCTATATGCTGACATATTTGAGATTTAAAAAATTGAATGAATGACATGATAGATAATCATATAATATTTCAATAACTCTTGATGGATTTTAGAAAATGTTTATAATATTTTTTAATTAGACATGGAAAAAAAGTATTCCCCTCGCGTTCCCTCCAAAATTCAACTCTCAAACATAGACTTAATGCAGCAAGTAAAAAAGTAAAGCTGTATTGCGTAGACTTCAATTTTTTATTTGACTGAAATCTTTAGATGATTTTGAATGAGTTTTATTTCCTTCATTGAAGACTATAAACCATGTGAGAGTTTTGTCTAAATCGTGGCTGCCTGCAGTGATCAATCACAAAATTCTGCCGGACAGATTCTTCACCTTGATCCTTGAATGTTCTATAAATACTACTACACTAAGTAAAGTTGCATTATGTTTACTCTTATGCTTTTTACCTTTAAAACCTAATCATAAACACTGGTTTTTCTTCACCATGCCAAAAATAACAACTTTACATTTACATTAATTTACATAGGTTCTCGATTCCAGTAATCAATTGAAAGCGCACCTGCCAGAATCTGATTTTAGGACATTGCTGGAGTGCTTCAGTGCACTAAAATTCCCATGGATCCTTGAGATCTCATAATCATCATCAGAATGACCAAATAAAGCAACCATCTCCTTAACCCAAAATTTTGGGGGTGGTTTGTCAGAATCGGCCCATCCATAGTCTCCACCAGGATTACGGAAACAGTGGATAAAATTGCAAGCTGTTCCATGGGAACAAGTCTGTTAAGATGTAAAAGAAAAGAACAACATCAATCCATGGGCATGATTTGTCGACTGAAAACATTTTGCAGCATTTTATTTATTGTAGAACTTAACTTGAAACACACCAAGAGCAAAGGTCATATGATTTGCACAAATGAACCAGGAGCACTTGGCTGGATCCAAAAGACAAAATAAAAGATAGTCATTATATTATTCTATACCTTGTAACCTGATTTCATATACTCGCCACAAATCGCAACCTTCCATCTTGTTAAATTAACAAATTTACAGCTCACCTGCCATAAACCATAGCCAAATAAAATTTTGAACAATGGGAAGAAATCTCAAGTATTCTGTACATTAAACCTAAATTCCTAAATCTTTCTATCTACCAACTTTAAAATCAAATATTTCTTCAGGCTTTCCTTAGATATAACATAAGTTACAGGACATAGATACAAAATTAAGGAAATTAGTCGGTGATTGAACACAGTAGAGATGAAGTCCCAAGCCAATTTCCGAAGACATGTGAATCACTTTCACACTAAGGAATCATACATAGTGATCAATCCCAGATCATAACACAGAGCAACAGACCCCAAAAAACAGGCAGAGCAGTGGATTGTAAGAAAAGACCAAGCAACACTGTGATAGAGATACATGAATTTGGAGAGAAGTGGATTGTAGGAAACCACCAGAGTTGGCAGAAAAAGATATGAGCAGGCACTGATTGGAAATGAAATAGGCAAGGGTTTGTGTTAACTGGAATTCCCTATTTTTTTTTTCTCACACAAACAAAACAACAAGGTAAATATGTGTTTTTTCCCATGTGAAAGATAGCAGTTTCAATGGCCAATTTTTCTTGCAATACAACTGGCTGTAACTGCCGGTATTGAAAAAATCATGAGACCGCCCATAGAAGCTTGAAGCAACCAAAGGCCACTCAATACAGCTCCACCATTATTATAGCAAGAAATTAACAACTATGCTTTCATGAAATTCATCCTATCATACTGGCAACATTAAGATATGCATCTGGTACAAACAAAACAAAGGAATGCAATACCTGTTTCCCGGCAAAATAGCGACCATTAACTGATTTATAAGCAAGCAGAGCAGAATCCAACGACTTGTACTGCACGTAGACATTTCCCCGCAAGTGAAACGAACCATTTTTACACACCTGACAGGGATATATAGATAATAGGTTTAATACACTGAGATGCAAGTAATTGGGTAAGTGGGAGATGCAGCAAAACCAGAGATAGGGACAATAGTCTTCTATATGCTTCATAAAAAGGAAAAAGTGATATCCCCTCGTTGTCTCATAGTCACATCTAAATGCCCCTGGAACTTTATATTTTATTTTACAAAAAACATAGTCACAAGAACAAGACGTGTACAAATGCCAGCGTAAGTTCTCCATTCTATTTGTTCTTATCCCACTCAATATAGCAAGATAGAAATATAAACCATCATTTATTAACACGTGCTATGCTTCATGTAGAACATAAAAAAATTATATTCATAGATATTGAAAACTAAGTTAACTTAAACTAAAGCCAAAATCATTTGATAAATATGCAAACATATATACATAAATATATAGTAGTGAAAAAGAACCTTGAAGTTCACAATTTCTCCAAACTTCAGGAACTCTGTGTGAACATCCTCATAAAATTCTTCAAAACATCGTTCAACCTCCTCATCCGTATACTGAAAACAGGGGATTCACTTATTCTAAATGAGAATATAGGATGCGCCCATACAATCATACAAGAACCAACAAAAAAAGAAAACATAATGCACGACATGAATTGTAAAACAGAACAATAGATTTTGTTCACTAACGAATCTTGACACAATAGAACCCACTTGGGTTGGCCTAGTGGTGTTGGCTTGAGTCCTTGGAGTTTGCTCCTCTCAAGGTCTTAGGTTCGATCCTCTTGTGTCAATTTCGGTGGGCTAGTCGATACAGAGTAAAAAAAACTTTGGCTTTAAATGGAGCCCCCGCAAGTGGACGGTGGGATTGGTCCCCTCAGATTAGTCGGTTTTTGGGCCGGATACCGAGTTTTAAAAAAAAATAAAAAATCTTGACACAGTAGACTCAAAGTGAAACAAGACACAAAAATGTTGGCAAAGTCATGCGTAAAACCCTCCCTCCTCCCATAGAAAACTAAAAAATTCACAATACTAACATATTTTAAGAATCACTAACTGCATCCAGGTTTATAAGATTTTGCTGCCGCAATCTCAACCCCTTTGAAGGTCATGACCATTAGTCTGCATCATAGCTCCTCAAGCCATGACTGGGATATTGCCTGAGAACTACTTATGGTTAAGGAACAAGAACATGTAATATTTGTAATAAATAATTTTGTTCCTTTAAAAATGACATTGAATATACATTATAATTAATAATTAATGAATCTACTTAAAAATATTGTGTTGACACAATATTAATGTGAATCCCAAATGAAAAGAATGCATAAAATGTTAGAAATGTATTATGGTAATGGTATAGCAAAAAAGGAGTCGGACATCCAATAAAAAACAATGTAAATGGAAAATTAATAAAGAAGTAAAATGAAGAAAATAGATTGACCAAGGAAGGGAAATTAATATTTGACATCTTAATCCCAAACTGGACAAGTAGGATACAACACTTAATATGTTTAAGTTGAAGCAAGCTAAGCCAAAATGAGGAGTCTCCGCTGAAATGAATCTCTGATAATTAGAGTGAATGAACAGAAGAAATATGTATAAGTTGAAGGAGTGAACAGAATAGCCCCCTCTCCCTTTTACAAGGAGAAATATGAGAGGAAGCAACTGCATGAAGATATTAGCAATTAAGGAAAAAGAAATCACAAGGCAGAAACCATGATGATGATGATGATGATTATTATTATTGGAGGAATAAGAATAGGAATAGGATACGCAGAGGAATGAACAGACCTCAAGGCCTTCATCTTGTTCCCAAGCAAGGCCAGGACCATTGTACATGTTTTTGATGAGAATGGTGCATGACTTATCGGGGTAAAAATGGACCCTGCTACAACGGTCACCAAAACGACATGCTGCGGTTTTATGATGAAAAGGACAGTGAGCTTTATCCTGCAAAACAACCGACCAAAGCAGCTTTATCCCGCAATTCTTTCATATTTCTACTAAAAAAACTGATTGCTAATTTAATAATAAACGAAATTAGGTCTAACCAGTTCAGTTCCGAAATTAGGTAATTGTTGAGCAACATTATTATTATTATTATTATTCTCCAGAAGAGTTGAATTGGAGTGAGCTTGAGAGGGAGATTCCGGAGGAAAGGGGTTTGATGTAGGTCTATTATTATTGACATCATGCTCCTGCGAATGAATGAATTGAATAATAATGAATCGAAATTAGAAAACGAGATAGAGAGAATTACTTGTACATAACATACCTGGTGATGGAGCAGGAGGATATTCGGGGGATTCACCTTTTTCTTCTTGATTATTATTTCGTTTCCTTGCCAAATAATCTCCGGAGGACCATCTTCTACTTCTTCTTCTTCGATATATTCCTCTTCTTCTTCTTTATTATCCAAGTCTTCGTTGAATTTGTCGTCGTCTTCTTCTTCTCGTTGTTGTTGTTGTTGTTGTTTGATGATCCAAGCCTTCTCTCTCTCTTGGAAAGCGATCCTGTCCCTTTCGATCCTCTCGGCCTCTTCCTGTTCCAACATCAGCATCTTCTTCTGTTCTTCGGGATCGTTGAGAAGCGCTTCTTCCTCAAGGCGTACCTTCTCCGCAATCTCCTTCCTTCTCTCCTTCCTCTTCATCTTCTTCATTGCCTTCCTCTTCTCCTTTCGCCGACGATTCTCCATCTCTGATTTCTCTTCTTCAATCATTTTCGTATCCCTTATTACGAACTCCACTCCTCTCCTCTTCCCTGTTCGCCGTCTTATAAGGGTTTATATATTTTTTCTATTCTTTTTATTGCTACAATATTTTTTTCAATTTTAAGTTTTAGGTGCATTGCAAAAAATTTTCATAACTTGTTGGCTTATTTACTCAAAATAAAATAAAATTGCCCTCATCATTTAACTTTGAAATGGTTGAGATCAAATAGTTCATTTAAATTGTTGAGCTAAAGTATAATTTTTGTCTATGTTATATATAAGTCCCGTTTGGATTAGCTTATTTTTGAGTTTAATTAAATAGATTATACAATTTTTATATATTATTATAAGTTTGTCAAGGTAGTTTATGATAAAATAACATATAAAAATACGATTTTCACTAATTTAAATTTATAAAATAGCATAAAACCTAATTTATATTGCATAAGCTGTTTGCATAAGTTCAAAAATAAAACAAATCCAAACACGGTCATAATAGAACATAAGAGCTACCATCAAACAAGTAACAATTTGTATAAAAGTACAATTATCTCACGTTTAAACCAATTTATTGTTGATAAAAATTTTATATATTTTTTTATCTATACTAATATATAAAGGGGATATAAATTTTTGGGATGACTTTTTTATTATTCCTATTTTACCCTTAAAAAATAACTTCCACATAAAAAATAGATTTTCAGTTTTTTTTTAGTAAATAATATTTTTTTTCTTCTTAACAACTAAGCACAACTTCCACATAAAAGTAGATTTTCAGTTTTTTTATAGTAAAAAAATATGTTTTTTTTCTTCTAATAACTAACCACAAAAAAAAGGTTACGTAGTTATCAATTAACTAAGTCCAATAAAAAAAGAGATTAAATAGTTATTTATATTTGCACAGTAGAGAATATCGATTACAAAAAAAAATATCGATCACAAAAAAAAAAGAATATCGATCACACAAGTACATATAATTTTATTATAAATTTTCCTTCAAAAAAATCATTATAAACTCAAATAGACAAATTAGGAAGCCGAAAACCCGATCATAACGTGCAACATGATTTTGGCAAATTATTTTCCAGTTAAACAAGGACTTGTTTATATTTTCTGTTATTATCTTTCAGCACCCTAATACAATTAGTATTAAGTAAATCAGGACATTTTCTTTATTCTTAAACATGTTTTTTTTTTACTAAAAAATCATGTTAACAATATCTATAGCTATTTGATTATTAGTAGTAGTATAAGAGTGATACTATATTATATATAAATGCTACATTAGTACATTGTCATTATAGCTAGCTAAGTATTCTAAATTCTTAAGCTGCTTATTCTCACTGGATGCACATGAATGATATTTGATATTAAATTTAGATTGTGTAAGACGAGAGAGAATCACCAATTTCAAAGGGAAATAGACCTGGTCTTATTATATCTTATATTTGATGTCCATTGATAACAAAATTTGCAAAAACAAAGATACTAACAATGAGAATTCATCCTAACGTAGTAATGAAAAGGCATTATAAAGAAAGCTTTAGTATTAACCCATAACTTATAATTGGTTTCCACAAAGCTTGACTATTGTTTATTGTTGATTGTCTTGATTCTTGTAGCTACTTGCGGGAATTCAAGTTGGGGAATAGCCCAAAGATATAATCAGACATGAAATCATGCCTTGTCAGGATCCCAACAATTGGAGGCCTCTGCACAACGCATAACATTCACAAAAGTTAGTTAGTTAAGTAGTTTCATACTAGTAATTAGTACTCCATATCTTCATTATTCAACTCTAATTAACAAAACAATTAAATAAAGGTGTTGCAAAAAAGACTTACTCCTGGTTTCTTGGGCACGACGAGCAAATGCCTGAGTCCAAGCTCCCTGAAAAGAAGAGCAGCTTTTGCAAGAGACATTGTTTCAACAACAGTATATGGAGATGTATTAGTGATTGGATGAAGATCAACAAACATTTCCATATCCTCTTGTGAAATGTCTAAATCCTCCACCCTTATCCCTCTCCCCAAACCCGGTTTCGCAAAATCACTTGCCTTAACCTTGTTCATGATGGTAGATCCTGTCACCATTCTCTCCTTAGTGAACAATGTTTTGTGCTTGAGAAGTACCAGCAGATGAGACCTCAATACCAACCCGCACAACTCAGGCGAAGCCGTCAAAGGTGGCTCGTCAATTACAGGAAATCCATGATGTGTTGTCACCTTCAAAGTATGAACAATATTCCCCACTTTCTCGATCCCACAAAAAGAAAACAGTGGACCAGAAACAACGTCACCTGCAACTAAATTCCTCATATACGGCTCTGCATGTGCTTCCAAATAAGGTAGTCCCTTAAACTCCACAATTTGATCATAAACACCTTTGTTAAAACAATCTGCCACTGTCTTAGAAATGAGGAGAACCAACATGACCAACGGTAGCATCAACAAGTTATCCGTGAGCTCAAGAAGTATGACACAGAGAGAAACCGTCATTCTCATGGTTCCACCAAGGAAGGATGCTGCTCCAAGGAGAGCAAACAAACCAGTATCAAGAACTGTGAATTGAGCCAACACAGTCCCTATTAGACGCCCATAGGAAGCTCCAGCAAGTATGACCGGAATGAATAGACCAGAGGGAATGGCAACACCGTATGTCACAATTCCAAGCAGGTATATTGCCACGAAGAAAATTATGAGAGTTAAAAGCTGAAATCCGGCGTTGGTAGATTTGGAGCTATCATTGAATAGGTTGCGGATGGCATTGTCGTTGGTAGTGAAAAAGAGAGAGCTGAGATCATTGTAGTGGTTGGGTGGACATTGAAAATTGTCATAGTGTATTGAGAAACTTGCGGTTGGAGGGCTAGGGCACTCCCCTGGACATGGCACACACTTTGATAGCAATGGAAGCCCAAATCGAATACAAGACGTCACAAACGAGATAATCATCACCAGTAAAATCTTGAATATTGGACCTCTCCTGCAATTCAATTCAATTATTATTAGTCACAATCTATGCACCAAATCAGTGTTATTAATTGCAGATCGAAGAAAACAACAATTTGATCAAATTTTGCTATGCAACAATAGCCACTATTTGATAACATTTTATACCAAATAGCCTGTCACAAAACAATAGTTATTTGTTCAAATTCTGTTATAATACAGCTGTTATTTACCAAATTAGTAATTGTAAAAGAGAACTATATATATACATAGGGACATACTCATTTATAGTGGTGTAAGTGCGAAGGACTTTATCAACAAGATAATTGTAAAGGCTTCCCATAAGACCTCCAATGACTCCGAGAAATATAACTGCGAGGAGATCGACTGTGGTGTAGGAAGGCGTTGCGGAATTAACATCAAACATTATGAGTCCTCCTTGGCCAAAGAGACCGCATTTGCCTCCTCCTTGATGACAAAATTGTATAAGACTCCTCAAAACAACTGCTACTACAGCGGTGGTAAAGAATGTACGCCATAGAAGAGCACTCCTCCACCACGAAGCAGCTTCTTCGAGTGCGAAAAGAACACCACCAACGGGAGCACGGAAGGCAGCGGCAACACCTGCAGCTGCACCGCAAGTGATCAAATCCCTTCGATCTCTATCATTTTTGAAGTATCTGAGCCATTTCCAGGTGAGTCGATATTTACGAGAACCGCCTTGTCCGAGTAAATTAGCAATGCAAGCACCTGTATGTACCATGGGTCCTTCTTTCCCCACAATGAAACCAGCAGCAACTCCTAAAATTGAACCAAGTATCTGACCACCACTTCAAACCATTAACTAACGGCTAATCTGTTATGTGTGTGTGTGTGTATGTATTCAAATTAAAACCAATTACAATTAGTACTACAAGTTAATTAGGTACCTTGACAAAGAGGGTAGACGGAGCCAATATTGAATGTGCATCAATGCCATTGAGGTATGCCTTTACCTCTGGTATGCCGGAACCTGCTGCTGCAGGGGCAATGTAAGCACACAGGGCTGCAGCCGCAACCCCTAAAATCATGTTACAACCGACGTACAATGCAAATGCCTCATGATACTTTTGCTTGAGCATGAGATTGTTGGTGAGTAAAATTTTGAAACCAGCAATATTCTCAACTCCAAGGTTGTTAAAAAACCCAACAAATCCTGTGATTAAGCCAATAAGAAGTGCAAGGGTCCATTTCAGAACAACATATTGGTATATCTCAACCTTGGTTCTTGACCTCCAGTCCTGCTTCAACAGATCATTCTCAATTAACCTGCAGAATGCATACCAACAAAATTCTGATCAAAACCAAAAACAGCAATGAAAGAAACACTTGGAAAGTTGTAGGCCATGAAGCTGTGCACAAAATAAAACATCTTACATTATTCCACTATTTAATAATGCAAAGCATCCCATTATTTTTTAGTAATTAATTTAGGGGCTTCGGTATCTTCCATACAGCATCTCCACAAATGACACTCTCTGAGACTAATTCCTACTGAAGTTTAACTTGCACTTAAAACTGTTCACTCTCATAATATTAGTATTTGATTTTACAATTAAATTATTATTCAAAATTTTGTATTCTTCCCTTCATGTATTAATTAATCAATTCTTCGTGAAAACTTTCCCTTACTCCATAAGATCCGGTCCAATTTTTTGTAATACATATTCTTGTCATTATTTTTTATTCAAATCATTAACATATATTTTTAAACACAGTCATAAACTATGACACCATACAAAATAAAATATAAAAAGTTCGGATAAATTACTAAAGGAAATTTTTAAAAAATAAATTAAATTTTATATTTTAAAATCATATAAATAGTATTAAAATTTTCAAAATATAAAAAAAATTACTTTCATAAATGATGACTTAATTGTTTTTGATATAAAATAGTGATTTAAAGTTAATTGTTATCACAAAAATACATATATTTTTGCTAAAATGAACTGCAATGTATATTTTAACATAAGAGACCGGTGTAATTCAAACTTCATTAGAGGAAGGAGATTGTAATTTACTCATTATATTTTATAGGCACGTATTAGTATTTTAGTTTCTTACGTTATCTCGTTAGTTTTTAACCCAACTTGTATTCAGGATAAAAATTATAATTATAGAGAGAAAATATGATAACTTTTAAGATTAACTTATCATGTTCTCTCATCAAACACTAAATTAAGATTAAATATGATATACTCTTTCTGTCCCAAAATTTGATCAACAAAAGTGAATAATTTTAAACCGAATACATCAAGTTTCTTTGATTTATTTTTGTTTATACTTTGTGGCCGAGAAAGTAGATCTATTTTGTCAATCAAACTAGTCCTCCGTAGATTAATTTAAACTCCTTTTTTGAATGAAGGGTTTGATTTAATCATTTAATACACTATTTTAAAAAGTGATAAACATTATATATAAATAATTTAGTATTAATAAAAAATCAATCTTACTACAAACTCTTTTTTTTTACTAACTTACCACAATCTCTTATTTTGCATAATTTTAATAAACAAAGGTATATCCGGCCACTAAAGAAGTTTTTTTTCAAATATTTTTTTTATCCCATTTGTGATACACACTATGTTAGTTAAATGATTATAAAATTTATGATAAAAAAAACTCATTATACTTTAATCAAGATGCATTTTTTTGTTGGTTCCAAAAAATTTAGCAGTGAAGCTCACACATGTATTGCGAGTTTGAACTCACGTTCCACTTCATCAATCTCTCTACCCTTTTTATCTTATGAGAGTTGTTAAAATTGAGTTTATCTCATGTTAGAAGTATATACATACACACAACATATATATTTTTAGTCCAAGAAAAAAAGAAAAAATATATATATATATATATATATATATATATATATATATATATATATATATATATATATATATATATATATGATACGATAAATGCATGAACAATTCAAAATTTCAACTCAATTATATAAACCAAAAATTGACATGAACAAATCAAAATAATAGAAGAAAAAAATGTCAAAAATGAGAATAAGAAAATGTTAAAAATTCAAACAAATCCTAGTTAAAAGATAAGGAGGTCAAATTGAACACAGATGCAAACAGAGGTATAAGATTGATTTATTCTAAAAAATCAAATAATTTATTTTTGTAAATGACCGATTATCCATAAATAAATAGTAGATTATATAACAAAATGACAATTAATTATTTGCAAAAAAGAAAAGAAGGGGAAAAGTAGTACTAACTCGTAATCAAGACTTTGAATGGGACATATATTGGCTCCAACGATAGCCTGTTGAGAAGAATTATTGATTCTTTTTCTCAACAGTAACGGTTGTTTCTGATTTATTGTGTAGTCATCATCGTCGTGACCGTCACTGCCTATCTCAATTCTTTCCTCTGTTTCCGCCACCCACTCCATCTTTTTATTCACTATATGTTAAGCAAACAAACAACATATTATATATTCTCACTTCTCCTTCGGTTCGATTTTCATCTTGTATTGTAACACTTTCCGTCCACATTTCGATTTTAAACTTTTTTGGTCAAGGTATATTTCATTTTTTTTGTGCAATACATTATTAATTACTTTTTCAAATTATATTACCTAATTAATAATATGTGTTCTCAATCAATAGCAAAATAAACTAAAAATATAGATGTATCTGGTCTATCTTTTATACTAAAAGAAAGAAACAGTTTGTAGTTACCATAATAGTGAATAAAAAAATCACTTTATATCTCTAATAAAGAAAAATCACTTTCACTGCCAAAAAAAAAAAAAAAAAGAAAAATCACTTCATAGTTATGGTGATAATTTTTTTTCTTTTGATAGGAATAGTTATTGCTAATATTGAATACTATATCCTTACCAAAAAAAACAAATTTGAATACAGAATTATTTATAAGATTTTTTGGTCAGAATTATTTATAAGATTATCACTCTATTTCTTCTTCTGCTTATAAAAAAAAATTATTTCTTCTTATTTTTTGAAATATGCGTAAACATGTGATAATGTGTTTTTTACAACATGAACAAATTTATAATTATCCATAGTTTTTTTATAATCATCCATAGTATACATGCATAAACTAGCTTATAAATGAAACCGAATCAATTTGATATATATTAATCAACCACTTAGTCTCCTTAATATAAGGAGTGCCGGAACCAAATCAGATTAACATGTTGTTTGGCTCGACTGTTCGGTTTAAAACTTATTTTTTTAAAACAATACATTCATCATATGTATTATATGCTATAAATTTTTAAAATTGAGAACCAAACCGAACTAGTTCAATTCAATTTTTTATTAGAACCAAACTAAATTAGCAACTTTTAGTTTAATTTAGTGCCTCAGATTTATGGATTTTGTCTAAACTGATTACACTCCTATAAAGTGATCAGAATGTAAATAAAGAAATAGTAAAATAAAGAAATATAATTGACGTGAGAGAAAAATTTAGGTGAAAGCGCACCTAACACATCATCCTTGAAAACAACCAATTCTAAATTTTTAAAAATTTAGTTATTGTGTAAAAAAAAAAATAGTTATTAAAATAAAAAAATTAAAATTTAAAATAACAATAATAATAATATAACGAAAAATACTATATACCAAAGAAAAACAATTGTAATTGAATTTAGAATAATGTTTGTTGGTACGAAACGAAGCGCAAGAAGAATCACAGCCATTAGATATATATCCCAACCACACCATGATTTGCGCTCCACTCAAACATTACATGCTTGATCTTTTTTGTTTTTTTCTAACATGTTATTCTTGCCTTTCGTTTTGCTACCGTTCGTACCAAACAGCACTAGAAGTAACCATTCTGATCCCCTCTCTTTCACTTGGTCTTCATTTTTTATTTTATTTTATGAACATCTTGTTGGTTAAAGCCGTCCTATATATGTCACTAATTATTTGAGAATCTATATTCAATGGAGAAAGAACAAATTAAGAAAGAATGAGACTTGAAAAATTATAAGTGAAACATATATAAACTATCTTTCTTATGGTATGGAAGACGGTGAAGGAGTATAAAGTTGGAGAGAAATCTTGTAAAATAAACACATTGCATATTGTATATTGTATAACTAATACTCTTGTTCTTGCAACTCGATGAACAATAAGAGTATACAATGCATCTACAACTATTGGAGACGGTGAGAATGAGATAACATTCACTGGCACATGTTTTAGAGATGACTTTACCGATTGGTTCATCAATTTTTTATAAGACAATATTGAAAATAACCAAGCACAAAAACTTAAACAAGATATTAACCCAAACAACAACAACAAGTCAATACACAATCCTCTGTAAAATGAACATAACAATAACATCATCAGAATCCTAACAACCAACTAAAACCAACCCTAAATCTTACAAACGTGAGCAAATCCCAGATGGTACAACGAATTAAACTTAAAACGAATTTAACATATAGATACGAGTTTTCACGTACCTTTGTTTATCGGTGAATAATCTCCTTTACAAAACTTGCCGGACATACCAGATAAGTTATCTCTTGTCAACCTAATTTTCTCAATATAAAAATAAAAAAAACAAATTCTTTTGAATCATATTAAATTAAATATAGCAACAAATGATTGCTTCATCATTATCATATGCATAGTTTTGTTTTTAATAATGTTATGCACATAATTTTAGAAAGAATCAATGTGTATCATATATAGAATGATTATTTTATGGATATGTTTTTTGGTCTGATTTTACGGATATGTTTGAAATATTTACGGATATGTTTGAAATATTATAAAAAAGTTAATCGAAAATAAAAATTCAAAATTTGATTTATAAATAGAGATTTTCTTTTTATCTTTTAAAATTTCAAAAATTTATATATATATATTTTTATTTTAAAAAATTCTAAAATTTTGAAATTTTTTTTTACTTTTGTTTTTCCTTAGGCATGTATATTTGTTAACAACTTAAGATGCCTGGAAAAAAAAATGATTACATCATATATGCACAAAATATAATTCTTAAAATAACGAAATAACTTGTGACTCTTTTTGGACAAAAAATAAAATTTATATATTTAACGAAAAAAAGAAAAAAAGAAAAGGCGTTTATCAGTTACGTATCACACAAGAAGAACTACCATCGTCTCTGAAACCCAACTAGAACCCTAAAACGACGGCAGAGCTTTTCCCACCTCCGATCAATTCGTCTACATTCCCAGTCAGGTAACTTTCGTTCATCTAATCATCACAACCAATTTTTACTTCTCTATGTTTTTGCTTCTATTTAATCTTATCAACAAATTAAATTATATTTACTTATTATTCACACCAGCTTGCCAAAATGACGAGAGCTTACAGTGTCAAGGGGAAGAAGAGGAAAAACAAGGACGTGGTTGAAGAAGAAGATGATGAAGAACAACTCTATGTTTTGAGAGTCACACATTAGATGAGATACGGCCTGAAAAAGTGTTTATAGGCGGGGGACATCCCTCGTCTTACAAGCTGGTTTTTTAGGATTTAGTTAAGTTCAACCTAAATTTTGAGATAATCTCAGAGTCTATTCAAGATTTTTTGGGCTCACTATTCGGCCGCATGGTTCATGTTCTAGATATCCAGTCTTGAGCATGAGTAGAGGTGTGTTGAGACTCTCACATTGGATGAGATATGGCTTGAAAAACTGTTTATAATTGGGAGACATATCTCACTTTACAAGTCAATTTTGTAGGGTTGCATTAGGTTTAACCCAAAATTTAGGACTCTGTCAGTTTAATTACAAGTCTAATGTGTCTTGCAACGATTTTCTTGATCTATTGTTATGAATTCGGCACTGTGTATACTATGGCAGACATCTCCCTCAATGGGCTCTATTGCAAGACCAAAATTGATACATTTTCAGAAGTTAAGGACAAAAATATTATACTATTGGGAGTCAAGCAAACATGATCATATTTTGAGGAATGAAAAACATATTTAAGCATAATAGTTAGAATATCATTTCATATAAAATGTTTTCAGGCACTTCTATCTATTTTAGATAGCCCACTGAATAAAGCTGGGAGGTTGAAAGTGGTATACATAAGGACTGAAAAAGGCGTTCTCATAGAGGTTAAGCCCTATGTTCATATTCCAGAAACATTCAAACTGTTCGCTGGTCTCATGCGTAAGTTTTACTTGTTACCTATATGTGATTTGATTATGTTAGCACTACTATCTTGTGTGTGCCTGCATGATTTTCTTTTTTGTGAAGAAAATGAATAATCTCTTATTTCTTGCTCTTAAAACATTTCTTCTTTGCAGTAAAACTGCTTCAGAAATTGAGTATATCTGCTGCTGGCAAGCGATACTTCTCCGCACAATAAAAAACCCCATAACCCAATATTTGCCTATCAACTCACGGAAAGCAGGTTTGTTATTGTTGTCCAATGGTTTTGAAATTGATTCCATAGTGTTGTCAATCGCAGATTGCAAAGATTAGCATTTTGTTCACATTTTGCTACGCTATAGTGCTATAGCACCGCTATTTGAAAACACTTTGTACTAAATAGCATATCATTAAACAATAAATGATTTGTTCAAATTCGCTATGCTATAGCTCTGTAGTTGTTATTTGACAACATTGATTTCATGAAGGCCACATGTTTATTTTCTTCGTTTCTTCCTTTTTGTAAGGATTCACAAATCTTGATGTATTGTGTGTATCTCTTCTTTTCAAAAAATATAATTAATTGTTCCCGTTGAATGATAGGTTTATCTTTTAGTTCAGAGAAGCTGGTAAACATGACAGACTATTTGTCAACAATTCCAAGCAATCTGGACCTTGTGTTGTGGTACATGTTAGCTCAATTTTTAAATTCCTATGCCTATTTATCTCGGTGGATTTTAACTTTTGAATGATCTAATTTAAGGTAGGAGCAATGACACATGGGAAGATTGAGACAGATTACACAGAAGATTATATAGCTGGTATGTTATCCTTGTATCCACTTTTCCTTAAATTTTGGCCTCATTTGATTAACTTATTTGGGTTATCTATCGGTATAAACACTTGTAAGAATGTTTGGGAGAACTTATAGAAATAGGTGATGACTTGTCCATAAACTATTGTCAGCATATTAAAACTTATAGCTTACTTATGTAATCTTGTTTTTTGGTCCCTCACTTAGGTTTTTGGACCCAAAAGTGGTGAAATCAATGTCAAGTTTATTATTCACATGATAAAATATGCTTAGGTGAAATCATCCATGTGGATTTATAATATACAGGTTTTATGTTACATCAATACAAAACTTGGGACATTACCACAAGTTGCAATTAAACCTCTTCCTTATAAAAGTAGCTTATACATAAGCATTTATATGATAAGCACTAAATTAAACTGTTCATCCAAACATGACTGAAATGTATTTGTCCACAATGGAAAATAACCAGCGAGTTTCTTACTTCATTATGTTTCTTGATTGCAGTTTCTGGGGACCGTTTAAGTGCTGCTCACTGTATTACAAGGATTTGTAATTCCATTGAGGGAAAGTGGAACATATTATGATTTAGCTTCTTCTATTTATGCTGGATGGACAATATATTCTTTTGAAGAGCATATTCAGTTTAATGTAAAATTTAGAGTGTCAAATAGGGAATCAAAGTGTGAGCACTAGGCCTTGAATATTTTCCTGGTGTTTGTAACTTCCTATTCTAACTTATCTCTATATTGTTCTACATCATAGGAATTCTTGTTCTCTAATCAAAGCATTTCTTGGAAATTTTATGGTTTCAAGGAAAATAATGCAGGTCAAGAATAGAGAATTGATGCTTAAGCTTGTGGAGGAAACAGTTGCTACATTTAAGAACAATTTCTTTCTTTAGAAGAGGAACAAAATCACAAATTATGCTAGTAACATAACACTTTTTTCTATATACATAGAAATCTAAAATAGATCGTTCAAAAAGCGAAAAATTGTCTTTTTGAAACTTCATCTGTAGTCTTCTAATCGATTTAGTAAGTTCGCTGCCCCTTTATTGTAGTTCTCTAGTAACTTCGGCAGTAGAAGTGAATCAACTCCATCTTTATCTAAATAACTTTGAAATGTTGTTCAACAATGTTATTGATTTAATTGAAATGAGCTTTACAATGAAGTTTACTATCTTTAATAGTTGATGACATATCTCATTCCAATAAATACTGCCGCATATGACTAATTTTCACTCAGTTTTGCACATTTTTCATGTTACAAACACAAGTGAATAGAGTTGGTGTAGCATAACTATAGTAGATAAAAATCTAACATAACTCAATTGAAAACAAAATAATTTGTTGCAAAATCAATAAGCATTGAAAAAAAGCTATTATGGGATCATAAAAGACTTGTTTAGCATTGACAGCCACACCAAAATCAACATGTGCATAATCATCTTTGACCAATACCACAAGCTTGATAGGATCATGATTATCGAGGTCATTGCGTAAAAGCATCACATCTTGTACATCAGCCAAAATATCTTGCCCTCCAACACATAAAAAAAAGAGGGAATTCACTTGGGATTTTGGTTAAGTCATAAGTTGGAGGAACCACTTGTCCATAGTGTAGTACATTTTGTGCTTGATCAACATAATCATACTTTGCTATTTGTCCTGTTCTGATCACTTCTCGAATTTAATAATACACAAGCGTAAAAATTGTCCTGATAAAAAATGCATAAAAATAAAGTGATATTGAGATCATCTTGATCTTTATACGCAAACGTTATAAATTTTTTACACTTGCACCGAATCTAGTTAACCACGATGAGATGTAATTGTATTAAGCTGATTGCATATAGAAATTAAATTCATTGTATAAAAAAATAAAATAAAATTCAATAATATTTAGTCGCATCAAACAAAAAAGTAAAAAAAAAAAAAGAAGACTTACTTTGAGAAAAATGGATCAAGTTCTTTGTTGATGTTAGTTATGGTTCGTAATCAAGATAGAAATCCAATTTAGAAGAATTTATGCAACAATTTGGACCAATGATAATCAAAATAAAATAAATAATTGTTGTAATCATTTTGATATATAAGATTTAAGTGAACTTTTCTTATCTTTTTATTAGTAACATATAAAGTACCTGACAACAATGCCAATAAACATGTAAAGTTTATGTTTAGAGTATTGCAGATGTCATTCACAAATTTTGTTGCAATATTCCTATCAATTAGAAAAAAAAATTGATATGTTTTCTATGGTAGTTTTTTTTTTAGTTTTACCTTTTTGCACTCAAACATTCTAACTAAGATATAATAAAAATAGATGAAAGGTTTATTTTTCTTACAAATTAAGAAGGAATTCATGGATGCTTAACCGGTATACAACCTGTTATATTAAAAAAAATCATAATTGAATTCAATAAATATTTAATACATATTTTAGCTAAATAAAACATGCTTTATTTTTTAGAACAAAATTTACATGCATTACTTTAGATGCAATTTTTGTTATTCCTTTCACAATGAAGTAGTTTTTAATTAAAAATTGATTTATTTTATTTTTCAAATAATTTTTTTAAAAAAACTAACTAACTCTTTGTGAGAGGAACCTAAAAATAACACGTGTAAATTTTGTCACAAAAAAAGTATGATTTTTTCCCCTGTCTCACATCAGCTAAAAATTTATTAGCAGCAAGTCTTATTTTCACCAAAGGAATGAGATTCATATGAGCAATTGGACTAAGTAATACTGTTGATCTCAACTTATTCAAAAGCTTTTATTCAAAAGCTTTCCTTGAGACAGAGCAACAAAAGTCATTAAACATCCCTAAATGGTGGAAAACCTCTTGAATTAGCTGGAAAATCATTTGTTTGTGTAGGGAGTACGGAGGATTTGGAGTGAGGCAATTGAGGGCGGGGTCTGTGGTGTAGGGTTTTGGCGGCTTGTTACGGGGAGGAGAGGGGGCGTCAGCGGAATAGATTCGTGATAGGATTGGAGATTAGAATCATTAGTGATGGAGTTCGAACCCGATATTGAGCATATGTAATTCAATATACCTACCAATTTTACTAAGCTGAGGGGACAAAATATACAAATATTTTAATAGGATGGATTAAAATAAGAGAAATGCTATTCACACACTCTCTAACACACTCCCTTGAACACACCTTTGCTTATTGGGCCACGTCACCCATCTTTTCCTATTTCTTACCGGTTAACCTATTCAACAAGTTCAATAATTTTTTCTATTTTTTACGGTTATTATTGGTCACCACTAACCACAACCCATCTTTATGCTTCACTGTGAGTGTCAGTCAGAGCAAGTGATTGAGTTTTTACACGATTTCAACAATTTTTAAATCCTTCCTGTGTTTGTCTTTAGATACAGAAACACTTTTTTTTTTGGATGTCAAAGGTTAAAAAGAGAGTGGTATATGTTGGAAGGAAATATCTGATCCAGTTATGAATTGTATTTTCTGGGTGATTGCTGTCAAGAAAATTAAATTAAAATTACAAGAATGTCTACTGAAATTTTTCTTTGTTAACTCCATGGAAATAAATATTAAAAATCGTGCTTTTTGTTTTCAAAACTGAACACAAACAAATTATAAAAGGGATGTGGGAATTAGAGGGTGATATATGGAAGATCTTTGTGAAGTATGGTAGCGTCAGCGATGTCTTCATTCCGAAGAAGAAAGACAAATGGGGGAGGAGGTTTGGCTTTGTGAAATTCAGGGATGTGAGGGATGCGGAGGAGTTAAGCTGCAGGTTGGAGGACGTGTGGTATGGTACAATGAAGCTCTCGGTGAAGAGAGCGAGATTCCGGAAAGATGATCAAAACGAGGGGAGCTCGGGGAGGAAGCCGGATCCCACTGTTAGGAAGAGGGTGGCTATTGACGTGAAGGTAATAGAAGGGGTGTCTTTCAAATCACTGTTGGTTAAGGGGAAGGAGGCTCTTGAAGCGGAGAAGGTGGTGGCTGGTGGTGTGAAGAAGAAGAATCGTTTGCACAGTGTTGAAGACCTTGTCCCGCTTGAGCTACCGGTCAGTGAGCCCACTCTAAGGGCGCTGGAGGGTAGTAAGGTGGGTTTTCTCAAAAACACGGTGGATTTCAATGCGGTTCAAGAGAGGCTTTTGCTTGAGGGGCATCATGATGTTAAAGCAACTCAGATGGGTGGTAACTTGGTACTTCTCCAAAGTCATTGTGAGGGTGAACTGTCGGAGGTGATGAAGTGTAATAAAGTATGGTGGGAGTTTTGTTTCTCAAAGGTGGTTCCATGGTGCCCAAATCTGCTTTCTGAAAGTAGGGAGACTTGGATCCAAATCTTTGGTATCCCTCTTCATGCTTGGGAGGAGGGCAGCTTCAAGATGTTGGCAGGCAGGTTTGGTGTTTTCCTTGATTTCGATGAAGCTACAATCGCTAAACAGCGCTTGGATATGGCAAGAGTTAAGCTGAGAACGGTTAGAAGGATGTTGATAGATACGGTGGTCCAACTCTCGGTGATGGGGCAAACTTTTGACGTTTGGGTGGTGGAAGAGAGGTGTTGTTGTGGTGAGGAAGAAAGAGTTGTGGAGGAGGAGGTGTTTGAAGATAACTCAGGGAAGGCTTCCTTGAACTCCGGCGCGGAGGTGTGGCAGGGGCAGAAGGGAGAGTTGTTCTCGGATGGGACTACTGATAGTGAAAATTCTGAGGCAGAGTCTTTTCAGTCCGTGGTTGACTTGCATGGAAAGGGGGGCACGAAAAAGGTGGTGTTAGCTGGCTCTAAGGCAGTAGAAGTCCTTCAAGAAGAAGTTGGGAAAGTAGCTTTTCCTTGTCAGGCCTCTTGTGAGGCATCGATTGGGGAAAGGGAGGGAGGAGGTCTTGTCATGGTGGGACAAGTGGAAGGGTTAGGTGAAAGTGGAATGGAGATCCCTAGGACAGAAGGGGTGGAAGTACTAGGTTGTAGCATGGATATGGGAACAATGGTTTGTTGTACGCCAGGCTATGAGGGTGACGTGCCAGGTTTGGAGGAGAGAGAAGCTGTTGGGGGAGGATTGAATTCAAATGTTGTCCAGGTGGCAGATTGTGGGGTCGCTACTTCTAATGTGGGTTTGGGTAACAATTGGAATCCGTTCGTGGAGCCTGGTGATGGGCCGGTTTTGGGCAATTGTGATTTTCGGCCCAATCAAACTCCTGACCCGTTTAGCCAAGTGATGGGAGCACGTGTTCTAGAGGGGGGATTTATTAGAGATGAGTCTTTTGCTGAAGGTGTGGCCCAGTTGCAGCTCTCAAACTTGTCTGTTTCTTCTTGTGAAATTAGAAAAAATGGAGCTGCTCCCAGCAACATCAAAGCGCCCAAAAAAGTTCCACCCAAGCACTCTAAACCTCCTCTCCCGCTGGTGGGGGCTCCCCTGTCTATGAGGATTGCTTTGTCTGAGAGGCCACTTGGAAGACGAAAGAAAGGGGAAGCTTCAAAAAAGGGCTCTCTTAAGGGGCACGGTTCGGTAGGTGGTGTTCAACCCTCTCTACCTGTGGGGACTTCGAGCCAGGCTGTGGAAGGATCTGATTTTGAGTTAGAAGTGGTGCTTCCTTTCCCTGGATCGGGTTTGAACCTCCTCTTGAATCCAGATGAGGGGTTACATTGCCTTGATCAAGTTTGTTCGAGGGATGGAAGGGTACCAGAGGTGGAGGAAGCGGCGAAGTTGGTGGAAATTCAGAAGCAAGTGGGGTTTACTTTTGTTAATAATGAATCAGAAATTCAGGGCAGATTAGTGGAGTTGGAAAAAATGGATAGAGCAAAGAATGTGGTAAGGGTGTCGGAGGAAGGTTTTTAATGATTGTGTGCACCCATAATATTAGAGGGTTGGGGAGTAGGGTGAAGAGGAGGTGGGTGAAAGAGTTGATTCAAAATGAGATGATTGATTTTATGGCAATTCAAGAGACAAAGATTGAACTTATCAATGAATCTTTGGTCTTTAACTTATGGGGTGGGTGTGATTGTGATTGGGCCTTTTTGCCGGCGGAGGGGAATAGTGGGGGGATCCTATCAATTTGGCGTAAGGAGAATTCATCCCTTGTTTTTACCTTTACGGAGGAGGGTTTTGTGGGGGTGTGCCTTGATTGGGGTGTGTTGAAGAAGCGGTGTTTCGTGGTTAATGTCTATGCTAAGTGCGATATTAATGCGAAACGGCGTCTTTGGGAGAACTTATTAATGTCAAAAAGGGGATTTGGCGATGGTGCGTGGTGTGTGGTGGGGGATTTTAACGCGGTAAGGCGTAGGGAAGAGCGTAGAGGGGTCGGCACTTCGATCTCTTCGTCGGCCGCGGTAGAGAGGAGGGGTTTTGATGATTTTGTGGATGTTTTGGCTTTAGAAGATTTAGTCCCGGTTGGGGGATTTTTCACTTGGTTCCACCCGAATGGGGTGTCAATGAGCCGGCTTGATCGTGTTCTTGTCTCCGAGGATTGGGTTTCTCTTTGGGGTGATCAAATTCTTCGAGTTCTTCCGCGTGTGGTGTCGGATCATTGCCCTTTGTTACTAAAAAGTTGCAACATTATTTCGGGTCCAAAACCGTTTCGGTTTTGCAATCATTGGCTCCATCATGATGGGTTCAAGAAGGTAGTGGAGGATTGTTGGGGGGAGAATAATTTTACCGGGTGGATGGGGTTCATTTTAAAAGAAAAATTCAAAGCCTTAAAGGGCACTATTAAGGAGTGGAAAAGGAAGGAGTATGGGCGAATGGAGGAGAAGGTGGACCTTTTGGTGACAAATATTCGTAGGTTGGATGCAAAGGGGGAGGAGGGAGTGTTATCCGAGGATGAAGTGGGTGAAAGGAAGAATCTTTTCCGCGTCTTATGGGATCTTCTTAGATGCAAAGATAGGTTGGCTTTCCAACGTTCCCGCGTGAAGTGGCTTAGAGAAGGTGATGCTAACTCAAAGTTTTTCCATGGGTGCTTGAAATCTAGACAACGGAGGAACTCTATCTCTTGCCTTAGGGTCGGTGAGAGGTGGCTCGATTCTTCTACGGAAATCACCAATGAGGTACTTTCTTATTTCTCTAATCATTTTGCTTCAAGGAGTTGGGAGAGGCCGAAAATTGATGGGATTATCCTCCCCCAAATTTCGGCGGAGGAAAATTCTTTGTTGACGGACCCGTTCCGGTTGGAGGAGATTGAGGAGATAGTGAATTGGTCCGATGGTAATAAAAGTCCCGGCCCGGATGGGTTTAATTTTGCTTTTCTCAAGAAATTTTGGAGTCTTATTAAAGGGGAGGTGAGGATTATGTTTGATCAATTCCATGGTAATTCGAGGCTCCCGAGGAATTTGTTGTCCTACTTTATTACCCTTATTCCGAAAGTGCCGAATCCTACGGCCCTTGGTGACTTTCGCCCCATTTCCCTTTTGGGTTGTTTGTATAAGTTGATTGCCAAGGTGTTGGCGGGGAGACTTTCAAAGGTGATGAATTCGGTGGTGTCAAATTCTCAAACGGCGTTTTTAAAGGGGAGACATCTTGTGGATGGGGTGGTGGTCATTAATGAAATAGTGGATCTTGCTAAGAAGTCCGGAAGGGAGTGTTTGATTTTTAAAGTTGATTTCGAGAAGGCATATGACTCCGTTGATTGGGGATTCTTGGAGTATATGCTTCGGAGGTTTAATTTTGGTGGTAAGTGGATTGAGTGGATTAAAGCTTGTGTGTTCGCCGGTAGCTTATCGGTGCTTGTGAATGGTAGCCCGACAAACGAAATTAATATTCATAGAGGGTTAAAGCAAGGGGATCCTTTGGCCCCTTTTCTTTTCCTCTTGGTAGCGGAGGGCTTCGCAGGGTTAATGCGGAGTGCGGTGGTGATCCCGCTGTCGCACACGGGTCAAAAACGAGTTTTAAAAATGTAGTTTAGGAAAAGCGACACTCGAGTATCGTCTCACAAGGACTCACGATTAGTTTAGCAATATTAGGATCAGTAGAAAAAAGGGGGTTCAGTTTTGAGTTCGAAATGCAAAAAGAAATTAAAATAAGTGATTATCAAATAAACTTAAAACGATTAATCTACTGTTTCGTTCTCCAACTTATCATTCGGTCACATAATTCCCAAGTTCCTAAACGAATTCCATTCCCTTTCGATTATAGTAACAACAGCAAGCGTGATTGAAACTAATATATGATATATGTTCCCAAATCCGGATTAAGCAAACAGATTACGCAAACACGAATTAAGCAAACGCGGTTACGATTAACAGAACATACACCAATCGAAATAAATCAATCCTAATCTATAAAATATGCAATTGAATTAAGCAAACAATAGCAACTGATTAAAGCAATCAGAATTATAGATAGAATTGAAAAGGAATTGAAATTGCTTGGAAATTATAATAACCTCAAAGTTAACGGAGAAACGGTTACAGCAGATTAATCCTTGAGAAATTAGCTCTCCATAGGGATTGTGAGTGTTTTTTTCTTTCTAATTTCGTGAATACTGCAGAGAGTCCCTCATATGTTCTGATTTTGAGTTTAAGTAAAGAGTAAAAATTAAATCCAAAGGTCATAAGCCAAAATTAAGTTTCCACTAAGTAGAATTAAGTCTGCCACTTTCCACGAATTATTAAGGACTGATGCATTCCGAAACAGCTCTTCCACTCAACATTAAACTTGTAGCTCTGTCTCTTAGCTTTCCAACGCATATTCCCGCGCCTCAATCCGATACCCGGAGCTCAAGTTATGATCTGCACAGCGAACATGTATTAAATAGCTACTAGTGCTGAAAATTAAATACGAAAATAAAATAAATGCAAAAATAAACTTAAATCTAAAAACACAATAAAATAGTAAAAATAATAAAACAAACTAGAGAAATGCCTAAGTACAATAGTAGAAGAATGTGCATCAAAATGCACTGATCAGGTGGACAAAAATCTCTACAAAGGTTTCTCGGTGGGTTCGGAGGGCCTTTCTATTTCTCACCTCCAATATGCCGATGACACTCTTTGTATCGGCAAGGCTACTTTGGAGAATCTTTGGTCCCTAAAAGCAATTTTGAGAGGTTTCGAATTAGCTTCGGGGCTTAAGGTTAATTTTTCGAAGAGTTGTTTGATTGGTGTCAATGTCCCGCTTGGTTTTATGGAGTCGGCTTGTAGGTTCCTTAATTGTGAGAGGGGTGCGACCCCTTTTTGGTATCTCGGCCTCCCGGTGGGAGCTAATCCGAGACGTGCTTCAACGTGGGAGCCTATGGTGGAGTGTTTGCGGAAGAGGCTTCGGGGGTGGAAGAATAGGTATGTGAGTCTTGGGGGTAGGATTGTGCTTATTAATTACGTGCTTAATTCGATTCCTATTTTCTATTTATCGTTCCTTAAGATACCGGTGGTGGTATTGAAGAAGATAATTCGAATTCAAAGGGAATTTCTTTGGGGTGGGCCAAAAGGAGGAAGGAGGATTAGTTGGGTCAAATGGTCGGAGGTTTGCCAACCAAGAAGTAATGGAGGTTTAGGGGTGAGGGATGTTAGTAAGGTCAATTTAAGCCTTTTGATAAAATGGAGGTGGAAGTTGATTCAAGGTGATGACGCTATTTGGAAGAGGGTTTTGGTGGCTAGGTACGGTGAAGGTGTAAGGGCTAATGTGCATTGGATTGACCAATCTTTACATACTCGTGCCTCGGTTTGGTGAAAAGACCTTTGTAGAATTGATGTGTTCGAAGGTGGTAGTTGGTTTGCGCTTAATGTGGTGCGGAGAGTTGGTAGGGGGGACTCTACGCGGTTTTGGAAGGATGCTTGGGTGGGTGGTGTCCCGCTTTGTGTTAGTTTCCCGAGGCTCTTCTCGATATCGCTCCAAAAGGATATCTTGATTAGCGACTTGAGGGTGATGGTGGATGGTGTAGCAAGGTGGGAGTGGCTTTGGAGAAGAAACCTTTTTGCATGGGAACATGATTTACTTGTTGATTTACTTCACCATGTTCCGGCTGTTTCGCTCTCGGTGGAAGAGGATGTGTGGCTTTGGGGCCCGGGGGAGGAGGGTGTGTTCTCGGTAAATTCGGCTTACCGTCTTCTTGGTAGTCTCTTCTCGGTGGCCTCTAATTTTAGTCCTAATGAATTGAGAGTCCTTAATAATATTTGGAAAGTTTCCGCACCATCAAAGGTCATTGCCTTTTCTTGGAAGGTGCTCCGGAATAGAATTCCAACTCGGTTGAATCTTGCGGATCGGGGTATTATTATGGATGGTGGCGTGTTGGATTGTGTTCATTGTGTTGGGGTCAACGAAGGGGTCTCTCATTTGTTTTTGTCGTGTGATTTTGCCTATGTGGTGTGGGCAAATATTTGTAGGTGGCTTGGTTTTTCTATTGTGTTGCCTAATAACCCCTTTGGGTTGTTTGAATACTTTGTTGGTTTTGCATCAAACAAAAAGGTGGCTAAAGGTTTTGCTCTAATTTGGCACACAACGGTGTGGTCGATTTGGCGGTCTAGAAATGATGTGGTGTTTTCAAATGGTGTTAAGGATGTTGTGAAAGTGGTGGACGAGGTCAAGCACCTATCTTGGCAGTGGGGTATGGCTCGCCGATCGATCCCGTTCTGCTTGTTCTACGAATGGTGCTGTGAACCGGGCATTTGTCTTCGGTGAGGGAGTGTTAGTGAGGCTGGGTTTGGTGTTGCTCTTTGCGCGTGCTGCTGCCTGGTTTTTGGGGTCTGGTTTTTGTCTGATTTTTAGCCCCTGTTGCGTTTTGTTCTGGTTGTTTTTGGTTCCTGGCTGTAGCTTGCTTTGCTTGCTTTTGTACATATGATGGTACTACTTGTACCTTGTTTAATTTATATATATTTGCCTCTTTCAAAAAAAGAAAGGTAGTATTGGAAGATACTCTTGTAATGTTAACATATCAAAGGCTAAGGAGTAGAAATGGAAATGGAAAAAAATTAAAAGAGAGTCAAAGAAGCCATTGCAAGATTTTCTTTTGTTAAAGTCCTGGGTTGTTTTGTTTTGTTGAGAACGACGAGTGAGTTATTTTTTTTCTTATTTTCTTAATTAGTATATTATTATTTATTAAAATAAAGGAAGTGGTGTGTTTCTGAACAGGCATAACCGGTTGCCAATTCCACTGTTTTAAAATAAAGGTGACGTGGTCTAATAAACAAGGGTGTGTCCAAGGGAGTGTGTTAGAGAGTGTGTACATAGCATTTCTCTTAAAATGTGATGAATAAAACAATTAACATGTGCATAAATTATCTAAAAAAATAAATAAATATTAAAAATATTAGACTCGTGGGATGGATATTGTTATTGTTGTGCATTACCTTTCCCTTTGCATTTGTCTTTGCCTGAACAATCAGAGACAGACATCCCAAAAACAGTAAAAACAAACAAACAAACAGAGAGATCGAAAAGCGACAAAACACACACGCGACTGTCTTGTTCGTGCGTTGTTGTTTGGATCCATCCGCCTCTTCTGTTAATAATAATAATATATAGTTACTGATCTCTAAGTACGTACCCTAATTAATAATTGGATCCGGCGACGGCGTTGAGTGAATGAATGATCGCGTCATTGTATTGTTGTGGTGTGAATAACAATCACAATATATAATTTGATTGATTTGGATTTGAATTGGATTGGATTGGATGGCGAGAATGAGAGAAGAGAGTGAGAGAGATCCGAAGCACTCTGGTTTGGTGAGATTGGTACAGATAGTTACGCTTTTGGTTGTTTTTGCAGGTGGTGTCGTCATCGGTTTAACAACCACTTCTCACATTCACTACTTCAATATTACTGATAATAATAATAGTAACAATAACTACCTTCATTTCATTTCCCAACAACAACCTTCTGGTGATGCTGATGGTGGTGGTGTCTTCAACCACATTGCCAATAATAATAATGATGATGATATTCATCATCATGATACCCTCCAACAACAACATCCCAACTGTAATTGTACAATCATGAATGAACAACCACCACCTCCTCCTGCTGCTGCTGCGCCAGAAGAGGTGGAGTATGATCAGGAGGATATGTTGGATTCTTTTGTTCATCCCTCCAACATAACTCACACCTTCTCTGACGACCAACTTTTCTGGAGGGCTTCCTTGGTTCCCACCAAACATCACTATCCATACGCTCGTGTACCCAAACTCGCTTTCATGTTCCTTACTAGGGGACCTTTGCCCTTATTGCCCCTCTGGGAGAGATTCTTCCAAGGCCACTCCCATCTCTTCAACATTTATATCCACGCTCCTCCTGGTTACATTCTCAACGTCTCTGATTCTTCCCCATTTTATCGACGAAACATTCCAAGTCAGGTACCTACTTTCTTTGCTTACTGCTTTATTTGCTTTTTAGATCAACAAATTAACTACAAAGAAACCATCACATATTAACTTATTATACATAACATGATTGTAATAATAGTTTTAATAACTAGTCTATTCTTATGAGTTTTGTGCTATTGACAGGTTGTTTCTTGGGGAACAGTTACGCTGGCTGATGCCGAGAGGCGGCTTCTAGCTAATGCACTGCTCGACTTTTCAAATGAGCGATTTGTTCTCCTCTCAGAGAGTTGCATCCCAGTCTACAACTTCCCTACTGTTTACAGATATCTCATTGATTCTGCACACAGCTTTGTTGAGTCATATGATGATCCTTCCCGTTATGGCCGAGGCCGCTACAGCCGCAATATGCTTCCTGATATTCATCTTAAACACTGGCGCAAAGGCTCTCAATGGTTTGAAATCAACCGTGCTCTCGCTGTTTATATAGTATCTGACACCCAATACTTTTCCCTCTTCCGTAAATACTGTAAGCCTGCTTGCTACCCAGACGAACACTACATTCCAACCTTCCTCAATATGTTCCATGGTTCTCTTAATTCAAACAGAACAGTCACATGGGTCGACTGGTCAATGCTTGGTCCTCATCCGGCAACCTACGGGAGGGACAATATAACCGTCAGTTTTATACAGGCTATAAGGAACAATGGATCCCTTTGTCGATATAACTCAGATATGACTTCCATTTGTTACCTCTTTGCTCGCAAGTTTGATCCCAGTGCATTGGAGCCCTTGCTTAACCTCTCTTCAGAAGTCATGAACTTTTAATTTTTTCTATTGATTCATGTACAAGAGGTCAGAGGTTTAGCTCGTTCGTTTAGTTGTAGTCCCTAGATTGCGGTAGAGGATTATTTCACAACTTGAGTAAGAAATCATTTTTGCATTGGTAGAGATATCTGTACAGGTATTGTTTGAGAATTTGGGTTCTCTGCTAGAGATTATCATATTGCTGCAGAAACTAACTGCACAGCATTTTATTCCTTCCAAGAAGGAATCTATCAATACAGAAGTATTATATTTTCACTAAGTCTCAATTCCTTGTGCTTTTTTGGGTTATATCTTCAGTTTCCAATACTGCCAGTACACAGTTACATGCACCCTGAGAAATTAACTTAATCATACAAGGGCTAAACAACAGCAAGAGTGACATTTAGGTACCAAACACTCATGATTTTGTTCATAAATTTGTTGAGTTTTGCAACTATTTCATGTATAATAAGCAAATTTGTTACTATTAACAAGCAGGAGATTAAAAGCAACAGTAACATACTCATTAGTTGTTCATTACTTTTAGCTACTCGGACTGCTGTGTGTGTATGTGGTTGATAAAGAGTTGTGCTATCTTGTGCAAGAAGCATTGTAGAAAAAGAAAAGAAAAAGATTACTTCAAAAATATGAATTGTTTATGACAGCACATGCTACTATTTCATACCATCCATCCACGTTTATACCTTATAACAATACAAATATCCTCCAATTTTTAAGGTTGATGAATCATAACAATGCTTATATATCTACTTTAATCTATCAGACAAAGGGTGATTATGTGGATTTCAACTATAAAACAACTTCACTTCATGGTTCATAAACAACTGTCTTCAGGTACATAAAATAAGCTAAATTTATGATATCATGCACATTCATCTATCATTACTTTGGCAATAGGGAACTAAAAGACAACCTATGAATTTCTAAAATAGAGAACTTGGTGATCAATTTGTGCTTCTGACTTAATAAGAAATTTTGTGATTCTACGGTCCTTGATATTACTTACATTATCATGTAGAAGATGTGATACTTGGTGGTGCACCTCCTGTTACCCGAACCTATATATATATATATATATATATATATATATATATACTCAAAACAGTCCCATGTCCACCACTTTATATGTTTGGGTTAGAAATTATTAAGAAATAAGTATGGGCATAATTCATCCTCATAAAACCGGCTTGTAAGGTGAGAACTATCACTTGCTTATAAACATTTGTCAAGGTCCTCTCATATCCGATGTGGGACTTTTTAACACACCCTCCCCACGTCCAGAACTGAACAAGCTGGAACGTGGATCGAACAATAATGGGTTGCCCAAATAACGGGTAGTCCTATAGATCTTATAGAAAGGCTCTGATACCATGTTAAAAATTATTAAGAAATAAGTATTGGTCTAACTCATCCTCACAAAACCGGCTTGTAAGATGAGAACTACCACTTGCTTATAAACACTTATCAAGGTCATCTCATCCGATGTGAGACTTTTTAACAGTTTCATCATGTACATCAAATTAATTAAGGATATATTGGCACAACATTAATTATTTAACTTATATGTATATTCTTTTTTTAGGGATTAATACAATGAATGAACTACTTATCCCTATAACAATTAATATCGTTATTCCCATAAATGACATCAAATGTTATATCGCTCAATAACACTTTATTAGCATTCTCTTGACAAAAAAAATAGCATTCTATGTTGCCTTTTATCAGCAAATCAAACTCAATTCATATCTCAAAGCTACAATAATAAGGACGAATAATCACAATAATAAAATGACTAGTTCAAAAGATGACCGCCCTCTCACGAGAATTAACAATGATGTTCTCTTATCACCTAATAAACTTTATCTCAGAGCTACAATAAAAAGATAAACTTGATCTCAAAGTTACAATAAAAATAATTAAACTAAACTCCAAAGCACCTACCGAATTTAATTTGCATAAATCAAGCCTACAAAAATTTGAGAATGACTTTAAAATATACTAGTACAAGCTATATTACTGCCTATTTGGATATTGTGGTGCCAGCCGCAATTATAATGTAACTTACACCAAACAAAACATTTCAATTGAACGGTTCCAACCCAAAGTAGCAAGAAATAACACCAACAATAATAGCTTACTAGATTTTAGAGCTGAGAAAATTTGAATCATCTGAATCCGAATAATATTCGATATCATATATTGTTTGGCCATGTAACCTATTTACATTGACCATAAAAAAAAACTATGAACTAACACCTTTTCTGTCAGTCCTCCTATAAACACCTCTATACCACCACTTCTATGTACACCAATATTTAAGTGAATGAATGAATAACTTAATCACAAAAGGCTAGTAGAATAGTTCCTGTAAAACCTTTGAGACATCAAACCAAAATAGCGAAATCAGACTTGAAACTAAAATCACACGTTTTTATTCATCAAAATCTGATATGATGTATGCGACTTTGGTCAGTTAGAAACGTTGACCGCGGGCTTGGATTTTGATAAGAAACCTCACAAAATTGACTAATGACTAGTCTGATTTTCATGTTGTTCATATGGATCAATCCAACATTGGTCCTTCTCTGCTGCATCTTTCCATCTTTTGCCAAAAACCTGCATTTCAATGTATGACTGCATCCTCACCTGAAATCATGTAGTAGATTCCTTTCTTAATTAAAGGGCTGCATCACGTGTTTATATCTAAATTATACGTCATAAACATACTTACTTTAGGTCTATCACTCTCTCTATGGGAATTTGATGACGTCTGCAAACCAAAAGACACACCCTTTGTTAATTAATAGTTTAGACTGCCAGTTAAAACACAAGTAAATTTAAAGTCATGATCAGCATACAAATGAGTTTTCAAACATTTTAAAGTTGATATGTTGCCAATTTAAACTAAAAGAAGTGGTTGCTATTGGACGATAATTCTTCAACAAGGTGAAGTTTAATTCAATGTGTGTGAATTTAATATCTTCCATTTTTCATATATACTGCACATGGTGACATGGTGTTTATAGAGATAAGGTAAAAACTATCATTTGACATAAAAAATGAAATCACATGCCTCATTGTCATTAGATCCCCCAAGAGTGGGCAGGCCAAGATGAACTATGTACTCGGAATCCACCACACCGACGTTTCTCATTCTATCGCCCTGAAATATTGTTGAGAGATGAACAACCACACTGGAAGAATTTAGATATGCCATGAATAATATGGTGTTTTAGTAAAAGCAAGTTACCTGTGCACAATAACCAAGCTGTCTATCCAGTCCCCAGGCATGGATTAAGTCATTCTGTAGATTGAAAGATGATTAGACCAACATTATTAAAGAAACCAAGCAGAATCAGAAGATTGGACAAGCCTTTCATTTGCACTTGTAAGAAAAACAATGTGATTTAAAATCATGTAAATAGGCTTTTTATTTGTAGAGCTTTTTGTAATTTGAAATGGGTCTTAAATTTAGGGACACATTTTTCCCCCCAAAATGAGCTTATATATAGGAAAAGACATAATGTTAATTGTTAGCAACCTTACTTGAGTAACCAAAAAAGGATGAAAATTTTCAAATATGATACACGCATGAACTGTCATACCATGTCATATAACGTTTTCTCAAACAGAAATAGTTGATCTTAAGTTGACTTGGTTAATTGGTTTTTCTTATCCATACCTGGATCATATGCCATACACATTGCCAAGATTTTTTAGAAAACACTGGTGCCATCATTTCCACCCACCTGCAAAACAAGTTCTTTACATATTAAATAAAAAATTATATTTAACATCACAAATGATTTAATGATGGAGCCAAAAGAAAATTACACATGATAGTGCAATTGTTTACCCTAAGCAAGGAGGAGCTGTGCTATTGTCATCACACCTTCCGCTACCTTTTAGCTTATAATACCTTCTGTACAGACAAATCATAATGCCAATAGTAATTTTTAGCAACTGTTTTCAAACGAAAAAATAACTACTCAAAATATTCAATGCCACATGTAGGAATCAGTATACAACCCCATGAGTCAGGAGATAAATTAGTAGAAGTACACTTAAATAAATAAGAAAAGTTTCGGTACATTTACGTGGAGAAAATAAATAGTTAGTTTAAGTTTTTGTGCAACATGTTCTTCAGCACATGCACATTTAACAGAGGTGCTTCTTATGTCTGTGTGAGTATGTGCACATATATTCTAAAATATAACCTGATAAAGTAATAATCTAGTTCATTAATAGAGTACTGCATTGGTTATGTCATAATAAGGATGTAGATTTTCCAAATGAACGCTGTTGCTATACAGCTAGAGGTGGGAGTAAATGAGGTTAACCTGTGCACTTTTGATCTTGCTTTACGAACTGTCAGTGGGTGGTGTATTTCTGATTTATCAGGATCCAGTGCAGGCTGTGATATCTCTAGTCCTTCTTCTTTAACAATAGATAAATACCTAACCAGATAATCAACAAATCAAAACACGGGGCATAAAATAATAATCACCATTTAAAAAAGGAATCAACAACATATCAAATACAATCATTGTCAACTAAAAATTCAATTTAGTATTATGATCAAGGTCTCAGTAACGAACTGTAAGCCAGTGAATTTGGCAAAGAAATTCAATTTATCCACCAATGCAGAAACAAAGAAATTTAATATTCCACCAACGGTGATGAAATATGGAATTACTTAACCAAAAAACCAGCATTAGTTGATGCACGCAAGTCACATAACATTTGTGCGTTGCAAATGTATATCTACAAAAAAGAAAATTTAAAATTTAACAAGACAAGCACAAGTGCCTTACCTTTTGGGGTCAAAATTATCGACAAGAAGGTCCTCATCCCAGAGAAATATATAATTGTAGTCAGCAACTATGTCTGGATGCAAAAATCGTTTTGCAAACCACCTATGCAATGATAGAGAGAATTAGTTTGTTTAATAGTTAGTTACGGACGGATGTAGGAGTAGATGATTACAGATGTAGGGAAAACAAATGAACATATGATTATACATACCATTTTGTTTGATTTATAGCAGACACATGTATGGCACGATTACTCCAAGCTAAATTCTTCCATCCATCGACAAAACCATCATAATGAAAAAGCATGACAACAAAATCACTTGATGGGAACTGCCAATGCCATGGGGGATATGAGTTTTAGATCAAAGTTATTATTATACAAAGTGAAGCAAGCAAGCAAGCAAGCAACAGTCACCTTTTTGACGATTTTATCAACAACTTGTTTCTGTTTAACTCCTACTGGAATAGCCAACAAATTCAATGGGTGGTTTGAATTTGTCTGAAGAAAAAACAGAGAGAGGAAATTAATGTAGATATTTTTGGCAAGAGTGAGATTGTAAATTTAATAATAATAGAGGAATGATAATTAAAATTTACAGCAGAGTAGTCCCATAAGGGCCGTGTTTCCAAGTTAGATGTTGTAGCAACAATTCCTTGAGGCAATGGGTGAGTTCCAGAAGGGCGGCATTGTGTTTGTGTCTAGAGAGAGAGAGAGAAATGGAAACAAAAAAAGATAATTAGGGAGGGACAATTCCTTCCTTCCTTCCTTCCTAGTAAATTAAAATGGCCTGAAAATAACAAACAAACAAACAAACCTTGCATTGATTGGATATATTTGTTGTATCAGAAGAAGAAGAAGGCATTGAATAAATTAGTCCCCATCGTGCTAATCTCTGCTGCAAGTAGTATTGTTAATAATAATAATAATTTAAAGAAATAATAGTAGTTAGTAAGTAAAGTAAGAAGAATACTTGTTTGTAGTGGAATGCATTAGCAAGGAAATAAGCAGCAGAAATCAAAGAAACGAGAAGGAAGAAGGTGGAAAGGAAGAGCCTCCTATTCTTTGGATCCTGATGATAACATGAGATGACAACACAGCAGTTAGTTAGTTAGTTAGTTAGTTAGATTTGCGAAGCAGCACGCACCGCAGTCGGAAGAAAAGTAGTTGTTGTTCTTTTCAATGGTCTGGTCTTGTCTTGTCTAGTCAACCAAGAGAATGAATATGTAAAAAGGTATTGGCATTAATAATAATAATAATGATTTGATTTTGAGGAAAAGAAAGAACTTACAGTTACAGAATTAAAACCCTTCATTTTAGGCAAAGCAGATTGAAGAAGAAAAGATTGTTGAAAGGTAATAGTAGATGAAGAAGAAAAAAAACAACTGACTAGTTTTGTTTTTGGGTGGGTATTAATTATTATTAATTAATTAATTAATATATGGCCTCGTAAAAAAGTTGAATGGAGAAAGGAAAGGAATAAGAGGAAGAGAAAGTTGATTGGAGAAAGTAAAGGAAGGAAAGGTTGGCAAGTTACAGAACCGATCCGATGAGAGACACCGACCCAACAAACAAAGAAAGGTAGGAGTGCTCTATCAATCAACACTTTTCTACTCTTTAATTACTTCATTCATATTTTAAACAAACAAACAAACAAACAAATATCGTGATAGTCTAGATTGGAACTGCTCTTCTCAAAAAAATAAAAAAAATATTGGAACTGGAACACTATTCTACCAAAATAAATATAAATAAAAGTTGATCCACAAAAATAAATATATTTGGTCCAAATCTTTAATCAAGTACATCGAATTTATTTGACTCAGACTCATGTTTCCTTACATTTTGGGACGGAGAGAGTACTTCCCAAACATTTCAAAAAATAAAATTAAAAACATACAGTATAATATATAGAATCTCACTTTATTGATAGTGAAGATGCCATCAAAAGAACAAATTAAGAGTGAAGATAAGATAAGATGTAAAATAAATAAAAAATAAAAAACAAGAATAACTTGTTTGACCAAAAAATATCGATGAGATAGAATAAAGTGATAAACAAATTAAATACTCCAATATATATATATATGATTATTTAGAAATTCATTCGAAAATTTAAAATTTCAACAATATAGTATCGTATGGTAGACTTCTTTTGATTGTGTTTGGTGGATTTTGATTCCGAGCTATGACTTTTTGACCATTTGATCGCAATTATATAGTGTACAATTTTTTAACCAAAACTTTACATTTTTTAAAATTAGAATATATCCTTATCATAGACGGTCTAATCTTATAAGACGGTTAGAAATTGATGATTGCATGCAGTCAGTCAGCGACTGCATGGAATTTGGATTTGTGTTTGTGTTGGGTCGTATTTTTTATTTAATAATTTTAATAGAAAATGTTGGTCCAACAAAATAATAAATTAATGTTAAAATGAAGGGTGTCATTAGTTTATTGCTCGAAAGGTCATCAAAGTACCTATTTCGAATAGCCATCATCGAATTCGATTACTATGACTCTTATGACGATTGTCATCGAAAGCGAGGGGAATTGGATTGTGGGCCAAAAGTCAAGGCCCAAAAAGATCTAAGGTTGAGCCCAAAAGGTACAAACGCGCCAAAGGAGAAGTCTCGAAGATGAAGAACGTGGGTCATTCGAAGAATGAATTTAGAGCGTCCAGATCATCTGGGCAGTTGAGTTTTGTTCAATGTATATATAGTAATTCCTTAGAAGGAAAAACGGTCGCAAATCATTACTCATAACTTTTCTCTGAAAACTTCCAATTACTCAGCGTTCGAAAGAAAGGAATTTTGAAGGGAATTTATGTATGTTTTGTGAACCACAATTTATTGTATTTGCTCCCTAAAACGAAATTAGTTAGTCCAAATTTAATATTTAATCATAGACATGCTCAATAACATAGATTAAAACTATAATTTTACTTTAGTGCGGAAACCAAATAAACAAGCGAACATGTATATAATTATAAGATCTACGACATGTTGATTTATTAAAGATCAATATTAGGAATACCTGGATAGAAGAACAAGTATACAAAGGAACAAATCGTTATTCTAGGCTCTCAGCAGTAATCCTGAAACATAAAGGTTTGGCGTTTTGTCTGGTTCTTCCTCAACCGGTACCCTAATGCCCTGAATTCTCTTCGGATAGGGAAACGAGATAATTTTGTGGTGTGTCCGGTATATTGGGGACCATAGCCTATATATAGTGTGATAACTCACTAGGATTCTCATTATTCTTAAATGGGTCATCCCGACATCTACTCATATTGAGTCCATATCATTAAAGAGAAGAATGAACATAATGAGAAAGAATAGGGACAATCGAAAAATTAGGGATACGAGAATATAGAATGTCTTGGGGTTTCACTTTTAAAAATTAATTTTTAAAGATTAAGATTCATGCAAACTGTGACCGTTTGGATATCTGTACCCTATAGCATTTTGATTGCACACGCTTTTTTTTTCTTTTTTTTTTAACTAAAAGTCTCAAAACAACGTCATTTTGTATTTTTATTTAAAAAAAAAATAGAAGAAACAAAAGAAATAAAACAGAGCCCAACATTGAAACAACTATGCATCTTGGATTTAAATTTATTAGACACTTTATTATTCTGTTTATGTTGCAATTAAATTTTGTTTAAAACTTATTTGAATTTGTATTTTGTACTGTACTATTTTATTGTGTGTGACAACAACATTTAAGATTTAAATTTAAGAACTTATAACATTATGGAATTTTCGAGTTTTTAAAAAAAAATTAGGTGTCATGTCATGAATTTTTTAGAGACCGAGTCATCCGATTCGACCGGCTTAATACCTATATAGTTGTATTATAGACATCGGTTCGTTCTACCGGTTTATCTGGTTATACCCAGTTTAGTTATGCGGTTCGACCAGTGACCTGGTGGTTCGACCAATGAACCAGTGACCCAATACCCTCAACGGTTCGATGTCCGGTTTTTAAAACATTGCCTGTGAGTATGTGTTGTTTTTTTTAAAGCCTAAAGTTAATAATTAATTGTGGCAACTTGGATTGTTCAAGTAAAAAAAACTCCTTGTGGAATGTTCATTGATTTTTTTAGAACAAATATTATATTATTTAATATCTCTCATGTTTTGAATAAATAATATATCATTATGTTTCACATATTTTGATATTTTTAAACAGGACTTTCAATGGCTATTCAAATTTCATGGACTGAGTTTTATCCTACAGTTTGGAGAAATTAAATCCATATATTTTTGTAAATAGCTTGGTTTGCTTTGCACAATCAGGTAGTTACGTTGTTGGCCTGTTGCTGTGGATTTTAAATATCAAATCGGAGAGAACAACAAACCATGCAGAAGAATCTCGAAAATGTCTGCTGCCTCAAAACAAAGACCCCCATTGGAATAACATGCTCCTACAAGGAATGAAATTAGAGGGTCTGTCTAGTCAAGTGATTCAATCGATACAATCTTTTAGTTACAAATTACAAATGATGTAGTACGTACTAATAAGACCATTCTTCCTAAAAGGAAGTAAAACTTTGATGACAAACCTATATATATTTGTGTCCTACTCAAAATTGTACCTAATATGTTGAGTTTGTCCTCTATCTACATGAATTAACTATTGATCCCTTGATCTAACAGTGATCCAATAATACTCTGATGCCCCATCTTCCAGTTCCCACATTGTTGTTCCTTGTGGGGACACAAACTCATTTGTGATGGAGAATTTGTTCAATTGTCGTAATTCGTCGTCGTCGTCGTCATCATCATCATAAGTATCCTCAAATTGATGAACATCCAAGACAGCTGCAGGTGAGGAAGCAGAGTAGTGTTTGTGATAAGTTAAAGTAGTTGAAATAATAAATGGGTGGTTAAGTAACTCATGTGCGGTAGGCCTCTTATTGGGATCTCTAACCAAACACCTCCTCAAGAAATCAAAACCCTCATGAGAGAAATGAAGTGGAAATTGAGGTACCTCATCACCTCGAGCAATCTTAAACATAGCAGCTATTGGATTTGAAGTAGAAATGAGGTTGTCACCCCAAGGAGGCCTGCCAGTGGCCATTTCAATAACAGTACACCCCAAAGACCATATATCTGCAGCAAAATCAACAACCCTCTCATCATTTAGTAATACTTCGGGTGCCATCCATAAAGGGGTGCCACCGTTAGTAAGAATATTAATACATGATGATAGTTTGTTCATGTTCATGTTCATGTTCATGTTTAAGTCGTTCTTCTTTACCACCCTTTTTGCACATCCAAGATCAGCCAGCTTGACGTTCCCAGATGAGGCCAAAAGCACATTTTTGCACTTAAGGTCGCAATGAACAATGCCGTGTTTGTGAAGATCATATAACCCAAGGAGAATTTGTCTTGTATATAAACGGACAACATCTTCGTCTAATGAACCTCCAAACTTGTTTGACACGTCAGCCAAACTACCCCCGGCCATATATTCCATGAAAACATGCAGTTTGTTATCTTGATCATGATCATACTCTGTCCCTAAACATTGTACAATATAGGGTGATGAATTATTTATAGTATTTAGCATATTCACCTCGTTCTTTAGAGCATCATGTCCTACCTCTGAATCCGATGTTTTCACTACGAAAAGTCCACCGCTAGATTTATTCATGGCTAGATGAACACTGCCAAAAGATCCGCATCCAACCATTTTACCCTTCACCCATTCTATTCTGCCACCCATTATGTTCCTTTCCACCGCCGATTACGATGGATGTGTATATTGAAAAATCAATTAAGTGCATCCAAAAATTAATATTTTGATATAATATTTGTGGAATTAAGAGAAAGGGAGATCCAAAACAAAAACAAGTTGATGGTGAAGAAAGAAGCCTTTGCTTTGTGTGTTGTTAGCAATGGCATGCAGATTGAGGACATGTAATAAACTTTAATGACAATTCATTTAAGGGATTGAAATCGATCAATTGAAGAAGCAAGTGTGCATAACAAATTAATGATTAGAGCGGTTTCGGAATATCCGAAAACCGCCCTAAGGAGCAAAATAAACCTCTTTTCCACTAGCACTACTTCAACAAACAAACGCTCATCATTCTTAATTTCAGGTTTGCTTGAAGAAGAAAATGAAGAAGAAGAAGAAGAAGAAGAAGAAGAAGAAGAAAAGAAGGTCTAACTAACAAAAAACAAACATACTTTTCAATAAAAATAAAAGGGACAGTTTGTGGTCGTTGGCTATCCTTAATCTCGGAACACTGTCTCTTGTTTTTTTAGTAGTAACAACAGAATAAGATACATTATATACAAACATAGACACCCTATATAATAGGATCAAGATTCTCTACAATTTATTTTCCTATATCTGGAAAATATTTGTAAAAATAGTGTGTATGTGTGTGTGCCTTTCTTGTAATCTTTTGCTAAAAGTAGGAAGAGGGAAATATAAGGAATCTTTTGCCTAAAAGTAACGGTTAATTCGTGTCTATAATAATCCGATCTATATCTATCTATCTATATATCTGAATAGAACAAAACCAAGTATATATAGATAGATAGATATAGATCGGATTATTATAGACACGAATTAACCGTTACCACCACGGGCTTAAAATTCCATTTTGTCTTACAAAATGAGGTAATAATAAATTATTGGGTTAATAGGCTTTTACCCCTGCAAAGTAGTTACAGGGGGTAGAATGAACTAGAAAAAAAATTCTGCAACATTACAAAAAGGTAATCTCAACAAAAAAAATTACATGGGATAACGCAAAACTCGCCTAGAGGTAAAAGTCTATTAACCCTAAATTATTTACATGGCACCAACAGTGTACCCAAAAAGGTACTATAACTGATTTAGATTAGGATAATACTATTTCTTACGACACTAGAAAGTGAAGAAAAGCAAGAATAGTTCACAATCGTAGGATTACACAATCACCACCCCCATGTTTTAAGTGGAGATTACAGTTTTTGCTTTATTAAAATAATATGTCAATGTATTCTTGTCTTTCTTGCCTAGATACTTCCGTAAAAAATAGCAATACTCTTTAGATTATACATGTATGTATGGGATGTTCTTTTCGTACTTCCCTTTCAGGGAGACCATGACAGTTTGAATGAATGAAACAAAGATATCCATTGTTCGCATTTTGTGAGATAATATGTTTGGGGAGTGCAGCTATGCTCCATTTCCACTTGCTCCATTTATACCTTGTTGATTGAACATATGAGTGATACGTGGTGAAAGTAAGATCAAATGGTTGAGATTAAAAGTTATTATTAATATATGTTTTATTAAAAAACAGGAAAATAAAGCAACACTTGCTGCCCTTCTTCTTCACCCATGGCGCTGTCCTTATCTTTTCAGTTTTCACCCATGGCTGGGATCTCTTTCTATCTTCCCTACTACTCTTATGTTCAATTTCATGATTTGTGGGCTATGGCAAAACTTCAAATTATCAATTTCAGTTTCTTTTTTTGTTTGTGTACTTTGCAAATTTTGATTTTTGGAGGTGAAGAAACATCAATTAACTTTGGGAATTTTTTCTAGAGGTGAAGTGAAATTGCCATGGATTTTTTTCTTTGCCACAAAATCAATTAATCAACACCATATAGTGATGGCTGGTAAATCCATCTTTAACATTAATCATCAATTTTATTAATTTATGAAGATTTCAAAAGAGATGAGAGAGAGGGAGGGTGTGAGAGAGAGATCAGATTGCATTGTGAGAGTAAAGAGAGGTCGACCTAGTGGAAGGCGGAGGAGCAGCAGTCGCTGTAACGAAGATAGGAAGAGGCAGATTTGGAAGCGACACAATGAGGTGAAGAAGAAGGGCAACCCATGTTGCTTTATTTTCCTGTTTTTTAATAAAACATATATTCATAATAACTTTTAATCTCAACCATGTGATCTTACTTTCAACATGTGTCACTCACATATTCAATCAACAAGGTATAAATGGAGCAAGTGGAAATGGAGCTTAGCTGCACTCGTTTGGGGATGCTACAAAAACTTTAACAAAAAGAATATGAAAATAAACATTTTATCATGGTTTTGAGAACATACTAAAGAGAGGAAGAGGGCAAGAGAGAAGCTTGAACACGATTAGGCAGCAGAGGAAAATGACAATACTTCATCACAAAGTCATTATTTTTCCATCCAACTTTTGCTGGCAAGATTCATTTACTGGGTAGGACCTTTGCTTCATGGTGGAGATATACATAATGTTTACGTGGTGATAAATTATGTGCATACAACTAGTGTGCATAGCATATTAATACATTTTATTAGCTTGTAAAAAAAAGTTTCAATGCTGCCTTGCATATTAAGCAGTCAGTGTGTATCAGGTCATCCAGTCCAATTCAATGTTTTAAGCAAAACTCTAATATTTTATAGGATCCACTCAGAACGATGATCAGTTTTATTCCATAAAGAGGAAAACCAAGTACATTGACCTATTATATCCAATTTCTTATTAAGTATTCTATCTTTGGAATCCAATTCTTGGGTTCCTAACATAAATACCCTGTTTCAGGTATTATGGATAATTTCTATTTTAATTGTGATCAATATACACACTAGGCGAAAGCAATCCAACACACATAACCTCGTCCAATTGCCAACCAACAGTTACTAAAAGAGAATATATAACTGTAAGAGTGATCTAATATTTAAAGTACAAAAATACAATCCAGTCGAAAAAAAAGTTATCAAGATAGCACAGAAAAAAAAAAAAGGGGGGGTACTCAATAAATTCTAGGGCAAAAACATTATATACCTAGAATTAGCAAACAGAAGCAAAAAGAAAAAAGCGTTGTCGAAACTTAACCCTTTACAATCAGTTTTTCCTTTTCCAAAAATTGACATTCACACAATAACTTGGGTTGGGGATTGCATGGGCCAACCTGGAAGAGACGGCGATCCTGGAGGTGTTGCACTGCGGCTGGGAGAGAAAAGGCTTAGTTCTACAAATGTTCCAGTTGAAGCAACACCCTTTTCCAATGTCCGAAATGAAATTGATCCACGCTTTGTTGATTCATCAGAATACCTACTGGGACTAGGCTGAGCATTTTCCTCAACATTATATTCCAAATGACTCTGGTTAGCAATAAGGGATATAGTATCATTATGATCTTCATTAAACCTCCTAGTCCTAGCTTCCAAGTCTTGTAGATTTCCAAGCGCTAAACAATCTGCAACTGGACGATACACAAGTGTGCACATGCACAACCCAGAACAACATACAAGTGCAAGAAATGCCAAGAAAACAAAGGCTTCAAACATAAAATGCTCAGGTCCAGATAAAACAGATAAACCAAGAAAAAGAACCCTTAATGGAAGGAAACACAAAACAGAGAATAGTAGTGTGTAAACCCTTTTCTGCAAACCTTTGTTTATAACTAATTTCAAAATCCGACTACCAAGCCAAAAAAGGTAGGAAGTCAGGATAATGGCAAAAAGGCCAAGGAGAATGGTACTGAGTAATGGGTAAGTACAAAGGGCGACGTCATCATTCCCCTCTGCAACTGAAGAGGAGCCGACTGTACTTGTAAAATAATGAGGCAACTTCTTCCCGGAACCCTTATTCTTGTCTAAATGAGGTCCAACAAAAATCACAAAAAGCTGAAGAAGAAACATTGGAAGGCAGTAAAGAATAATATATGCAGATGTCCTCACATTCCATTTTCTGCTCATAATTCCCGTCTCCAACCTCTGCAAGGGTGCTCGGAGGAGAAACACAAGTGTGAGAAAGAGGCAAGGTTCTGCAAAACCCATGTTCGATACAACGTAACATTTGCAAACAGTTTCCTTCCATTTCAAGTGAAGGGCACGTCTTAACAAGGTTAATCGGAAAATTTCACCTAGACCCCACCAGATTACAAATAGGATGAATGCAATTCTAATAATCCAAGGACCACTAAAATAATTGAGCTGAAAAAAACCTTGATTATGAATACGAGAGCGGAAGTAGAATGAGTAAGCAATGCATATCAACCCAAGAAGAATCAAGATGGCTACTAGACAAATTGTCACCACACCGAATGCTTCGGCAGCAAATCTCGACAGGGGCATTACCCGGATTACAGATTCCACGCATGCTCTCTGACAGCATGGATACCAGAAATCCTCTGGGACTTGTGCCTTTTGTCCAGAACTAAAGTATGACTCAATGAGCTCCCAATGTCATTAATAGAGTGTGATAATTGAACTCAAGTCAAATATGGATAACCACCCCTAAGTATATGATTACATAACGTCACATATCAACCATCTAGCATTCTTCCATGACTTCATAGAGGTGAAATATGTAAGAGTAATACATCCACCTCAGAAATGCTCTAGGATTGATTGCCCAATTCCAGCATCTACAATAAACGCAAAAAAGAAAAATCATTTCAGAAAATTGAAGGAAAAAAAAGTTCAATCACTAATCTTAGATTACTGCATTAGAAATACTCCAAAAAAACTTAAGGGAGAGACGTGTGAATCATAAAAAGTTAAACACGTTAATAAATGAATCCCCCCACACACACAGCCCAACACAATGGAGATGCAGAACCCAAATAAAATAAAATAAAATAAAATAAAAAAGGAAAATAATAATTTATAAACAGAAACAATATGATCAACATAAGACTGAGCATTAGATTTACATGGTTTGAGGGTGAAAACAAGAGGTTAATACTGCTAGGTTAAAGAGTAGAGTGATAAGAGGGCCCTAGGAACATAACACAATAGATTATTCCTATAGAGTATAGATATGAACATATGTGAGATTGGTGGAAGGCAAAAGGAACATTTAACTTAAAAACAGTATAGAGACTCACTTGAATTACATACATACAACACAAGCGTTGATTGATTTGTGTTAAGCAATGAAAGGAATGTGAAATTGAATTGTATTGATGATGCTGTGCAAGTTGAAGATGAATTTAAAAGCATCTTACATTGAACATAAATAAAAATAAAAAAATAAAAAAATTTGGTTTAATTCCTCAAGAGAGAAATATAGATAGGGTTAAAGTTTGATTGGAGTTGAAATCTAAATAATAATAATAATAATAATAATAATAATAATAAATAAAAATAGAGGATGAAATGCGAGTAAATAACGAAGGGGAAATAGATAGATAGATAGATAAATCTGAAGAAAAAACAAGAGGAAAGGATGCAATAGAGTAAGAAATTAAAAAGAGGAAATAAAGAGAAAGCTTACAGTGCAACGAAGGTTGATCCAGTGAGGAGAAAGAGAAAACCCTAATTCGGACGGAGAATGGAATGAGAGAATGAACAAGAGAGAGAGAGAGAGGCAAGAGAAGAAAGGAAAGAAAGAAAGAATGAAACGAACGAAACGAAGAGAGAGAGAATGAACGAAAGATTGTTGTTGTGTGATGTGAGTGGGACTTTGTTGGTGACAGCCTGTCTCCAGCTGTGTCGTCCGAACCTTCCGCTTCGTCGACATAACCACTTGCTTCGGCTTATACCTACCTACGTGTCACTCCTATCACGGCGTCTCTTTCTTTTCTTTCTCTCCCCGCAATGTTCCCCCCGGCCCCAACTCAATTAAAATTAGACTCATGTTAAATGGTGCCCCGACAATGGTTAAGGATACAAAAATAGAAATAAAAGCGAAAGTTTTTAATAGAAAATATTCTTTTTCAACACTTCATTGCATTAAATGCACTATTCCAAGAATATTTTACCATTTTTGTATCCTTAATCATTGCCCTGGTGGCCCCATTAAGCATTTTCCTTAAAATTAAAAGGCTTAATTATCATTTTCGTCCATTTAAGTTTGTGATATTTTTATTTTAGTCTCTATATTTATTTTTTTTTTGCAAATTAGTTCATGTATGTTCAAAAATTTTTATTTTAGTCTCTTAAAACTAAAATCCGCAGGAAACCAGCGAATTTTCCTGCAGATTTTTCTGCGGATTTTAGCTTTAGGGACTAAAATAAAAAAGATTTGCACATGCAGAGGCTAATTTGCAACCAAAAAAAATACAGTGATTAAAACAAAAAATTTATGAACTTACAGTAACGAAAATGACATTTAAGCCAAATTAAAATACATATATATAGATACATAATATATTTTAATAATTTATGGATTTTTTCAACTCATATCCCAAAAAAATTTAGTTACAACCAAATTTCATAAAAAAAATTTGAAGAAGCTAAATTATACGACTCAAATTGGCACCAGAAAAAATTTCATAAAAATTTAATCATAATACTTAAAGGGTCTTGCTAACGAGTGTCCAGGCACTCTTTAATCATTCCATTTAAACAAACTTTTTATTCAACAAGTTAAACACTACAATTTCCAATGCGTTGACTTTATAAATCTTCATAAAAATTCGATAAAAACTTACTATTTAAAGTGTTTAAAGAGTGCCCTGGGGGCAGCGGCATTTTCCATACTTAAATTGCCCTTTTTTATATAATTTTTTAAAAACAATTTTTCATCTTTTATTCTATTTCTGATATTTCTGCTTCATTGTTCTCTTTCTCAATAACTTCATTAATGTGTTATATCTCAAACTCATTAACTTGTCATTAATTTCAATTAAAGATTGAATTTCAAGGTACTTTAATAAGAATTTATTGCATATGATACTGAATTCTATGACATTCTCTATTCATTTTGCATACAATTTATGTTTTCTTGCACGATTGCATATGTTGAATGTAAGATGTTTGCCGAATCGCTAATGTTAATGTAACCTAAATTCACATAGTGGAAATAGATTTACAAACCATAGTATATAAACTTAATTTACACTTACATACATTCGGCACATGAAGGGATTTACGTTAATTGTAAGTTTACATAAACTTAAATAAACTTAGTCTACATCAACTATGTAAATTGAATTTACATGAGGTTATGTAAACTTAGTTTACACTTACATCCGATGGTTTCAAGGATTTATCTTAATTGTTCATCTACATAAGTTAGGTAAACTTAATTTACTTAAAGTTATGTAAACTCAGTTCACACTTACATTCCATAGTTTAAGGAGTTTACGTTGTATATATCCGCTACTATTATTATAGAGCTTAATTTCGGACCCAGATCTCATGTTGTAGGATTTTAACAAAGTTTCACGCTGTATTAAATCATAGCTATCCATTTTAGATAAGATGGTTCTGATTTAATACACAGTTTAATATACTGAATCAATCTCATCCACCGATTCTAGATCGGACGGTCCAGATCAGTTACTGCATCAACAATAACTGCAAGAAATCTTTTTCCCTTAGTTTCAAGTTTGGATTTAACGCGTTAACTGCTCTATACCGTCCGATCAAAAAACAATAGTCGAGATTGATTAAAATATTAACCTATCAAATATGATTTGAGTAAATATAAATAAAAAAATCAACCGTCAATATTAGTTACCGCATGAAAATGCGTGGAATGACAATGACAGCCAATCCAAGTATTTACATAGTTACAAAGACATTCAATTTAAAAGGATTATCACTTCACATAATGATAGAATAGGTAAAAAACTAAGTTGGTCCCTATTATTTCATATCATAAATTTATACAAAATTGACTTGTTAATGGTTAAATATTGAAGTGAAATTACGATGAAGACATGTTACTTGCATCATTGTAAAAATTTAAAATAATAGGTAAAGATTTAAGTTGTTAGGGTGATCGCGGTGCGGATTGGTTCGGTTTTAAACATAAAAGTCATTCTAACCGCGAGATAAAAATGCATGTGGTTCGGTTGGTTTTAAAAAGTCATCCAAACCAAACCAAACCAAACCAGTGCGGTTAGGATCGGTTCGGTGGTTGCGGTTTACGACGTAATATTTCGGTACCAAACAATTTTAAACATAGCAAAAAAAAATTGAATTTCCTAAGTAACGTTAAAGTACCAATAAAAGTTGTTTATGCAAAATAACATTACAGTACGTTACAATTTTAAATATACAAAAAAAGAATTTAAAATTCTAAAATAAAATTATAGTATCGATAAAAGTTTTTTTGAACAAGCCAAAATGAGATATATATAAATAAAAACCACCCCCTAGCACAAGGTGTGCCAGGTTAGGCTACCAGAGTATATACATAGTCGCAGCAAAGTCAAAACAAAGGCTCATACAATGCCTAAACAGAGCATAGGACTAGACCACCAGTCATGACAGTTAGAAGCTAAGGTAACATTTGTCGCCTTCAACCACCTAAAAGTGAAAAGCTTGATCTTGTCCAGGAGCTGCTGAAGAGAGCACGCCGATCCACGGAACAGCCTGTGATTTCGCTCCGTCCATACCACCCAGGCGCACGCGAGCCAAACGAGCTGCAGAAAAGTACGTCGCGCCCGAGAACCACCTGCTGAAAAAGTGAACTGAACGAAGTGCTCACGAAGAGAAGTATACTCCCCCGCCGGGATGCCAATCCAGGAATGCACCAATGCCCAGATAGGGCCAAACGAACTGCATGAGAGGAATAAGTGATGAGCCGACTCCACCTCCCCACATCCAGAGACACAAAAAGTTGTTGATCAAAAATAATATTACAACACAAAAATAACATTACTGTACAAAAAATAACTACAACTTGAAGTTCCATTAATTTGGTGGACTGACTTGGTAATTATGCTATGTATATTTGAATATAATATAAACTTAATGTGGTATTGGAATATAATATAAGTTTAATGCGGTTTTAGCGGTTAACCGCGGTGTTTGCGGCTCGCGGTTTTGCGGTTCAATAAAAAAATCATCCAAATACATCCAAACCAAATGCGGTTTTCGGTTTAGATTGGTTCGATTTGCGGTTTTACTTTTGGTTTGGTTTGGATACGATCACTCCTACTAAGTTGGTCTCCATTTGTCCCTCGCATACTTCAAACCTTCCAACACTCCTCATAACCCGGCCAAAAAGCACTATAACTACCTACATATTTTGCAAAACCACCGGACCCCCAACCATTGCTATCTCTAACAACACCATCCCACCGTGATACCTTTCTTACAAGCTCCATCAATATTAAACTTCACTCTTCCATTTGCCGGAGGATTCCAACCAATCATATGAACTTCACGAGTAAATGAAAAAAATTTAAAAATAAGTCAAATCGTGTAATCATTTTATTAGAGTTGTATTCGTATAAGTATTCCTCAATACAATCGAGAGTATAATAAACTTTTTCATTGATTAAATTAATCCTTGATTCTAACAAACTTTGTACAAAATTTATTTATTTTTATTCTTTACTGTTGAATAAAAACACTTTATTTTCCTATTGAAGAAAACACTATTTTAAGGATTAAAATTGAAAGAAAAAAAAAAGGTTTTATAGAAAAGAAACTGAAAGTAGAATATTAGATTACTAGTATAATAGAATCAGGCCAGATCACGCACAATGCTAGAAAAAAATGGCTCAATATACATTCATTAAATTCATTAAATAGTATTCAAAGATTATATAGTTATATATACATAAATGAGATGCATCACATCAAGAGAATTACAAAATAACCAAAAATCAAATGCATACATAGTACGATACTTGGGCAAAGACATTTCTTCTTCATGCAAGCCCATTCAAAACTGAACAAGCAAAGGACTGTGAGACCCTTGGCAAAAACCGAGCTGTAGAAGAAATACAAAAACCACAACATCTGAAGCCTGTCAAGTGTCATCTTTCAAGGTAGATCATCAAACAACATTACATTAAACAAGCCCTCTTGGTTGGTGCTGCCATGCTGCTTCAGCATAGGTGTAGAATAAACCAGTGATAAGCTCCTATATACCATGAAGTGTTTACTAGGTTCATTCTCTGGCGTTCTACTTCCTAATTTCATGCCAATATTTATCATTTTATTGTATATAACAACTAGTGTGTTGGAAGACCTGGGAGTATTAGCAACCAGGCCCCACAATAGATGACTGGTCCTCAGGATTGACAACTGCTTCGCAATCCAGTTTGCTTGGTTTACCTTCTTCATTGGTCGGAAGACCAATTTTGGGTGAGAGCTTCTTCACCTCATCTGGTGTGTAGATGAAAATTTTCCTCACAACGCTACAAAATTCACTGCAGCAAAATAGCCAGACAGGACTCAATACACACGTGTATATAAAATTGCAAACTACTATGCTACAGATGATAGTGTCAAAGAGAATGTATGTTAAGTATCAAATAATCTTACAGCCATGGATCATCCCCAACCATCATCCTATCATCTTCATTGTCAGTGTAAACGACCAGCCATTTTTTTGTTGCCCCACAGAGTTCACCCTCAATGTCGAACATCTCTTCCAATTTCCTAAGCAGATCATCATATCCATCAAAACGTGTTAAATCCACAGCCCTTCCAACAGCCATACCTTGCATGTGAACCTGGTGCAATATTAAACTTGTACCATAAACAATCTCATCACAATGCAGGCACTGGCACTACCCTCTTGCAAAATAGAGGAGGCCAAACCACTTTCTAGTCCAAGGAAAATAAGGCAATAAAAAAAAATTCATTGGAAATATTCAAACAGAGCCATTTTTACCAGTTACAAACTACAAGTCTGTATGACTATGACTAACTAGATGAGAGAACATTCCAACTAATGAAGGACTTGCTGGTTAGAGAAATTGTTTTTGTTTTCATTTTGTGTTTGTTTTAACGAATAACCACAAAAATGAAAACATATTTTAACTTCGTTAATGATTTCAGATGATTGTATGTGGAATGGTGAAAACAAAGTTAAACAGAAGACAAGTAATAAAGTTTACATTGTGTATCACAATTGGAGAAGAATCTATAAAAATTTCCTAACCATTTCGTGTCACATTTACTCTATAATGTGTTTCGAATATTGTCAATAATGCAGATAGATTCTAAACATGTACTTATATCACAAGCAAAAAATCATCCCACAGTTTGCACAGTAAAGATGCATTATATGGCTGTCTTACATTATATTAGTGCACAGGAAATATGTACAAGGACTGTTGCAGGGTTGTAAAGGAAACTAGGGAGGGAGCGAAGTGCGTGAAACACTAATATTAAAAGCAGTTATGTACCTTTGTGCAGCTTCTTATTTGTCTGCTTTGTGACTCCTGAGGAGACCGCAGGCATGATTTGTCAGCATCAAGGCTTACTGAAGGAATATCAGACCGATTAACATTTGACGGTTCAGAATGTTGGTCAGACTCGGCATCCAAGGACGGAACAGACCTATCATCACCCACCATTCCTGACAAAGGAATTGTTTGCAGACTTTCTTCTGCATTAGAATTCTCAAGTAACTGAATCCCAAAGAGTCTACAGCCATTTCCAGTGCCTTGTCTCTTCTCCCCAGATTCTTTAAGTGCTGTAGGCAAAAAAGGTTCGGTAGAGTTTTCCAATCTACTTGACCAATATATTGACTTGTTAGAAGCAGGGCTGTTCCCACCAAAACCAAGAAAGCTGGTCGCAGTAGAGCTGAATCTTGATGATGGATAGAGGTCTCGTCCATGTTGAGGGTCACGATAAGGGAAAGGTGGAGATTCAATTGGTGATTTCCATATGCCTGATATGCACAGAAAAATAAATATTTGTATAGAAGCAGCACGGATGACAGAATTATTAGGGAAATCACATATGATCAAGTCACCTTGCAGAGAAGAATCGGGCGTTGTTGACGGGAGAACAGGAGGCCGTGATCTCTTGTTTCGTTGGGTTGGCTGGGCATTTGCCAGAGGGGTAGATACAAGTGGCTCCAATTCCCATGGAGAAACTTTATCTGGACGCAGAATTGATGACGGTTCATCCCATTGAACCTGAGATACATTACATATTATTACATAAGATTATCAAACGAAAAGCTGCTATGTAAATTTTAAATCATACTAGAAGTGTCAGCATGCTGCACTACATTTTGAAGCACGGGTACTCCGAAAATGGTGAAGTACCCGTACCGGGTACGCACCAGTACAGAGTACATGTATGGTACTCGCTGGGTACTTACAAATCCAAATCTAGTTTTATTTGGTTGATTCAGGGTGGGGGGATATGGGAAAAATGTGCAAGTGGTAGAAAAATAGCATAAAACATTTTAATTTTTTATTACATATTAATTATTTATCTCGTTTTTTATGAAAATAGTTGAGACGGTGGACAAACTCTGCCAAAACATAATTATTTTGATGTTATGTATTAACGTACCCGCACCTTAAATTTTTTAAAAATGTTGTATCCCGTACCAGTACCCGCACCCGTATCGGGTACCGTACCCGTACCTAGGCATCATTTGTACATTCATATATACAAAATATTGACCATTTTCTGGTAGCTAAATTTATTTGACACAATTAACAAGTGCATTGCTGAATTTTTAAACATGATAATATCACTTACTAGATTGTTTCATAAACAAAGCATTGACCTCTTAGGACCAATTTAAAGAGATGCCAGAATAAGCTCTACTTTTTTGTTGCTTATACTAAAACTAAAATGAATATATTTGGGAAGCTACTGATTACAAGCTATAATAGTAAACACTGGAAGCCGCATCTAAAACCATTAATACTAACCTTTAGTGATCGCCACTCAGAATCAGCCCAAACGGACGATTTATTATCTTCAACACCCACAATTGTACCACTGAACCTGTATTCAGTGGTGAGGAACATGAATTATATTGGACAATGTACTAAAAATTATAAATTTTCAAGCAACCAGATCACACACCTTCTTTCAGGTACTTCATCACCCTCGAACCTCATTTTGAATCGCATCCCAACAGAAAGTTTATGATTTCGAGCTTCAAGATACTTGTTAATACTTACAATAAACTCTGACCGGCTTGTTCTAAGATAAATATTGGTAAGTCAGCAGAAAATTTCAACTATGTAAAGTAAAGCAAACTCAAATATCATACCAGCAAATTATTTCACCCAAAATAAAACAGTTCTTTATAACAAATTAATTGAGTCGGTGGCAATATCTAATGATAATGACTCAAGGTTTTTCCGCATTGATAATGGAGGTATGTTTTCGATTAAAGCTCAATATTTGTATCTTCACAACAAATTCCTACCCCCTTCTTCTTTCGGCCCGGTTAAAGCAGAGGTATTGGAAAAGGTGTGGCTTAGTTGCGCTCCGTCAACGGTTGTAGTGTTTTCATGGCAAGCACTACTTGGTCGACTACCCACGAGATCAAATCTATTACATAGGAGAATTATTCACCAAGGACCGCCGGCCTCATGTGTATATTGTGATGGAAGTTTAGAATAAGAGAATCATCTTTTGGTTACATGTCCAATCGCAAAAGAAATTTGGTATAGGGCTCATAATTGGTTTGGACTTTCCACGGTGTTGCCCGGTTCAATCCACTCGCTTTTTGAGAGTTTTCTTGTGCCTTTGAGAAAAAGGAAAACTTGGGTACAAAGGTCTCTTGTTGGTGTGGCATGCGAGGATTTGGACTCTATGGCGGACGAGGAATGAAAGGATCTTCTCCGTTATTGTGGTTGGCATAGATGACATTATGGATAGGGTAAAACTTGTATCATGGAAATGGTTGTTGGCCAAAAAACAACATTCCCCGTGTTTGCTTTATGAATGGGGGGTAGAACCTATTGATTGTCTAGTGAGATAGATTGGATTGATGTTCAATTTTATCTAGTCTATATTTTTAGCTTTTTTGGGTTTAGTACTAACTGTACTGTTCCTACCATGGTGGGGTGAGTACCTCTTGTACTTTTTCCATTTATATATACACACTCTTTGATGTTCAAAACAAAAACAGTGCTCTTTAATTGCAAGAAACCAGGAAGGCGCATGTAAAAATACAAATAAACAGTTATATGCTTGTTAAAGATACTAATCAATGGCAAAATTTTACAGCAAATTAGCAACAACATCATGAACTAAAAATTACTAGTTAGTTCAGTGTAAAATACAAGACCTGGGCTTGTAAAACACAGAAAACAATGTTCCGGTGGAAATGGCATGAGATGCAGTGGCCAAAACACCAAGATGCATGCTGTGACTAGAAATAACAGAAGATGGCACATTGCTTTGCTGTCTCATGAGCCTCCTGACTCCAACTCGAAGCTCTCCATTTTCACCCCTAGAATATTAAAGCAATAAAAAACAACATTACGAAACAAAAATAATGAAAAAACAAAGAGAAATGTGAAGCACTATTTCTTGCCCCTAAAGGAAGGCATGATCTATCTACTGAGAAACTTGCCTTAAAAATATAAATGCGTCACCAGCCACTAATTTTTTGGAACTGACAAAGACACTCCACCCAGTGGTTAGTAAGTGGCGCCTGGGTTGCCCTGTAAATTACTCGCAGTCAGGAATTTACTGAAAGTATGAACACCAAAATCTTGTACTAAACAAGTCAGCAATATAATTACAGTGCATGTGGGATGGGAACCAAGAAATTTATGATACTATCAGAATTTACTCAACACAGCCTTTAGGGTTCGTTTGGTTCAACTGAAGGGAGAGGAGGGAATAAATTTTATTTCATATACGTTTGGTTTGAATGAGAGGGGAGGGCGGGACTTTAATTAAATATAAGTTCGGTTCACAAGGGGGAGGGAAGGAATTTTAAAACTAATTTATATTTGTATCCTTATAATTTTGCAACATTCTCATGAGTTGAGCTATAGCTTCGATGCAAAATCAATCATCTGATCTGGTGACGACACTATTTCTCAATCCATTTAGCCCAATAAAATATTTTTAAAATATTCTACATAATTATATAAAAGAATATTTTGCTATATACACACACTACAAAGTAATGGAGAACATATTGTACCAAAAAACGTAATGGAGAATAATACAGAGCAAAATAGCAAGAATGACAGTGTGTTACAGGATTTAAGTAGTATTAGCTTATTAGTTGATTTTAAATAATAGTTTTACTTTATGTCATTTTACCTTTTTAGCATTTATGGGGTGTATTTAAGAAGATTTTGTGTTTCATTTGAGAATCAATCAAACATTTTAACAAACACCTTCTCTCAAAAACTCTCAATTTCTCTTTACATGATTTCTTAATTGTGACGGATTCTACCAGAGCAGGTTTGATCCTTGGGCGCCATGACCGAACAGGAAGAGTGAACCCTTTATAAGAAAGGGGAAGAATGAACCGTCGGGACGCCGGTTGTTCAGCCGGCGGATTTGTTACCGATTTCCATGTGCAAGTTGGGCTTCATGAACCCAACTTGGAGTCCCACATCGGAAATCATGAACCCGGTGTGAGGGTTTATGTAGGATTGGACAATCCTCCCCTTTGAACCATGGTTTTGAGGTGGAGTTAGGTTCAATCTGTATCACAGTGTAAACAAAATAGGATGGCAGCATAAACAAATCAAGAAGAATACAAGTTGGGGTGAGCACAATCCGAAAGTGAAAAAAAGAAAGAAAAAAAAAACAGCCCACAGAAGCGCAACAGCAAATAGAGAAAGTGAAGAAAAAAAATAAGGTGACCCACATCAAGAAAGAGTAGCAACAGGGCACAAATAGAGTTGAAGCAACAAAGTGAGTCACAAGTAAAACTACTAACTAGAGGTAACTTAACCTTTAAATTTTGAACAAGGATAATGTATTTTAACATGAAAATTGAGGGTAATTTTGTCAATGAATTAAAAGTTTAAAAAGTGCCTCTTCCCTCCCCCCTGATTTGGGGGGAAGTAAAAAGAGACCTAGGAGGGATTTAACTCCCCTCCCCTCTCATCTCCCTTCTAAAAATTGAACCAAACAAAAAAGATTCATTGATATAATTTTTTCCATCAAGTAAACACTTGAGAGAAATAAAACCATCATATAACAAGGTTGAATAGAAGCCATGAATCAATAGTCGGAGTTCTGCTATGTGACTAGGAGATCACAGATTTGAGTCGATAGAATCGATCTCTTTGCAAATGCAAGATAACTTAGGTAAGTCAACAGATTCAATTCTTCTTCCACTATAGTAAGAGTTTAATACTTTTATATCACTAGGTCCATAGGTTGTCCTTTACATTAATAAGGTTCAAAGATAAACCAAAAAAAGTAATCAAGCTACTTACCGCGAAAAATATGTCGAAAATGCCATTCATTCCCGTGCAAATCAGTTGCAACCAATTCTTGCCATGGTGGCTGCTGAGTCATGTCCTGAATGAGACAAGAGAATTAAGGAATTATAGTGTGTAAATAACAACTAAGGACGGGCATAATCAGCGTCCTTAATGACTTTTGAGAAGATAAAATTGCTAACCAGTGGTGGTAGACAATCATCTGCATGTCTTCGAAGAACAGAGAAACCTCCATGAGTGCTAGTGTCAGAAGCTGTAAGTGTCTTGCAAAATGAATGAACTGTACACCTTGGAGGTTCAGGCAGAGGATCGTCTGGGCTTGTCACCTCACTTTGCTACACCAACAAGACAGAAAATAAAACAAACATGAAATGAGACAAAAAAAGAAACCAAATAGGCAAGCATGGAAAATGAGTTTAGACATAAATCAAAAGAACATAACTGTTTAAATATAACAACCATGTGTCAGACAAGGAATAGCATACTTACATCGGTTTCAGGTAGCAAAGTTATTTGTGCATATACTTCATCTGTTTCAGGTTCAGCCTACACGACCAAGATGATTTTAACAATAAAATGATTATCAAAGTAAAGCAAAATAGATTTCCAAATAGGTGAATGATGGTGAAGAAAATCTCCAATAAGATTGTGGGGAAAGATTATGACTAACCCGGAGATGAATATTGACCACTTTACATAATATTTTAGAAGGTAGATTAAAGGAAGGCATTTGCTGCTCTAATCCCTGATTCATGGATGCCTCGAGCTATAAAATGAATAGGCACGGGTAAGATAGATTAAAAAACTTCACAGTCCAATATAACAAAAACCATTGATGCTCCACGTATGAATTGTCGGGTGCTATGAATCATAGTTACATATGATTTAAAATGCTGTGCTGATAAAAATTGATGCACATCGTTGCACGACAATGTAATAATCAAAAGCACAAGCATAAATAGTTCATCATAATACAAAGTTTAGATGCAATGCGAAGTGAATTCAACCAGACACAACTTGAACAGTTTCAATAGCACCAAGTTGGAACCAAAGTCATCCAAATTGTTAAAGGAAAACACTAGAAGATTAACACCCACCAACATCAATGAGATCTTAAACCGTAGAAATTAAGAAGTCATGCATGGGATGGGCATTCAACTTTTACCTGTTCCATGTGACCTTGAGGGAAGTAATAAACTCTTTCCCCTTCACGGGGAAGAGTGACAAGGGGTCCAGCACAGGCATGCCATAATTCCTTGTATAAAGCATCATTAGTTGCCCCTGTAAAAGGAAAATTGAAACACATGAATAGGTAGGTAAAGGATGACTGATAAGGTTTATGTGGCAGTATTTGTTTGAGTATCAAAGGAGGAGGAGGAGGAGGAGGAGGTAACACCGGTGGCTCTATGAGCTAGCTGAGAGTGAGACAGCTGGTATGTGTATCGTTAATTAATTATTATTATTTTTGTTGGGCTGAATTACTTGCACCATATGTGGAGAAACGTGTACTACTACTACTACTACTGGGCACTGCCAACTACAGTTCTAAATTCACTTTAAACTCTAAGCACGAACGAACACGTGACAAAATTAAAAAATTGTGAAGTGAAACCTGCACGGCTTGTAGCTGACAAATGATTTGAAGCCATATGAGCTCCTGAGTACAAGACGATAATGAGGTTTGGATTCAATTCTGCTGCTACAAACGAAATCAATAAATAACATTAACTAGGTTAACAACAAGAGCGCATCCATCAATTAAAACATAAAAAAAAGGTATATAGTGATGGCGTGGACTTACTAAAGAAAGATGAAGAACAATCGATGGATCCGGCAAACAGAGGGAGAATCTCAGCTCTACAGAATCGGAATCAGAATTCAGAACCAAAAATATGAAGCTCCGAGTTGAAATTGACGGTGACTGGGGTGGCTAGGGTTTGGGAAAGGGGAAAGAAAAAACGAACGAACGAACGTAGAATAGATCGATATTTGATCTCTGATAAGGTCATGTTTGGTTCAAGCCGACACGACCCCCCTGTTCCCTCTGATCCCTCTTTTTCTTTCTCTTTCTACGGTACTACTACTGCAGTAGATTAATTAATTAATTAATGCTATAATATAGATAATTAAAAAATTATTTAACTCTAGCAGTGATTTTTTTTTGGGGGGTACAAACTCTAGCAGTAATTTATTACTGTATTATGGAAAGAGTTAAATAACTTTTTTTTATTATCAATAATTATAAAATATAGCATTTTCCATTCATTTTTCCCCTTTGAGTTATAATATCAATTAATAATTAGACTAAATAGATATTAGCGAATTTACCTTTTATATTTTTTTTTTTTTACTCAAACAGACGATATTCAATCATTCAAATTGTTATAATCCATCGATACAATATAAATTCAAAATCGCTAAAAACAAAAGGGATAAATCTGCGAACAAACTCGCAATATCTGTGTTAATAGCATGAAGTGGCAAAATGAATAAGCCTGCGAATATGACTATTTTAAAGTGTTCAGAGTATTCATGTCTCCGGATCTGTAGCGTTGATGACACCACAGTCGACATTGATTGGATCTGCACTAGATCAAAACTAATCCTTCATCCTAAAACAAATGACCACCGCACAAAGACGGGAAAATAAAATATATCGCACGAAGACAGAACAACAAAATGCACTGCACAAAGACGGGAAATCAAAACAATGAAATATGTGAAAATCACGCTTATTTATTATAACGACAAAAAAAAATTCTTTTACGCTTTCAACTTTGTGATACGAAAATTCTGTCATTTTGTGACCGAACATAATTAATAATAATGTAATAATTATACATGAGTGAAAGGTAAACATACAATAAGTTGCGTCGTTAATCTTTTATGTAAGGTCGACCCAATAAATTGCATAATTTTAACTCTAATTTAATGTTTTTTTATTTATTTCAAAACATCTATATTACCAAAATTTAACTATAGTTTAGATTCAATATTAATTTTTTTAATTAAGGATTCAATATTTATATTGTATAATATTAAATTTAAGTTAAAAAAACAACTTTATTTTTAAAAGCAAATTTAAACAAAAAATATACAAATGGCAAAAATTGATGATAATTGTTTTTAAGTGTCTTTATATTATAGGATACTCCCTCCGGCCTTAATTATAAGCAAAATTTACTTTTTAGATACATTGAAAAATTAATGTATCTAGTCCACTTTTTAGATTAAATACATTAGTTATTCAATGTATCTAAAAAGTAACATTTGCTTATAATTATGGCCGGAGGGAGTACATAGTTAGGGGTGGCAAAACGGGCTGAGCCCGTCGGGCCGACCCATTTGATCCGTAATTTTTGGCGGGCTGGGCTGAGGTTTTCGGCCCGGTACCTTAAGTTTGCCCGTACCCGTTTGGCCCGCTTAAAAAATGGGCGGGGGCGGGTCGGGGCGGGCATGCCCGCGGGCATTGTAATAGTGATTTTTTATTTTTTTTTAATAAAAATTGGTCATCTTAAGCCCAATTTAGTACTTTTTTTCTTTTCTTATTTTTGATAAAAAAAACTGTTTGCTTATTATATTACTTTATTTCTCTTTGAAAGTTCATTTTTCATTTGATACTAGAGTTTCCATTTGTTTATTTTCATCGGTGTTGTGTATGTGACTCCCACTCTGTGCATATCGCTTCTATTTTTGTGCTTCAGTTTTAAAATTTCTACACAAACTAGAGTTTTTAGTCTTCTAGGTTCAAATTATTGAAACCCAAATTCTTGAAATTCAAATTGTAAAAAAAAAAGTATTTGGCGGGCATGCCCGCCCCGCCCCGCCCCCACCAATAAACGGGCGGGCTTGAGTTTTTGAACCCGGACGCCTAAGTTGGCCCGCACCGCCCCGCACCGCTTTTGGGCGGGCTTAAATGGGCCGGGCCTAAACGGTGCGGGCATGCCCGTATTGCCACCCCTATACATAGTAAAGCATTGTTTTTCATCATAATAAATAAAAGTTATGGGTAGTTGAAAAGGAAATAAAATATTGAACCAAATTTGCCACAATTGCGTTTTGTGCCTGAAACTTACTTGTAGCCCTTTGCCTACGCGCCAACTGAGCTGCAAAATCATTATGATATTTTTGGACGCGAAACCTATATATAACAAAGATAAAATTACCTCGAGGCCTAATAGACAAAAAAAAAATAGGTTTTTTTGAGGCCTAAAGCTAAAGCTTGGGTCAGCCCTGCCTTTATATATGGCAAAATATCAATCTTTTTTAAAAACTACATCCATAGACCAGGTAGAGACAACATTGTTATGTATAATCTTTTGAACTTTTTGCAAAAGATTAAAAGCATCTGGTGCAAGGAAGCCAAAAGTGTCAGACACAAATGGTATAAAAGCATGTTGATTGTCGGAATACACTTTCTTATTTTTTAGATTCACCTATAATTCCTATAATTCTATCACTAAATTCCCCCATTCGCTTACAAATCATCATTGAAAAAGACTTTGTTCTAAAAATGAGTTATAATGTCCATTTTATAAGTTCTCGCAGTTTGTTTCAAACTTGTTAACTTTCTCCCATGTTTTTCTTATTTTGGGTTGTTTCATCCTTCTGCATTTTCAAGGATTAAATATCTTGATTTTGAGGGTGATTATAGCGAAGTAATGTTTGTGAAATTGAATTAGAAACAAGAAAGAAATTATGGAGGGTTTTAAGAATTTGAGTTGGTTGTGAGTGTTTTGGAATTTGATTTTTGTTATGAATAGAAGATTTTGGGGTTTGTCGATCTTTGATCATGTGTGGAATAATTTAGTTTGGATTTTGGTTTATTAACGCTTTATCGTCTACTAAAAATTTTATGTGTATCTTTAGTGAGTATATAGTTATCGGCATTACTTATATTGTTGGTATTTTAGTGTTTGAGTGAATTAATCTCATTTGACTGTTAAAAAAAGTAACATGTTCCAGTAAAAAACCAAATGTGAAAATTTTATATTGTAAATAGTGCATTTAATTTCTCAAAAGTTTAAATATTAATTTTACAACATAAAATTAATATTTTTGAGATCTTTAACGTGTTAGCATGACCTTTATTCTATTTGAGCTTTTTGACCGTCTGATCAAAAAATTGTAAAAATAATATCATCACTCAATAAATCCTAAGATAAAATATTCTCCAGGTTAAAATATTTAGGTCTGGGAGGACCACAACTCGATTCCCCGCAACTGCAATCAGAGGGGTCTAAAACAACTTAATGTCAGAACTTACCTCCGAACCAGATTAAACCGGTGGTGAAAGTAAAAAAAAAAAAAAAAAAATCAGGTCTTACATTCCTCACTGCACACATGACCCATTTGAATTCATGTCACTGTTACCTTATTTTGACACATTATATGTGAAAATTGCTCTTTAGGCCCTAAAAAATTCAAAAATACCCTTGATCTTGATTCTAGCTAGCTTTGGATTGTAAATTTCAAAAATTATATTCGGATCATAAGTTTCGAAACTGTTCAATGCTTGGTTTTGTGGATGAAAGCCTTAACTGTCTGGACTTTGAATCTTACAAACTTGCTTCGTTTGGTGGTGGAATTGGAAACGAGGAAGAGTATGTGGGTTTGAGTCTCATGAGCATAAATGTCCAAATGAACAAAACGAAGAAGAACGCTTTCTTTGACAAAATCTCCAAAATCAACAAATGTGACATTCACCAAAACAAAATATCCATAATCAACAAAACAAAGAAGAAAGTTTTCTTTCACATTCATTAGCATAAATGTGAAGCAACATAACAAAATCTCCAAAATCACAATACAAAATTAGAATTGAAACATAACAAATTCTTCCATGGCTAATCATACGGTGACAAATATGATTGGAAATGGTGGTCTCATGAGAAGATGAAGGTGAGGACAGTGGGAGATCTAAAGGCAGAGGATGAAGACAAATAACGAAAAAGTTTCAGATCTGAACAAAATTCGGAAGATAAGATCCGAATATATGGTATTTTAGAATTTGCATTCCAGATTGAAGCGTATTCAGATCTTAGGTTTCGAAACACAAAAAATAAAAACCCAAATTAGGATTTTGTGTTCAGAAAATTTTTATGTTTGAATTATGGGTTCCGAAATGCCCTAGGGTAATTTTGATAATTTGAGGGGCCTGACAAGCAATTAAAGGGCAAGAAGAGCAAATTTTTTATATGTTAATCCAAGTCAACGAACAAAATGACTTCATTCCTTTGACTCACTATCATTCAATGGCCCGCCTAAAAGTTTACGAAAGTTCAAAAACAAAATACGATAACACACTAAAAAATGTTGATTTTGAAATTGGGTCGGAGAAGATTGCCTCAAATCAAAAATAATTTGATGGATAATGTAGTTGATGTTGACACGGTCTTTTCGTGTTGGTTTCATATAGATCATAGAAAATGACTAAGTATGTGTTTGGTTAGGCGGCAAAAATAATTGATTCTAATAAAATTGAGTTTGAGAGAATTAATTTGGATTAAAAGTGAGTTTGATAAAATTGATTTTTGTTTGAATACATTAAAAGAAAAGTAATTCTTATTAATTTATGTTGTTTGGATAATTTGCATCAAAATTACTTTTAAACATGTAAATTACCAAAAGGTCTTTAGCATGTATATAAAAGTGTCCACCAACTCTGACCAATAGTTTTTTTTTTTTAAAGAGCAGTCCAATAGTTTATTTACAAAAGAATTCCAGGACACTAGTAAACAAATAGTCCAATAAAATAATGTCTCTTAAAAACACGACCTATTTCTGTCAAATAAAAAAAAAATACCACACCTATTTTGTCAAAATTAAAACATCACCATTATCCATTTTTTATTGAATCTTCAAATCGATTTTACTTTGACGCAGAAGTTTGGAATCATAGCTTTCATTGAACTCGCGTTTGAGTTGTTGAATCACGTTTCAGGGATTTACTTTTATTTCATCCAAACACCCTAGTAAGTTGAAAACCCGTGTTTGGGGTGTCCAAACGCACAACCAAATAGATGCTAAAAAAATCAAAGTAGTACATTAACATGACTAACTCAATGATAAAAACATTCATAATGAAATTTGGACAAAAACAGAGAAAATTTATTGCCCAACCAATTGGCAATGAAACTTATTTCCTCTCTTCTTCTCTTTGCCGTTGTTGAACCTTTCTTTGTTTCTCTCATGTTCTCCTTTACACATTATTGTAACTATTGTTCGTTGTTATATATTACCCCCGTTCTTAAATATTATAAGATCTTGTTGAAAAAATCAAATATATTAAGAAAGTTCGTTGTCATGTTAAATTTGTTTACAATTGGTATTATAAGATCTTGTTGAAAAAATCAAATAAAAAAATGGGTACGTCATCGGTGCGTACCTAAGGAATACACGCGTACTGATACCCGGTATTCTTCCTAAAATGGAGTATCGATGCTTCATAGACCTAGACGAAGTTATAAAATTTGGAAAGGAAATGAGAAACGGAATTGAGGTGGCGAAATTTGGAAGCAAGTTGTTGGATATGCCTTAAAATCTCAGTAACAAGAAGTCAGAAAATCCTGGAAAAATCTGTGGAGATTTTTGTGGAAAATATATTTTCTTGGAGGATACTCTGACTTGGATTTGTTTTGTTTTAAAATAGATTGTGTTTGTTTTTAAATATGATATATTTAAAAATAATGTGAGATTTGGTTTTATTTTAAAAGATTGCTTTTAAAATAATAGGCATATATTTTTCTATAAATAGAGAGTGCTTTGTTCATAGAAAAAAAAGAGAGCAAACATGTAAGGGGTTTGTGATACACCTTGGGTAGACTAGGTCAAATTGAGTCTCTTGGCCACGGGAAAAGATTCGGGATTTTGGGTATGATTAGGATTAATTCTTGTAACCCTTGTTTGGGAACTCTTGTAAAGTGACTTCTTTGATCTAGTGGAACGGGGAGTTGCTCTCTCCCCCAGACGTAGGTTAATTAACACCGAACTGGGTAAACAATATTATTGTGTTCTTTTCTTCTTGCCGTGTTTATTGTTTGGATTATTGCATCATCATCTCTATCGTCCTTATATTTGGTTGCTTGTTTCGCTTGCCCCACACATCAGTTTTATTATTGGTGTGAGTTTTTCGTCGAATTCACAACAATTGGCGCCCACCGTGGGGCAAGGGGATCGTTTGATTCAAGTACCATGGGTTTGAAGGAGGATATTGAGTGGTTCACCGGGAGTAACGACTACGGGTTGTGGAAGGTGATGATGAGGGCGGTGTTAATTCAAAACATGTGTTGAGGCGTTGAAGGGAGAAGCACGGTTTGGAAAGGTCTTGCTTATCACAAGGGGATGGTTGATGTACTTTGGTGGAAACTCAGTTTGAGGTGGAGTCTTCCAATAGTGGGAGGCTGTCAACATTGACTCTCGGGTATCTAATTGGAGATAGGGAGGAGAGTGGTTGTGTTGAGCCAAAGGGGAACCATGGAGACCTTGTGGGATACGTTTCAATTGTGGCTGAAGAGGTGCAAGACCTTGAGAGGATCTTCAGGAGGCAATTGAAAGCAACCTTGATCAAACTTGGTAACTTGTGAGACTGCTGGAGGTAGTTGGATACAAGGAGAGTTTGATGTTGCAGCTTGTGGAACCACCTAAAATTCCAAGGTTGGTTTGGAGGCAAGCAAAACTTCGAGAGTACGGAAGGCATTCCGGGGGTCGAAGGGTGGTGAGGCTTGTAGGGCTATCCTAAAAATCCGTGGATAGTCGGAGACAAGCAATTCTTCAGGAGGACGGAAAAGGCACAATCCGGGGGCTGAAGAGGGTACGGTGGAGCTTGTAGGGTTGTCCTAAAATTCCATGGACAGCTGGAGGTAAGCGTTTCTTCGAGAGGACGGAATTGATCACTCCGGGGGTCGAAGAGGGGGTGGTGAAGCTTGTTAGCTATCTAAAATCCGATGATAGTGGGGAGCAAGCGTTTCTTCAGGGGGTTACGGACTTGACTAGTCCGGAGTCTGAAGAGGGAGGTGGTGAATCTTGTGGCTACCAAAAATCCTATGGTAGTGGGAGACAAGACCTTCATGAGAGCGGAAGGCATTCCGGGGATGAAGGGGAGGAGTTAATGCTTGCGGGAAGCAAGTGGAGGCTAACGTCTAGGTCATGGTCTTGGCCGGTGATCTTGGATGGAGGTTCAAGATGGAGAGAGCATGCGGTGGTTGATTGGATCACCATCGATTTGAAGGCAAGGTGGAGAATTGTTGGATATGCCTTAAAATCTCAGTAACAAGAAGTCAGAAAATCCTGGAAAAATCTGTGGAGATTTTTGTGGAAAATATATTTTCTTGGAGGATACTCTGACTTGGATTTGTTTTGTTTTAAAATAGACTGTGTTTGTTTTTAAATAGGATATATTTAAAAATAATGTGAGATTTGGTTTTATTTTAAAAGATTGCTTTTAAAATAATAGGCATATATTTTTCTATAAATAGAGAGTGCTTTGTTCATAGAAAAAAAAGAGGGCAAACATGTAAGGGGTTTGTGATACACCTTGGGTAGACTAGGTCAAATTGAGTCTCTTGGCCACGGGAAGAGATTCGGGATTTTGGGTAGGATTAGGATTAATTCTTGTAACCCTTGTTTGGGAACTCTTGTAAAGTGACTTCTTTGATCTAGTGGAACGGGGAGTTGCTCTCTCCCCCAGACGTAGGTTAATTAACACCGAACTGGGTAAACAATATTATTGTGTTCTTTTCTTCTTGCCGTGTTTATTGTTTGGATTATTGCATCATCATCTCTATCGTCCTTATATTTGGTTGCTTGTTTCGCTTGCCCCACACATCAGTTTTATTATTGGTGTGAGTTTTTCGTCGAATTCACAACACAAGTGATCTCCTAAAAGGGATGCTGTATATCCAACCACCAACTCAAATAAATTTGTCACCCTTTTTGACTTTACCTCAATTGTGCTTTGACAAATATTCGGTACACGAATCTCTCTTCATCGTGTGTGTATCTCCGACTCCAACAATAGTTTATTAGTGTATTCTAAGTTCTAACTTAATATGAGTTGAACTGTTGACATTTATTAGGAAGGAACACATCATAGGGTGGACAACATGTTTTCATTTAAGGCATTAATTCCCCTTTCACACAGGTTGGATTTAATGGTTTGACACAAGCCACGAGTAATGACAAATTGAAGAAAAGTAAGGTTTAGTGTGGTTTTATGTTCATTTTAGTTGATGGTTCAAGAGAAGTAGTGGACCTTGAAAATAATAATAAGTAATGCACAACCAATGGTGTTGCTAGCGCCGACATATGGGAATAGAAATCAAATAATCAACCAGAAATCAGAGACGGATCCAGGAATATATGAAATAGGGGTTGAGAAATCTAAAATAGTAAATACTAAAATATTTTAATAACAAATAATTAAATATATCATTTTTTTATTTAAATCGTATATGTCATTCTTTTATATCTTAAAATTCAATAATTTATTCGTCAATAATTGAGTTTGTATCAAACTTTTAAGTAATCAAACAATCGACTAGAAATTATTTTCTATCTTATTTCTCAGTACAAACCTCTCATACAAGTACAAAAATAGAAAACTAACTCAACCAACTTTAAACTTTAGCATACTGGTTATTTATTTATTTTCATCAAATAATCTATTGGTTAAAATTTCATCTTTTAAGGTGAATCAGTAGGTGTATTAGATTATGAATCTTCTTCCTTTCGATGTTCATAGATTACTGTGTACAACGTACATACTAATTTATACTCCCTCTGTCCCTATTTATAAGAGCTAATTTGACAAAAGATGGATATTAAGAACATGGGTTTTAAGATTAAATTGATTGACAAATTATATTGATTTTACATGTTTACCCTTACCATTAGTTGTAGTGTTTTGTATCAAACAAAATAAAATTTAATGTTATTAAAAAAACTATGCGAAGTAAATAAGGGTAAGTTTAAAAAAATAATTAATATAATGGATAATTGTAAAAGAGTCTTATAAAAGGGAACAATTTTTTTATTAAATTAACTCTTATAAAAAGGAACGGAGGGAGTAATATATTTATAAGTAAAAAGCAATTTTGTTCCTCACAATATTCTGAAGGCCCAATTTAGTTCCTAACGAAAATAAAATTCAAGTTATTGCCCGAATACTAAATATTAGAGACTAACTTGTTCCTATAATAAAAATATTAGAGATTAATTTATATTTTATTTTTGTCGAACACTAAATTGGAGTTTTAAAATATTGTATGAGATCAAAATGGATGTTTTCTCAATATTTAATATATCAAAATATTTATGCATGTATTAAGCATTTAACAAATATTAATATCATTATTATTGTTATTGTTATATATACACATGATAAGAATGGTTGGAGAATGGATTTGGATATTCAATAACATTAACCAATTCGGGATTGGAGCTAACATTTCTAGCCGGAAGACAACTTTTATGACTACTTGTCGGTTTTTGTGGAAAAAGGAGAAATAAATCTATTTTTGAAGATGACTTTCAATAGCCAAATAATTCTATTTTGGCAATACATAATTTTACTAGAGGGATGGATTTGTGTTCAACTCAATTATTTCATCAAAATGTTCAGAGAAAGGAGACGACCTATATCGGCTGAAAAAAAAACCCCGAAGGTTGGATAAATTTCAACAGCGACGGTGCATCCATAAACTCATGTTCGACGATATTTCTAAGGTTTGTATGCCTAGAAATATCCGTCTAATTTTTTAATTTCTTTTGTTTCTTGTTGGGCCTCGGCCCTCTATTGTACAAAAAAAAAAGGAATAGTTGGAGAATGCATACCTATCTATTCAACTTTTTTCGTTTGTCGTTTAAAACAAATAGCATTGAATTATTATATTATAAAAGATAGTATTAAATATGTTTGGCTAAATTACTATTTTAATCTCTTGACTTATTTGGTTTTATTTTGGTCATTTAATTATTTAACTATATTTTCGTTAGTCGATTTGTTCCATTCCGTTAACATTTAACCCCAAATATTTAAGATAGAACAACATTGAATGTGATCCACCAAAGAGTTTATCATTTTTTTAAACCTTAACCATTTGATTATATTGTCATAAGCAGGCACGGATGCATGCACAACAAATTGGGTGCAGCTGCCCCCACTCTTCTTTTAGAAATGACTTATGTTATTTACGGTTTAATACTTTAATTAATTCATTCTTCACATAAAAATCTTTCTTGCCCCCACATCACATATCAATTTAGACCAAGTTAAAAGTTTTCTCCTAGTATTTGATTATAATTTAAATGATTATCTATAGCTCACACACGTATATTTTATAGTTAGTAAAATAAAATAAAATAAAAAAGGTAAAGTATACTTTAGTCCTTGGTAATTTGAGTGTATTCGTGAAACAATCAATGAGAATAAACTATATAAGTAGATTGACTTGTGGTACCCATAATTAACTTGCATATGATACTCATAACTAACTTGTAACCAATTAATATATCATTATTAATAGTTAATAATAATAATAATTTTTTTTCTTCAAAATAATAATATTATTTTATTACTTATTAATTTATTTAATAAATATTTATCATATATTTTGACCCCACTAGCAAAAATCTTTGAATGCGTCCCTGGTCATAAGATGAATCATTGGATCTTAAATGACTATTCTATTTAATCGTAAACCACCAACATTTAATTTTATTTCTCTTTTTTTCATCTTCTTCCTTCCCTTATTCATCCTCATCTTCATCATACTAGGATCCCCAACAAATAAGTTAAGGGATCATGCTCTATAAATATTTTAACTTTTATTTTTACTCTCTAAAAAATTATACCGACTTTTCATCCCATTCGCCCACACTTTTAGACCCCGCTGTCAAATGGTTTTAACAGGAGGATAACATGTTAGTTCCGCACTGACAATTCTTTAATGACTATATATTGATTAGACTATGCCGCGTAGGATGCTGATCTATTTTAATTAACAATAAATTGAAAAATTGAAAAAATGTATTTTAATTAATTTGTATTTTATTAAATAAAAAACTATTTATGTGAAAAAATCAATTGAAATCTCAATCTTCTTCCTTCTCTCCAATCATCATCTTCATCACCAAAGTTTTCAAGGAGAGGATATAATTTAATCACTCAATAATAATCAATATTACAAAACATATTCTTGATATTTAAATTGTAATTTCTTCCAACGACAACTTTAACAAAATTTGAAATGCACACCACACATTTCCAATTATAACAATCCTGAAGTGTTTATATTTATGATTTACCATTCCTCCATTATTTATGCATGGTTCCTTAATCTCTTTTCTATTTGGCCACGGCTAAAACCATGTTTAGCCACGATAGAACTGCGGTTAATTTATAGATTTCTTCACAAAATTTAGCCTACTTCATCATCCAGGACTCCAGGTTACGACATAAGCCAATTTTTTCATCAAAATTCGACACATAAACTAAAAGCTTAACTTATAGAAAAACAACAACTTGGAAAGATTAAAACCCATAAGTGACAATACATCAGAAGATAAACTTTTAAGAATTGAAATTTTTTTATTTTATTTTATAAGATGTTTTTAAGATAGTTTTTTTTATTAGTGAAATCTACTGTCCCTCTTAATAATTTTAAAGTATTTTATTTACCACAAATGAAAACAAACCACGTGTGATACCGGCGACTAACTTTAAACAAATTCTTTTTTTCTACCACCAAGTTTAATCTGATTCGAGGGTCGGTTATGACATCAAGTGGTTTCAGTTATCTTCCAATCATAGTTGTGAGAGATTGAACTGTGTTCCTCCCTACTAAGTTCAACGTCAATCACCACTAAATCAACTAAAAATTACTTCCTCTGTCCCAAAATGCAAGAAAAAAAAATTCACACTTATTAAAAAAAGTAAAATATGATAATTTGAACTATAACTTTTTTGTGTTTTTCTTGAAATAAGTTTCATGGGAAGATGTAAAAAGAATTTTTATTGGTTATTGATTATGGAAAAAATAAGAGAGAGATAGAGATAGTAAATTGAATGTCATTTACATTTAATTTTATGAGAATAATAAGTAAAGGAAAATCCTTATGCATAATAACTTTACCCTTAAAGTTGATTGTTTTTTGCTTATAATTTGAGACAAGAAAAATTAATTTATTTTGGAAAGGAGAGAGTACTACTTTTAACAAACTCTTAATTCACATACATACATATAACTTATTCATATTAGTTGTTTGATGAATACCCTTAAATTGTCAATTGGTAGTGTAAAAAAACAACCTATTTGCACCAAAAAAAAAAAAACCTATTTTATTACAAAGGAGGGTTAAATTCAAATCTATCTCTCTTCAAATAAAAATATCGATTAAATTGGTAATAAAATAAAATAAAAATTAAATAAAGATGATCTTAATTCCACCACCGCATTTTGAAAATTCGTGTCCGTGATCTATGCTCTAACCTTAACTATTCTTTTTTCCTTTTAGGAATTGCTAGCTATCTATGATTATGGAATCCGCATAGGATTCATGTGTTCTGTCTCCACTTGTCCCCCGCTTTGTTCTTAAAGCATCTTTTAATGTACTTCAAATCTAAGCACGACTTCGTGAAGAAAATTTGACCATAACTTAATTAGCATTAGGATCATGTTAAAAATAAAAAATTTCAATAAAAAATATTCTTTTTTATTATTTCAATGCATTAAATGCACTTTTTTCAATAATATATTACCAGTTTTTGTCAAAAAAAATAAAATAACCATTGCCTTATGGCACAATTTAACATTTTATAAACACACTCATAATATTAAAGAGATTGCTTTTAGACTACTTGTTAGGCTTTGTTCGACATAAAATACCTCATTAAGTCTTTTACGGCGCACCAGATCGTGAATAATATTATAACGAATACGAATTTAACAAAAATCTACTGTACGTTGAATCGAAAGTTTATTTGATGTAGATCATTCATAAATTATTTTAAAGAAATTGAAAATAATTTTATATGTTATTGAGACCCATTGAGATCCACGATATTCAATAAAAACTCATAAACCGTTAATTTTAATGAGTTTCAATAACATATCAAAACATTGTACTCTTTCTTCGTTTCAATTTTCTCTCCCTTCTCTCTAAGCCTTTCTAGCCACCGCCCCTTTTTAACCCTAAAATCCAAATCACCATTGTTACAGTGTAACCTCCATGGCTGGTGGTGTGATGAACTCGGCAATCCGCACCACCGTTGAACCTTCCTTCCGGTGAGCCTGTGTTTTTCGTCGATGTTAGTTTTCGGTCGTTTAGCTTAGGCTTGGATCTCTTCCTTGTCCACGTCGGAAGGTTGAGTAGTGGTTAGGGACGATGTCACTGCTTCCTTTCTTATGTTGTTATGTTTTTGTTTATCATGCTTTGTTACTATTTTTTGCCATTCTCTGTTTTCATCACATGAGGGGTGTGAGCAATGTTTGGGTGTTTCACTTTGAGGTTGTGGATGGGGTAGGTGTCGCGTCACCATCAGCTGTCGCCGGCGTTTCCTCCGTCGTTTTCTGTTTTCGTGTCTCTGTCTATAGTTTCGGCAGCCGTTTTTGTTTATTTTTTGTTTCGTGACTTTGTCTATGTTTTCGTGTCTCTGTTTTTAAGCATTTTTGTTTTTTTTTTATTTTCCTGTTTGAGATTATTGTGGTGGCTGCTCTAGTTTCTGGTGGTCGCCGCATCAGTGGGTGGTGAAGTTTTTCGTCAGGGGTTCAAGAGGTTGTTAGTGGTCTCACAAGTTTGGTCTGTGATCTGTGGTGGAGGTGTTGCGTTCTTTTGGTGGGGTTGTTATCTCATGTTATTGGAGAAGCACCTCCGTGAGAGTGTTTATGAGGTGAGGTGATGGTTGATGGCGTTTGGTGTTTGGAGGTGAGGAGGAGGTGGTAGTGAGGTTATGAGTTGCTGTTGTGGTGTTTGGATATGGCGTCGCTCGCGTGTAGGTGATGCCGTGTGAGATTGGTCTTCTACGATACTTAGTTCTCTGACCACTTTTAAATCTGTCGAGATTTGCATGATTTTTTTTAATCGCTAAGGGTTTTCAACTTTGTTGAGATTTGCAGGTTTCTAGTATCTAGTTGAACTCAACCGCATCGGTGTTGACTGTTACTACCGACGTCCACCAACTTTCGACTTAAGGAGCTACTTTTTGGATTCTGATGAGCCGATTACTTTTGATTCGAGTTCGGGAGTTAGTGTCTAGTGGCGTCTCTACGGGTTGAATTGGTGGTCATTGGTGTATTTCAATTGATGTACTGTAAGGGGTGGATTGGGGTGCTATTTGATGTTCTTTTTTATTGGTTAAAGTGTTTTCATCACTTTGCTTCTCGTTGTATGATTCAAAAATTCTTTATACTTCTTGTTTAGGAATTGTTCATTAATAAAATTTAGCCGATTCAAAACAAAATTATCAAATAATTTTCAATTTTTTTAAAAAAAATTATAGATGATCTATATGAAATAAACTTTCAAATTAACAGTAAATTTTGTAAAATTCGTATTTATTATAAGGGTCATGCTAACTAGTGCCCCCGGGCACTAGTTAAGGGTACTAAAAAGAGAAAATTTTGCATAGAAAACAACACTTTTTACATATTTTAAATATTGACTGCACAAATTCCAAATTTTTTTTATCATATTTGCTTTCTTAACTAGTGCTCTGGCACTAGTTAGCATTTTCTTTATTTACAATAATATTCACAATTGATGCAACGTAAAAAACTTAACGAGGTCTTTTATGTCGAACAAAGTCTAAAAAGTACCCTAAGAACACTCTCTTTAAAAGAACATTTGACACCCCTCTAATTTTAAAAGTTATATCAACCTTCCTTTAAGTTCTTACAAAAAAACACAAACACTTTCTTTTCATACTAACACTATATTAGTACTTTTCATTATCTTTTTTATTTTAAGTTGTTTTTTAAGAACTTTTTTGCATAAATAGATAGCAATGGAGGGAACTTTTTGCACAAGTATATAAGGTGGAATATTATTTTGACGTACAATCACATACTTCCTTTGTCCCAAATCTTTATTTCTTTTAGTTTTTTATTTTTGTCCCAAAACTTTAATTCTTTTAAGAAATAACAATTAATCATATCTTACTATTTATATCCTTATAAAAAGTAAAACATTTATCAATTGAGTTTTTCTTTCTGAATAAAGTAAGGGTAAAAGTGACTTAACTAGTTAATCTTTATTATTTTTTAATCCACATGTAAAACTATAAAATGACCAAAGTTTTGGGACGGAGGGAGTAATAAACATACCAAATATTACTCAATTGCTCATGGTTAACTTTTTGAAGAATTCGAGAAGGAAATAATATTCGTGAGAATGAAGAACAATTTTATGGTGTGTTAATTATAATTATAGCTAGTTTTTTCTTATTTACTCCCTCCAGTCTTATGTATAAATAAATTTATAAAAAAAACTATTCTTTTAAGAAAAGTGTCTAAATGCATTTAAGTCATACATTTTTTTTTTAAATTTTACCCCTATATTTTTATTTGGAAACCGTTAAAAATATGAGAATTAATGTGAAAAAGTATGAATATATTTGGAAAAGTGGCATTTATTGTAATGATTAGAGGTTACTTTTGCTTATATTTGAGACTTTCAATTTTTTTATTTTGTTGCTTATATATAAGACCGGAGTGAGTATAATTTTTAAGGGAGAGTTCTACATACTTCAAGAGAGAGACTTACACACTTCCAACTTCCAAGGGATAAAGTTATACACACTTTTCTCAACTACAAACATTAAATACGTAATACTATATTTCTATGTTTTTCTTTACGGAAAAAAAAAATAGAAATATAGTATTATACATATATTTAGAATTTTCTTTGAACTTATTACCTTATTAGTAAATTGAGTCGAGCCTAACACTTGATTAGTCTAATAGACTAAATCAAGTTTATTATCTAACAGTTTAAATATTCCATTTTGTCTCCATTGCACAGATAACACGATAAGCAAAATAAGTTTTTCAATGTAGAGATTTGATATTGGCAAATAACAAAGGTTAAATGTGATGTGTAAATTTTATTTCCGGGGCCAAATATAAGGAGGGTTTGAAACTACTCGTGACATGAGGTTCTCAGGCACAAAAGGTGATCGGAATATGGCACTTTTTGGCTCAGATGTTTAGTATCGTCGCACGTTTGGAGGTTTAATCAAATTCACTAGATTTGTTTTTTAAATTACTGATTCACGGATGAGTTTTCTCATTTGTCAGATGAGACGTGGTGGCAAAAATTTAAAGGAGTTTAGTATACCTTTTAAAATTAAAGGAGGGTGTTTGTATCATTTTAATATATAGTGAAATTTTTCTAAACAAATAAAATATTAATTTAAAAATTGATGAAAAGTGTGTATTCATCTTTTTAAAAGTTTAAGACTTCGTATTATAAAAAAATATAAAAAGTGTAAGACTTCGTTTGAATTGATACTAGTGACGAATTCAAGACTATCAAGAGATCCCTCCCACCCCTAAATGTTGTATATATTGTATATCTTTAAAGTTGTTATTTTATATACATAATTATTATTAGACAAATTGTAACGAGTGCCTTCAAGGCACTATTTAATATCTTTAATAGTAAGCTTTTTACATAATTTTTACGGGAATGTATCAAGTCAACGCATTGAAAATTGTAATGTTTAATTTTTTGAATAAAAAATTTCTATAAATAGAATACTTAAAGAATGTATTGTGTGCCCTGAGGGAACTCGTTAGTAAGATTCTTATTATTAATAGACTATATTTTGTATGCATAAGCAAAGCGTAAATTAGTTCCGACAAATAAATAAGTGTAAAATAGTTTTATATCGATATAATAATTTGATCTCTATTTATATTTATATAAATTATAATTACATTTTAACTACGATTTATTCTTGTAAAAAAAACTACTATTTATTAAAAAAAATGATCAGTCCCCCGTTTAATTAGTTTCTGGATAATTCTGATAATCCTGCTTTATTGATAAATTTATAGCACCATTTATATGCAGGCGACCTAACAAAATGTGTCACCGCCTAATTTTAAAAATCCAGGGAACTTGCTTTTTTAAGGTATCTCTAATGATGATTCATGATACCACTTTGGATATAATACATTACTAAAAAGTGATCCCTACAATGTCATATAATATTTATACAATTCATATATATTTTGCTACAATGGTGATATACCACTTTGGGTATCATACATTATTAACAAGTAATTAATTATATTTAATTTAATATATAAAAATTGGTAATATTAAATTGAGGATACATGATACTTTAAATAAAGTATCGTATCAATGGTATCATCAATTTTGATATTCTATATATCACCTGATGGAACTCCAATAATATAAAAAGGCAAATGCTAACGAGTGCCCCCGGGGCACTCTTTAAGACCTTAAATAGTAAAGTTTTTATAGAATTTTTACGGGAATGCGTAAAGTCAATGCATTGAAAATTGTAATGCTTAATTTTTTTAATAAAAAACTTCTATAAATGGAATGGTTAAAGAGTGCTCCGAGGGCACTCGTTAGCAAGACCCATATAAAAAAAATAAGGTACATCTCATTAATGAAATGCTTAGTCAAAAGTCTTGGTATATGCTTCTACATGTTTTCAATTTTGAGTAATGTTATGACTGATAGTTTTAATTTTGACATAATGTTATAATAGGTTGACCTTATACCACCATTATTTTGAGTGAAGAGACGATTTCTATCGATCAGCAAATTTGCGGTGCCAAGATGAGTTTATGGTGATAGTTTGTGATGGCATATGGTATGATTCTTATGCTTTAAGTATCATCAATGTGAACTATTACTGCCGCAAAATGCTTCTAGAACCGTTGCAAAAATGCCTTTTTCTTTTAGAGTGATCTATGAAACCTTTTATGATACTTTTATTGAAGATGCTCATAGAAATCAAACTCAATACTCATAAGTTTACAAAATACTATACACCAATTATTTGGGTTAGAGTAGTATCAGGGCCGTCTCCGAGTATTTAGAGGCCCCGAACTAATAATAAAAATGAACCCCCTAATAAAAATAAATATGTTTTTAAACAGAACTTAATATTTATTTTTGTGAACAAATAAATATTAATAACACAAAAAACTCAAAAAGTAGTAGAACAACAACAAGACATAAGCGCGGAGGCTATTATTAGTATAATTTTACTCTGCTGGACCATTATTGATATAATTTGATTAGTATAATTTTACTCAGCTGGACAATTATTATTGTTGGACCATTACAACTGCTACTTAAACCCTCCAATATAAATACATATTACCTAATTATATTTTTTTTGAGGCTCCAGTTTCTTAGAGGCCCCGTGCTATAGGCCTCCTTGCATGGGTTCAAAGACGGCCCTCAGTAGTATATGCCTAATTTGTGATCATACTACTATTTATTTTGCAATTTTGATTATTAATGATATTATTGATTACTATATTCTTAGTGTCAAAGTAGATTGTTTATAATTTACTATCAAACTCAATGTGAACTATTACTCTTTCATGTCATTATTATAAGTAACAAATTATTTTTTAAAAATTTTATTAAAAAACCCATTTATTTAATTATAAAGTTAAAAAATGTTTTATTGTTTATCTATACTAATATATAAAGGGGATACAAATTTTTGGGATGACTTTTTTATTATTCCAATTTTACCCTTAAAAAATAACTTCCAAATAAAAATATATTTTCAGTTTTTTTTAGTAAATAATTTTTTTTTCTTTTTAATAACTAAGCACAATTTCCACATAAAAGTAGGTTTTCAGTTTTTATATAGTAAAAAAAATATATTTTTTTCTTCTTAATAACTAACCACAAAAAAAAACAGGTTACGTAGTTATCAATTAATAAAGTCCAATAAAAAAGAAGATTAAGTAGTTATTTATAGTTTCACAATACAGAATATCGATCACACAAAAAAAAAATATCAATTACACAAACGGGCACGTAGCGGCTAGTAAAATTATAATATTGATCGAAGGAAATACTACCGGGTATTTGTCAATTGTCAAAGTTCTTTTTATACATTATTACATGAACAAATCAAAGGGGATAAAGAGGCTACCTAACATTTAGATTGCCCAATGAATTCAAATTGTGAGCTATATATATCCTTTTGTTGTTAGATTAAGCACCGACAACCTTTTGACTCGGTTCCCTTCCTTTGTTATATAGCACACCAGGCACTTATTATATGTTTCTGCAGCATTATCATATACTCCCTCCGTCTCATATTATAAGCAAAACACATCATTTTTTTTTGTCCTAAATTGTAAGCAAAAGCAATTCATTTTCATCAGTTTCAAGAGTTACTTTAACTTACTCTCATAAAATTTAATACAAATTGCATTTAATATACTCTCTCTATTCTTTTTTCCATAATCAATAACCAATAATTTTTTTTTATATCTTCCTATGAAACTTATTTCAAGAAAAACACAAAAAGTCATACTTCAAATTATCACATTTCACTTTTCTTAATAAATGTGATTTTTGTTTTTTTGCTTACAATATGGGACGGAGGGAGTATATTGTTTCTTGTAGCCACAACACCGAGTGTCCACACAAAATCCTCTTGTTTTTCATTATTGTTTTTTATTATGTATTTTAAAGAGTTAGCCTAACTAGTACCTCTAAAATATCATTAAAAATATAAAAATAGTAAATTTTATATTATTTTTTTATATTTTACAAATATTGAAAACAATATTTTATTATATTAGATTTTCTTAACTAGTTCTAGTATTTTTCTAAAATAAATTTATATATATATATATATATATATATATATATATATTAACATGTCGTCTATGAAGCTTCAAAGATGTTGCTTACCTCAAATATTGTTGACGTCTTTATTTTAAACTAAACAATATCTCAAACTTACTTTATTTTTTTTTGTAACAAAAAAAAAAACTTTATTTTTTCAACTTTTCTCTCTTTTCATAGTCCCTCTCTCTCACTCACTCAAACACACCATTAATGATTCGTATTGAGGAATTTATGTGACAACATTGAATCAAGCAACATATATTTAATATGAATTAAATAAGAATCACAACATCAACCTAACTTAGTACTAAATTTTCAAGAAAACATTTTTGTTTTGAGGACCAATATTTGAACACAAATCGACCAACAAAAAAAAAAGTATTTAATACTGTATTAAATAGTGTGTGCATGCAAATTATAAAGAGAAGTATATTACTCTCTCCGTTAAAATTGGTTTTTTTTGGCAGAAATCATGGAAGTATAAAGAGAATCACGAACACATATTTAGCCAATAAAATTGGTTTTTTTTTGGGCAGAAATCATGGAAGGATATGCGTTAACAGTATGACACATTATCAATACGTGTTCCATAAAATATAAATAAACTTATGTGTAAGTCTCCCACATGGTGTACATTGGTATTTTGTCATCTTTTAGAACTTCTTTCATCATCCAATATTACTGCTCTATACTTCCCCTTCATTACTAAGTTCTCATTGTTTCAGAAAAATAAAAATTAAAAGCTCTGAAAAACTAATTTGTTGCATGCATAACCTAACTGGTTTGATGGAGGGACGGTGGTTTGGTGGAAGGACGGTGGAAATTAAATGATAAATGGGAGGAAACAGAAGATGATAGATGAAGCCATGTAGAGAATTTGACATTAGAGTGAATCAATTTGATTAGCTCTGATTTTTATTTAATTATTTTTGTTATTTTTGTTAAACAAGAAGAGGTAGTGTGGAGAAAAATGGGTTAGAGTTAGGCGATTTTTTTTACAATTTATTAGAACTAGTTGTTTGCATTTTTTCACGAAAATGGACTTTCACACTATTCAACAATTTCCTTGTTTTTATATATTAATTAATAAAAAATTTCGTTTAAAAAAGTAGATTATGTGAATAATGTATGGTGGTCAAAAATAATATTTAAAAAAGAACAAAAAAAATATTTAAATGATAGAAATGGTATCAAACGGTATATTTGTCGGGCGTGTGTTTATATAACCGTGTTCTGTTGACAAATAAAATTTTGCACCTATATTCAAGCGGCTTATAAAGTGATAGCTCAATTAAATCCCTCAACAATTAATATATCATTTAACTTAACAATTAGATAAATAAGTACATGATGATATGTAATTAATTGTTGCCACAATCGATTCACCTTTCTTTTTTCTATTTATTTTCTTAGCACTCTCACTCTCTTCTCCATCGCCCTAACATCCATGAATGGTTCAACCGTTTCAATAAAAACACTCAGTCATATATAATTATTCTATATTTATTAATAAAAATTCAATATAAAAACACTCTTTTAAAAAACCAAAATTAGACTTTGTTTTAAAAAATCATTAAATGGGTGTTTCATATTGATTCTTTTGTGGATAATTTTGTCGGAAGAAAGAATTTTATTTTTTTAGAAGAAAAAAAAGAGTTTTGATAGCCATCAACAAGAAACTCCAATCTCAAAAGTGAGAAAATGACAATAATTGAACACTTGGAAAATTCTCACAATAACAAATAAGATGGGCATTTTATTAAACTTTGCAATTGTACTTTTTTCCATTCTAAACTTTGACTTTATTCACAAGTGCTTAGATGCTGAAATGTTTTTGGGGACTTTTAGATTATGAAACACAATTTATAAAAGAAAACTACGTTTGCCATCATATCAATAATTCATGCATTCTATATCTTTTCTATTTTATCCTTTTGCTACTTAACTCTTTGAAATTATAATCGCTTTCTCTTCCATATATAAGTAGCTAATTTTTATTGGTCAAATTCTTTAGTTTTGTGGATTATTCTCTTTCTTATGCAAATAATTCTTGCTAGCAATACTCTTTTATTATTTCCAATCACAAATTTACACCAGCATAGTTATGCTTTGGATGGCAAAAAAAAGATTAATTTATGGGTAGTTATTTGAAGGTTGCGGAGAAAGATCAGGAGAATGCGGACGATCGAGACAGGGAGATCAGTTGAGGGGAGAAAAAGAGGTGAGAATCCAATGTAATAATAAGGAACATTTAAATCACATAAATTATATATTTGGTTTCTTAACTTATTTATTGGTTTCGTTTTGGTCCTTTAATTAATTATTGTTACGTTTTGGTCCTTTAATTATATTTCCATTAATTAATTTGATCCTTACAGTTAAATTTTAACCCCAGTTGGTTAGGGTGAACCAATGTTATAGTTGGTCCACCATAAACTACATTAATATTTTTTAATTTTAACCATTAGATCTCTTTGTCAAATTGGAGACTAGTGGATCATACAACTCAATAAGATCTTATGATGCACTCTCCACAACTAATTTTCTTCCTCTCTTCTTCTTCATGAGCTTCATCATCATGTTCGCTTAACCCAGAAAAACAACAAATGAGATCAATGTTCAAGAAATCCATTAATCCCACTTCATTGATCATCTCAAACTCATAATTCATTAAATTGCAAATAAATAAGTTTCAAAGGTTTTAGGTTTCAAAGGTTAAAGTTTCATTTCTGGGTTTGATGCAGATGCAGGAACAAAGAAGAAGAATACGAAAAAAATTGACTAACGGCAGTTAACACTTGACTAACAGAAAGGACTAGATTGGCTAATAGAAATAAAATTAAGGAATCAAAGTGTAACAATAATTAGTTAAAGGACCAAAACAAAACTAATAAATAAATTAAAGGATCAATTATTTAATTTAGCCTTTAAATCACGTATGTTTATTTAATCAAATGGTATTAAGTGCAAGTACAACAGTGAGAAATTGAGTCTTCGTCCTAAAACCATCCTATGTTCATATGGTAGATAATTTATTTATTTTTAACTAATCATATGGTGGTGCACGATATATATGTTAATTAATTGATTCAAAAATTATAATAGCATATATAACATGTATTAAAAAAATACTTTATTTTGTTTTTTTTTGTTTTCAAATAAGTAAAGTAATAGACTATTGAAAATTCACACATACAAAATAAAAGAGTTAAAGTTTGAACTTCTATCATGACTTTTGAAATAACAACGTTGGCCTTTTGCCACTTAACTTATATAATTTGTGGACATTTTATTTTTCTTGTTAATTGTGTTTTTCATGAATTTTATTATTATTTATAGAATAACTTTACAAGTAAATTAGATAGTTATAAAATTAAATCATAAATATTTTTTTTTCATATGGCCTGACGCCCCGACCCACATTTCACTAGTCTGACTAGTAATTCGGCACTTTGATCAGATCAATCACCAGTTCAGGTTTTAAAATATGGTTAAACTATGCATGACTCTTAACGGCATATATATATAGGGGTTTGCTAATTTAGATCCAATTAAAAACATGTGGGTCTAAATTAACAATGTGCACATTTTCACTTTGGACAACAATACCCTTCTTTCACTATTTTAAGTAAGTTTAATATAAAGGGTAATTTTGTAGTTTTATAAAAAAAAAAGAGCAAAACTATTTTATCTCACCTTAAAATTATCAACTGTTTAAAGATCACTTATGGAGTTTATTTATTTGTTTTGTTAATAGATATTAGAGAACAGGAAACACAAATAAAAAAAATGATGTGTATAGCTTTAGGATAGTTCTATTTGTATTGGTCAGTGGTCGTCAAGCATTAGTAAGAGCAGGAGGAGAAAATTATCACATACTTGAATGGGTTATTCCTATAATCAAAGGAGGAGATATTCAAAATGTTATTGATCCAACTTCCAAGACTGGTGATTGCAATGAAAAGTCGTAGAGATTGATCCAAAATGTTATTGATCCAAGACTGGAGATATTCAAAATGTCATCATCAATTCAGCATGGAAAGTCGTAGAGATTGCAATGACATGCATTTCACCAATTGCGATTCAAAAGTGTAAGTTAAAATCGATTATGATGATTTTGATTATTTAAAAAAAAATAGTTCACTTGAATTTATAAGTTTGGATTGTATATATGTTTTTTTAAGTTGTTCTTTTTTTTTATTTCCTAGGTTATTTATTTATGTTGCATATATTTATAATTAAGTGGGTCTAAATTAACAAAGTGAGTGCACACTATTTAATAAAATTTATCTAACTAACCCTCAACTTCCTAGTGTAAAATAACTAAATGTCAAGGTTTTTTTGTCCAAAGTGAAAATGTGCACATTGCTAATTTAGACCCACATGTTTTTAAGTGGGTCTAAATTAGCAAACTCCATATATATATATATATATATATATATATATATATTTGTATGGAATATGCTACTTCTCACGAGAGCTTTTATCCCGAATGTATCACGAAGGCTGCTGATTGGCTATTATAATCCCTTGCACATGTGTTTTCCGCTAAACAAGGAAGTGGAAAAGTTTTACTTGATCTTTAAATGCAAGTGCAACACATCAGCTTCTTGAAATTTCACGAAGAAATTTTTCGCTATAATATGAATTAAATAATAATTTGTTCGAAATTAATTATTATAGTTGACAATTGACATCTCACTCAAAATTTTAAAAAAAATAATAAAATTAATTAATAAAATGATAATTTGATCCAATTGGATGTAAATATAAAGCGGATAATAGTTAGTACCATCATAGTGTGACACAAATGTTAGATATTTATATTTTTTAACTATTTGATCTTAGTTTCTGTAGTTATGCACGAAGGATACTGTGAATTTAAAAAAAACCCGGATAATAATTAGTAATAATTAAGAGTGATGTCCATAAACATTAATTAAAGGATACTTTAAAAAATAAACAATAAAAGTAAAGTGACATTTGTGTTGAAAATATGACATTATTTTCCAGTCAAAAAAAAAAAAAAAAAGAAAATATGACATTAATTTTAGGAGAAAAATGAATGAATGTTGATCATCATCTTCTTCTTCTTCTCATCTATCTATGGTGGGAATGTGATGCGTACACGTGTGAAGAATAAGTGCGGGGGGCATAGGTGGAGTCTCATAATGATAATAATATTGTAACGCAAGCAATTGTTGAAAGTGGTGGTAGGCTAGCAAGCAATTGGCACTATCGATCCATCTATAAATTGCGGACCAACTTCCCTCAAATTCAGCAAGAAGAGAGAGTAAACTGACAAGACAACAAAAATACAATAATAATTAATGGATAATATTATTCCAATTCCAAAGGGTGAATCTTCAGATGATCATCAAGGTACCACTACTACTACTACTACTGTTGACTGGAGAGGCAGACCCTCCAATCCTAACAACCACGGTGGAACCAGAGCAGCTGCTTTTGTTCTTGGTATTATATATATTTTTTGAATCTTCTTTTGTAATAATTAATATATGCATGATTTGATGAATATGACATTAACTAACTAACTAACTCTGTTGATAATTGGTTGGTTGAATTATATATTATTCAGGGCTTCAAGCATTTGAAATAATGGCAATAGCTGCAGTTGGAAACAATCTCATAACTTATCTCATAAACGAGATGCACTTCTCTTTGCCTCACTCTGCAAACATAGTCACTAACTTTGTTGGAACTATCTTTCTCATAGCACTCCTTGGTGGCTATCTATCTGACTCTTTCCTTGGCACCTTCTCCACCATCCTCATCTTTGCCTTACTAGAACTTTCTGTAAGTATATATACCCTTCTCCTCCTCCTCCTCCTCTAACTATATATATTCTATACCCATCATCACGTATATATTAATTAATACTAATATGCATGCATATGCATATGCACACAGGGCTTCGTATTGCTGTCTGCACAAGCTCATTTTCCTCAATTGAAGCCGCCGCCGTGTAATCAATTATTAGGATATGATCATCAAGAAGAATGCATAGAAGCAAAGGGGTTGAAGGCCTTGATATTCTACATAGCAATATACATGGTTGCATTAGGAAGTGGTTGTGTTAAGCCCAACATGATTTCTCATGGAGCCAACCAGTTCAATCAAGACCACCAATCAAAGAAGCTCTCAACTTACTTCAATGCAGCATATTTTGCATTTTCATTGGGTGAACTTATTGCTCTAACAATTCTTGTTTGGGTTCAAACTCATTCCGGGATGGATGCCGGCTTTGCTGTATCTGCGGCTGCCATGGCCATGGGATTCATAAGCTTCATATGTGGGACACTATATTATAGGAACAAACCTCCACAGCCAACAATCTTCCTCCCCATTGCTCAAGTATGATATCAACAACATTTCATATCTAATTTATATTATTTTTTGTCTTCTATAAAATTAATTAACCTCATAACAGGTACTAAAATTTTCTTATAATTAATATATTAAGTTAATCTTCATTGTTTTTAAAGTTAGACCTGAATTGATGTCTCATACATGATCAGGTTTTTGTAGCTGCAATATTGAAAAGAAAGAAGATTTGTCCATCTAGCCTACAAGGAAGTGAAAACAATGTTGGTAGACAACATAGCAATAAGTTGAGGTTCTTGGACAAGGCTTGTATCCAAGATCAGGCCGGGAACAACACAAAGGAAAGCCCTTGGAGATTGTGCAGTGTTGCACAAGTTGAACAAGCAAAGATATTACTATCAGTTATTCCAATTTTTGCATGCACTATCATTTTCAACACTATCTTAGCACAACTCCAAACATTCTCAGTCCAACAAGGAAGTGCCATGGACACACATGTCACAAAATCATTTCATATCCCTCCAGCTTCGCTTCAGTCCATTCCATACATTTTACTCATTGTTGTAGTACCTCTCTATGATACTTTATTTGTCCCCTTTGCAAGAAAAATAACGGGTCATGAGTCAGGAATCTTACCTTTGCAGAGAATAGGAATTGGCCTCTTTCTGGCTACATTTTCAATGGTTTCAGCAGCTGTTATGGAGAAAAAGAGAAGAGATGCAGCTTTGAACCTCAACCAGACTCTGTCCATATTTTGGATTACACCACAATTCATAATATTTGGTTTGTCAGAGATGTTTACTGCAGTTGGACTCATTGAGTTCTTCTATAAACAGTCCTTGAAAGGGATGCAGACATTCTTCACTGCCATCACATATTGCTCCTACTCATTTGGCTTTTATCTAAGCTCACTATTGGTTTCATTGGTGAATAAAATCACTTCCACTTCCTCAACAACGTCGTCTAATGGTGGTGGTGGTTGGCTTCATGACAACAACCTCAACAAAGACAAACTTGACCTTTTCTATTGGTTACTAGCTGCCCTCAGCTTCCTTAACTTTCTCAACTATCTCTTTTGGTCCAGATGGTATTCTTATAATCCATCCCTTTCAACCATATCCCAGGAGGAGGGTGATCAGGCTCATGTCACCGAATCTAAACACTACTATGTATCTGCAGACAATGATATTATTCCATAGCGATCGAGTTAATTATGATTAGTTATACCCTGCTGCATATGTATATTAAGTAATTACTTAATTAATTAGTCTTTTATTTATAATTATAAAGCTCTGGCTGGCTGGTTATAAAATGAAAAATTAATGCATGTAAGATCTCTTTTGAGAGCAGACAGATTCGCAAAGAATTGTAACAACAAAATATCATAAGGAAAGGATATCTTACTTTTGAAGCTTAGTTATTCTACACTTTGATATTATCCTAATTAAATACTACTACTCCGGTTATTTCATAATAATTGTCGCATTTCTTTTTCTAGTTTTCAATGTAGTAGTATGAATGGAACATGTATAGGACCCACCCACTGACCCACATATATGTATAGTCAAACAATTGTCCATGCAGGGAAAAACTCTGAAGAAAAGATAAGATACACACACACACACAGTTGTTATAGGTATCCAATGAGGCTCTATCTAGTCAGTAGGGAGTAAGATTCATTGCATTCTCTCGTTCTTTCTCTATCCCCAAATTCAAAGCAAACATGTGTAAGTGACAGAACAGTACTTTCGCACTTTTACTTTCAGAGGAGATCCAACTAATATGATGCGATGCTTGTGTGCGTATGAAACATAATGAAAGCTCTGTCTAAAAAGTCAACAACAAATTTTAAAATGAAAATGTCTTTCTTTCCTTTTTCATTTGGACGAGCAGAGGATTTCTTTATGCATCATTAAGTTCACCTTTAAAAAAATTCCGCACTTAAAATTCACATACAAAGTCATTCATTCTCTCTCAAAAACAAGAGAATAAAAGAAACATGTTCTATTTGAACAATCATGCACCTTTGTGTTGATGAGACATGTCTCAAACATGTTTTACTGTTGAAACCAGGCCCCCCCCCCCCCCCCCCCCCCTCAAAACACAACCATTCCTAAGACAATATATAGGTGCATTAAAATGTTGGTTAAAAGATTAACATAACCCCCACTTACCCCAACAAAAACAGAAAAAAGCTAGTGGCATCGAGCCCACTTTGCCCTTGGACCTATTATTGTTGTTACATCCACCATGATCTCATTTAATCACCAATTTTTTATTCCGGCTCCCTCAGCTCTTTGCTGTTTATCAATTTTTTTTTTAATAGCTAGGTTTGACATTTGATATGTAATGATGATAATGATAGAATGCTTTGAGGGGCACTTATGTGTAAGTAGATTTCATGATATAACTTATGTCCTATCTTAATAAATGGTTGTATAATCTAAACTATTCCAAATGTCTATGTAAGTTATCGTAAGCAATAGTGGGATTCAGATCCCACTATTCCAAAGGGCTTCTATATTTAGTTGAGAGGCAGCTGTAGACACACTTGAATGAGAGGATCCAAATGGGCAATAATGAACTCGTAGACTTCATGTGCAAACTAGATTTAGTAGCTATAATTAATTATAGGGCAAACCGCCATTTTAGTCCCTAGAAGTGTAATTTAATATCATATTGGTACAATCTAGTATTGGTATAACTATAGTGTTTTTTTCTCAAAAGCAAAGAAAATTGGATTAATCAAGGCATAAGACATGCCCAAGGCAGTGCATACAGGGTCTGATAAACCAAAACACAGAAAACAAAAAGCAAGGATCCCTAGCTATTACTGCAAACTTAGCTACATGCCTAAACAAAGCACCTTTCCTCAATTTTCTGAAGAGGATCAAGAAAAAAACAGAACAAAACCAATGCAACATAATGCAAAAAACTGATACTTATAACTATCGTTGTGTTGCCTCTTTCCGATTTAGACGAAACCCGTAGAGCAAAATGCCACAATTTGAGAATAATGCAGAAAACTATGCCACTGAATGAGTTATCTATATAAATGATAAGACACAATTAGACACAAAAAGCGCCTGAATGAGTTATCTATATAAATGATAAGACACAATTAGACACAAAAAGCGCGCTGAAGGCACTGGAATGTCAGGGCGTGAGTTCAAGTCGCAGCGGCGACAATTATTGTTTATAGTGTTTCTTTGCATTTTCTTGCCCTTTAAAACTCCCTCATGCTCATGTATGTTCTTTAAGGTCACTTATTATGAAAATTTGCACTAAAAGCATCATTTATTCTTTATATTCACATCATTTGATTCACTTGTATGCATAAGTGAATATAATGATGTATCAATTCATTTCATGTATTGATTCACTTATCCATACTAAGTGAATATAATCACCCCTTCATTTTCTATGATTTTTGCACACCATGCAAATCATAAATGAACAATACAGACGATGACCCGTGTGTACAAGAAGAACATAACTCCAAAACTTTCCTTATTCCTTAAAAATTGAATGACATGCACTAAAACTCATATCGTTTAAGTATACGTATGAGTGTGTTGATATGGGTTTTTTGTGTTTTTGTATTGCGGAATTTGGTGGTATATATTTTTGTGTGGAGAAACTCCAATTTTTGTTCTCATTGAAAATAATAGGTATATGGCTCTATATATAGAGCTACATAAAAACAAATAATATATTTAAATAACAAACTAATCCTATAAATTCTAAACAAATCCTAAAGATTCTAAGCATAAATATAAATAATAAACCCTAATATTATTTTATTTTAAATATAAATCTAAACTATATTTAAATATAAAATCTTCCAAAAAAGATATTTAGGCATTATTCTCAACACTCCTCCTTGACTGAATATCTTTTTGTTGCATCCAATATGAGATTTGCGCTGAAATTTTATTTTATTTTTTGTTTCTCAAGCCTCCTCTTTGACCGAATATCTTTGTGTTGTACCCGACCTGGGATTTGAGTTGAAAAAACTTTTTGTTTTTTTTAAGACTTCTCTTCGACTGAATATCTTTGTGTTGTATCCAACCTGAGATTCATGTTGATTTTGTTGTTGTTGTTCATCCACATCAATTGTAGTTTTTTTTTTCTTTTCTACATCTTCATATGAGACTTGAGCTTTTTTCATGTATATGTTTTGGTTATGAGTTATATAATACAGAAACCATCTCGCACGTAACATATGAAAAGTCATATGAGACTTGAACTTTTTTCATTGAAACTATCTCGCATATAACATATGAAAGACCATATGAGACTTGAGCTTTTTTCATTGAAACTATCTCGCATATAACATATGAAAGGCCATATGAGACTTGAGCTTTTTTCATGTATTTGTATATAACATATGAAAGATGTAGGTTAAGGTTATGGTTTTTGGTTATGGGTTTTTTTTTTCCACATCTTCACAATAAAGATGCAATCATGGTCATGAGTTGTTGATTTCATGGTTTCTTCTTTTTCTTCGTCTTCATCTCCTTCATCATCATCTTCTTCCATCTTCACAGGTCTGAACCTTAGCGCTCTGATCCCACTGATATGGGTTTTTTGTGTTTTTGTATCGCGGAATTTGGTGGGATATATTTTTGTGTGGAAAAACTCAAATTCTTGTTCTCATTAAAAATAATAGGTATATGGCTCTATATATAGAGCTACATAAAAACAAATAATATATTTAAATAACAAACTAATCCTATAAATTCTAAACAAATCCTAAAGATTCTAAGCATAAATATAAATAATAAACTCTAATATTATTTTATTTTAAATATAAATCTAAACTATATTTAAATATAAAATCTTTCAAAAAAGATATTTAGACATTATTCCCAAGTGTAGCATCCCACGGGTTCTAATTTAGTGCAACTTCTATGAATTTTAGTATACAATCCAACACTTTTGTGAAATCATTTTTGTGCAATATTGAAGTGACAATATCCAAGGATTCCGGGCCAAGAGCCACTGTTGATGCATAACAGCATAAGCAGTGGCTTCGAGAATGGCATTCCGAATATGAGTTGTCAAGGTGATTTTCAGAGTGGCATCGGATAAAACTAAATTGTTTTTGTATATGTTATAAGCTAATTTGAAGAACTTATAACAATAAGCTGAATAAAAAAACTTATGAAAATGTCTAAGTTGATTTTATAAGTTTTGGCAAACTGTCTCTAAAGTGCAGAAACATACATAAATGTAATGTAAAAAACAAGCAGAGAAAATTTCATGAACTGAAAGTTCGCATTCTATGGTTGCAAATCATAAATGAACAATAGGAACGATGGACCGTGTGTACAAGAGGAACAAAACTCCCAGACTTTCCTTATTCCTTAAAAAACGAATGACATGCACTGAAACTCATACCAATGACACGGGTTCTAATCTAGTGCAACTTCTCTAAATTTTAGTATACAATCCAGCGCTTTCTTGAAATCATTTTCTTCAAGTGCAATATTGAAGCGACAATATCCGGGAATTCCAGTCCACGAGCCACTATTGATGCATAAACCAGTGGCTTCGAGAATGGCATTCCTAATATTTGAGTCGTCGAGCGTTATTTCCATAGTGGCATTTCCTTGGCTGTCTTCGCCTTTTGATGAAATCTTTAGCTTAATAGTCTTTTTGAGATAGGCGGAGGGTTTGGCCACAACAGAAACTCCGGCATATGATTCAAGCACGTCCCACCCACTCTTCTCAAGTACCTAGGGAAGAAAAAATGTTAAGCATTCTTTTAATGAAAGAAAAATATTACAACCATAAAAAACAAGCCAATTAAAATAAAACTCAAACAGAAAGGTTAAGCAGATCAGAAATTACCTCCTTCAAGCACTTGAACCTACTTCTCAAAATCTGTGTATGTTCAACAATAGCATCTGATAGAATTGATGATTTCTGCTCTCTAAGCTCCAGCAACTTCTTTGTAGCATATCTAACAGTATTATGAGGTTTACTTAATCCCGGATAACTATAAAATGTGTCAACCAAAACCGACTGGCTAAGAATAAGAAACCCAAATCTGAGAACACCATTGAGCATCTTAAGAGACAATCCTCCGAGAAGAGAGACACAGAACGATGGCTTGAATGAAGAATTCAGCTTAGACAAACACCCCTCCAAGTCCCAGCCACCCCAGCCTTCACAGTCAAATTCCAAACCAGAGGATGAAGTATCAATTATAACTCTTGCACCAAATCTAGCACAAGTGCTCAAAATCTCTCCTATCTCCTTGTTGCTATAAACTAAGCCAGTAGGGTTGATTGTAGGTCCAGAAATATACACCCATGGGTTTTTCACGGTGCCAAGGACTTCAGTGAGTGTCTTTTCTGTGAACTTAAAACCTACACTGGCATCAGTAGGAACTGTCACTATGTCAGCTTTCAAAAATGTAGCAGAAGAAACATAGTTCCCATTTGATCCAGCTGGAAAACAGAGGGTGCCACCTTCTTTAGTGCAGCAGAGGACCAGTTTATTGAAAAGAGCTTTTGAATTGTCAGCATATATAAATTCCGTGCTGCTACTTGTTGGAAAACCATAGTTGCTTTTGACAAATTTTTTTATGCTTGTGGTGACATCAATTTCAGACTCAGACATGTTCTGTCGAGCAAAACTTTCAAAAATAGCAGCCTTAACAGGAGATGGAACAGGCAAAAAGATCTGATCAACGTCCATGTGGATCAGGGAGCCATTCTCCACCCCATCAATTGCTAGCTCAGCATTATTAAGGACTGATACGGCTGATTTAGCAAATCCTATCATATCAACCGATTTGACATTTTCACAGCTTCTCTGGAGAACAAAAGTTAAATTTGAAGTAATGAGAAAACTAACCATGGGAATCAACAAATTCATGAACATGTCATAAATAGCTATACAGAAGATATGTGTTAATTTTCATAATTTTCGTGGCATACTCCCCCTAATAAGGAAAACGGGCTTTGGTGCAAAGGTTGGAGTTATTGTCATGTGAATTTGAGGTCACGCGTTGGAGTTGTCCAATCAATCTTTTGCTTTTAAGCCTATATAATTGTGTAGTTAAAAAAACACATGGTTTCCCCATATGCCCTTTCTATTTTTCTCCCATCCAACATGGTATCTAGATTTTACTGAAAGTCAACCCTAAAATGTGCTTACCTACTAGACCCACTGACCTTTGGTGAGAATTTTTTTCGGCAAATCATATTCCAACTCTGATTTCCCCCTCCTCCACTGCCATGATCCATTCCGACACTCCGTTCCCACTGTTTTCTGGCCAAAACCGCGGCAACCACCTATTCCGGCGACCCACCACACGGCCAACTTTGTTTTGTCACGGCCAGTCCTCACTCAGAAGTCCGTGCATATGATTTATATGCTCCAGCTTGAGAGAGAGAGAGAGGGTGGGGGTGGGGGGGGGGGGTGTTAAATAAGATTAGGGTACACGTAAATAGGGATTGGGATATCACATCGTATCTTGTAAATACAGTACTAAATAAGGGCGTGTAATTATCTTATTTATTTCTTTTAAGCCTATAAAAAAAGTCTCGTTTCTTTTAAGCCTATATAAAAAGTCCTTGTTGTGCAGTTCAAAACACACGGTTTATATTTTTCTCATTCAGCAGTATGGAACCTGAGTTATCCTTTCCTCCTATTAAAGCAGATATTAACACTCCGTTTGGTTCACAATTAACGAAATTCAGACCCTAAACTCATGTTATACACAAAAACAATTGAAATGTTTCATCCTAAAAGGAGATGAAAAGGACAAGCAGGCAGACAGACCAACCTCGGAAGGTGCACGCCGGCAAGCCAGCTGAAAAGCAAGAAGCTCGTGAAAAATACAGCCATAATAGTACTGACTGATTAATGCGGTATTGCCTTCTAGTAACTCAACAGTTTTGGACAATGCATTGAAGAGGGACTCTTCTTCTGAAATGACAAAAGCTACTTCTAAATCTGGATAAACCTGGAAAACATGTATGTTAGTGCTATTAATAAGAAATTGATCAAAGTCAAACCAGAACATAAGTCTACCATAGAGTCTAAGTGAGCCAATAAGTTAATATGGCATATTACCTTGTTCTTTACCAGTCCACAAATAATTGCCGCGTGAGAGGGTAGAGGACTTCCTGAAAGATACTTCAGGACCCCATTTGATCCCGGAAGGCTGGATAGCTCAAAGTGATCTGACATGTCCAAGAAAAGACGAGATCCAACATCTCGTGTTGTATCTAAGAGGTGCACAAAAGCTGAACTAGTAACAGCCTCAAAAATAGCAATTCCAGTCACCACCACTTGAGGCTTCAATTTCTTTATTAGTTCTATCATTAAGTCTGATTGCCGAGGGGCTTCAATTACTGTTATTGTATCATCTAAAGAGTCACTAGTTCCCATATTCTGCTAGAAAGATAAAAACATGTTATGGTACATGCAACAATCTAATAAAAATTGGTTGGTAACTTAACCCTCACAACAGAGTAATACAACACACTAAATCAACCCTAAAAGTAATAAACATGTTATAATTTATATAACTTCCCGCAATCCTCACAACAGAGTAATACAACACACTAAATATGTAAATTACAAAGAAAAGGATAAAAAAAGATGAGGATGCACTAGGAATTCGAGAGCCTAGTCTCTCCCAACCAACCAGTCTCCAATTGCAACAATATAAATATATGTCCTCGCTGTGAGCAAAATTCAAATCTATAAAAATTTATTTCGTCAAGTTATAAGACCTACTTTGTTGTATGAAACCAAACACATGATAGGATTTTATGAAATTGATTCATCCATGCAGCTGATCCCACCTAAAGGGAAAAGATTTGGTTGCTGTTTGTGTAGTATATATGCTTTTGAAACATTGGATTCCTTACATTTAAAAGTGATGGTATAATTTTCTCCTATACTGTGTCAACAACTATCAATTTGATTGTTAGTAGTAGGCCTCCAATCACAAAGACCTATGTTAGGAAGAAGCCTAAAAATACAATTAGGCTTCGGGTAGACATTATATAATTATTAGTGGCAGTTTATTTATTTAATTATTATTATTATTATTATTATTAAATATTATATGTGCAGTAATTGCTATGCAAGTGTAACTGCTGTAGAAAATTATAGTAATTGCATAATAATCAAAAGACCACTAGCATGACATTCATACCTCAAGTGCCAACGATGTTAACCACTGCCTAGGTAAATGTCGAGTCAGATGTTCATCAACAATTGCAAGCCGAGGTGAGAACAAGCGAAGAGCATTCTCAATAGCCGCACTCCTTGAAGGAAAAATGACAACATTCTAGCACAAGATTTCCAAAAATGATGTCAATATTGTAATATATTATATGAACCAAACAAATATACATGTAGTTCCTCATCACTAGCCTGAGTAGAATGGTTTACATGTAACAGATTATCAACAAAATTAAGTAGAGCACTGCATATGTTTTTATTTTAATAAATAAGACATTAGTAATTGTTAAAAGTCGGCGTGTTTTTACTATTCCTTGACTTTACAGCTGTCAAATAACCGATTATCCCAAAAACTTAAGCTAATAGGATAGAGCCACATCAATGGTTTTATATTACTTCTAACACGCCCCCTCACGCAAGAGTCCACTTGGGCTTGAAGCGTGGATAATGCATATGCCCATCTACCATTGATGTGGCTCTACCATATGCTTAAATTCCACTTTTTAATTAGAAAGTGAGGGCACCGGGGATCGAACTCTAGACCACTTAGTCATAGAGGCTCTGATACCATGTCAAATAACCGATTATCCCAAAAGCTTAAGCTAATAGGATAGAGCCACATCAATGGTTTTGTATTACTTCTAACAACAGCATCCTAGACTATTTGTTAGTATTCCTAGTCATTACAACTTCCTAGACATTGAATGTAATTATTGCAGCATCATTATAAATAGAAGGTGTGTGATCTTCTTTTGGACACACTGAATTTGACATATTTTACATGGTATCAGAGCAGGTTTTGATTATGTGACTTGACTCTGCTTCACTATCGCTGCCGGTGGCGACATTTGGCGCCGGCAGCACCCACTTTCTAGCAACCTTCTGCTGTCCTCTCCATCTTCAAATAGTGTTGTCAGTCTGCTAGCCACACCCACGACCAAACACCACCACCAACTGCCACAGCATAGTCCAGCAAGCCCGACGGTGCTTTTCTCGTCACCATCCGCCACTACACGCGTAGCCACACGCACACCCACAAGTAACCACCACCACTAACTGCTGCGGAATAGCCCGCTGAGCCCGACGGTGCATTTCCCGTTGCCAACTGCCGCTACACACATAGCCGCAACCACCAACATCAACTGCTGTGGAATATTTTGGTGAGCCCGACGGTGCTTTTCCCGTCTCCAACCGCATCCACAAGCGCTTATCCGCGCCGCTGCCTTTCCTGCAAGTTGGTCCCACACGCAGCTCCCAAAGCCGCATGTGAGCTTCTCTCCGGCCACGGTTTTCAGTGACAGCCACTTCATGACTCCCTCTGCCACATTTTGAGGTGCTTTTCAACTTTTGTGCGAAATGTTTTGATGTAACAAGCTTAAAGCATAGTAAGCTTTAGCTTGAGGAGTGTTAAAAGTTGGTGTGTTATTATCATTCCTTAACTACACAGCATCCTAGACTATTTTTAGTCATTACAACTTCCTAGAGGCTAGACGTTGAATGTAATTATTGCAGTATCATTATAAATAGAAGGTGTTTGATCTTCTTTTAGACACAGTTTTACATATTTTACAGTAATAATATTCTATGGTGAAACTCCTGCCATTTAAATGAATGGTGGAGAAGGGTTACTTTAAGTGGGAAGCATCTAGACTCTACCAAGAGACAAATTTAGAAATAAAACTGTTTTCTTCTAGTTTTTCGCATTTCACTTTTTTAATACTATTTGTTTGTGAATAACATCTGTTTTGTAAAGACAAATCCACATGAACTAGGGCCAACAAATCCCATATTTCTTAGATTTTGTACTTACATTTAAGAGATGTAGAATTAGAAGAACATGTAGGATTATACAGGATTTGAGCTATACCTTATATGACAACTGGCTCTACTGACATAGTGGTGTATGAGAAGGGGCTGGACAGGGTTCTAACTTCTAACAAGGAGAAGAGAAGGATTGAGACGAGAATAAGTTGAATGTGACATATGGTTTGGTCCTTTGGGTGTAATAAATCCAGAAAGAAGAAAGATTTTGATAATTATGAATTTAATATTCAGGAAAAAATATGCTATTCAACAGCTGAGGCGTATTTTTTAGTAATGCAAGTTAGAAGGCCTTTCAGGTTACATTACTTCAAGCCTATATCTCTTGGGAATTCCTAATTACATTTATTAAACTACTACACCCACAGAATAATATGCTTTCCAGATAAAGTTAGAACAAAATAACCTCATAATGTACTCCCTGACTCTTACTAACCCAAACCCATTATGGATATTTGAGACTTGTGAATAAAATACCAGAATGTCTTAAATAACAGATCTGGCCTCATGACATTGTGCCACTGCAAACCATAACCAGAAGAAATTTTTGAAAATTATCAAAGTAACACTGCTACTTAATATTGACTTTTCTACTGCTCTTGAAACACATACCACCTGATTCATTCATTAGTGTGTGGAATTTTGTTTAGCTGCAATAAATAACCATACTGACATGATGACATACCTACTACCTATAGGAGATATTTACAGTAGACCTTACAACAGAGATAAAACTTAATGACATGTCATCTTACCATAGATGCATAAGATGATGTATACACATAATGTAACATGGCTATATATTATATAGTACTGGTTTCTTCTTACACTGGCAGTGAGTGGAATATGGTGATAAGTCTTCAAAAATCCAGCAATGAGATTGCGGAAGCGCTTGCTTCCGGCAGGTGGCTCATACGGAAAATAGGAATCATCTTTTAGAATACTTGCAAGATAAGCAAGGAAAGGAATTTTCTCATCGGCAACAGAATCATCCTCAAAAGACAGATCTAGAGAACTGCTGATCTCTTGAAATCCATTTTTTAGAAACTCAAATATAACTTTAACCTGCAAGTATCAAATTACACTGTGCTTCAGAATTACTTCAAGGCAACAAATATTCTTGTAAGGAATTGACAGACTTTAAGTGAAGCACCCCACCTGGTTAGGTTGACGAAGCTGACAACTGTAAACTGATAAAGCATGGGAAATGCTTCCACCAGACTTTCCATAAGCCCAAGCTGTCCGGGCACAAATAGGCTGATCTCCAGAAAGTCCCATAAAGAACTCAAATCGGTGCGGGCTGTTCTTCTCAATTTCAACTAAGGCTGCAATGTCTGTGTCGCCAGCCTGTACCAGTACATCTCAATAAGACTACACTTCACTAGAGAAATACTATCTGGCAAAACATATGATTACTAGCCTGAATAATTTTAGTTTGCCAAAGCTTTGTGATGCGAAAACCGCGACGTTCAAACAACCGTTTGCAAACAGCTTGACCTGGGCGACCTCCCATATTAAAGATCATAATTCCATTTGGTTTGATTACTGAGATCCCTTCTTCAACTGCCCTGGCAATTAAACCTAGCCCAAACTGGTCCTCCACAAAGCCCTACACACAAACAAAAGAAAAAATAAACATGAAAATGCATTATTTATGTCATAAATAGGCTTGAAATTGCCAAGACAAGTGTATAAGAGAAAATTTGTGTCAGTGATAAATAAATAAAAAAGTTATTTTTGAGCTTCACACATAGAAATCATAAAATGAATGCTTCTTCTACGCCTACGATTCTATGATCCATGCAAAAAATTATACGAGCAAACAAAAACATAGCTAGTAGAATGCTGGTAACATAGTAAAAAGATAAGATTGCATTTACCTGAAGTGCACAATAATTACTCAGAGAATGAAGGAATTCCTCACTTGCATTTTCCGTTATCATTTTAGTCATTGCGTCTGGATTTGGATTAAGAATCTGCATGGGATCCAACCACAAGGATACAAATTAATCAAATGATTAAGGTCAAAACAACATCAGATAAACCAAAATCATCAGGAAGTTTGTGATATACCATATTAGAATACTTCAGATTCTTAGAGAGAAAGGGAGAAAAACAAAATTCTGTAAAACTGAAAATGATTGTACGGATTAATTGTTTGAGATATAGGACCCATTTGTTTTAATAAAAAAAAATGATTTTGATATAAAATAATCACTAGATTATTTTTTAGAGGTCTTTAAGAAAAACACAACCTAATTTGCATTTGTTTCTAATCATAAAAAAAAAAAATTCTTTTAAAAAAATGAACTTGTTTTCTACAAAATTACAATAAAGGACATACAAAATTATTTTCATGAAAATCATAAGCTAGTGTTTGTGTAAATTTTTAAAATTCCGTATTTTTATAAATTAATATTTATTAGTAATATTTTTAAATAGTTAAATTTATTGAAAGTTATTAACGTGAAACTCAAATTTTTATAGACACTTTTAATCTTTGTATTCGCCAACTGCAATATTAGTATTTATCGTGTGGATGTTATTATCTTCCTGTGTGTGTGATTTGTTAGCTAGGGCTTATCATAGGTAACATGAATTTTGAGGTGTAGTTCATCATCGCTTAGGTTGTGCTCTTGTATAATATACATATTACTAACTTACTAATGATGATTCTTTATCACTAGTCACTACAGACAGCTTCCACTAAAAGAAAGGTTGAGTTACCTCCCAAATTGGGCCTGTTTACTTTGAGATAACATTTTATGTTTTTACTTTCAATTGCTAAACCACCACCTTGTTTTCAATCTGTTTCTTGTTTGAAAACAAGATGATGAGTTTGTAATTAAACAGAACAGGAAACACATTGAATACAAGGTAGTAGTTTTTTGTAATTAAAAGTGAAAACAATAAAGGAAAACATAAAATGTTTTCTCAATGTGTCGATATTTACTTACATTTTCAACAGTACATTATGCATTAAAATCAAGTTGTTTGGTGATGTATCAATTAAATTTTAAATTGTATCAAATGTTGTATACTTGCACACATTATGAGAACTTTTGGCAATTAGATTAACAAAATTTAGGGTCTGTTTGGTTTGACCGTTTGAGAAAACAATATGTTTTTACTTTGGATTGCAAAACTTTCCCCTTGTTTTCACTTTATTTCCTGATTTCAAATATTTGCAAAACGTTCGCTTTTAACAATTTTTTTACCACGTATAAATGTTTAAACACAGGAAATAGAGTGCAAACAAGGAACAATTTTGCAGATAAAAAGGAGAAAAAAAAAATTCTCAAACTAAATAGGCCCTAAGATTGCATTGCTAAAAAAATTCTTAAGGGAAAAATAACAAGAGCTAGGTTCGGTTGGGTAAACTATCTAATCTGAGCCAGGTTTTGTTAACCCCTAATCTAGTATGTGTACTATGGGGACTCAAAGTACTATTCTTGCCATGCTACCATAACTTGTCATTATACACCAAGCAGTTGAACCCAGTTGGAAGTTCCTTATCACCTTCAAGGACGAAGTGAAACTTCTCTTTTTTTTTGGGGAGAGTGGGGGTGGTGGCAGACCCTCAGAAACATTACGGTGGAGGGAGGTATTAATATTATCACCAGGATGATAAACACATTTGATGACTCAGTCATTGGGCCCATTTCACACTGGCACAGTTCTAGAAGATTGTAGAAGCAAAGGGAATGGAAGTTAGTAAGCAACTTCCCTAATTTAAGGAGATTTTCTGTTATAAAAGAGAGAGAGAGAGAAGGGGGAATGAGTAATTCCATTAAAAATATTTGTGCATTCCATTTTAAAAATTTGAGAAAATTGGTTCAAACTTCAAAGAAATTTGCACATGGCATACTTATAAAGATTCCAAGTATAATAACCTGCATAATATGTGAGTACATATGATAGTTCTGGAATTACCTGAGGAATACATCCTACAATTCTTTCAAGTTGAATTCCATTTTCTCTGCAATAGGATAGAAGATCAGATTCGTGAAACTCTACCCTGTCCAACAAAGTTTTCTTCTCCTCGTCATATATGGGCTGGCCATTTTCATCTAAAGCATTCAAGTATAGGTTTATCCAGGAAATTTTGACTGCTCTAGGATTGATATCAAGGCCATAGACCTGCAGAAATAATTTGTGTTAGCATAGAAAATGGGTAAGGGTTGAAAAGGAAACACGTTTTTGAAGGAAACCTTGGAAGGCAACCACTTCTCAGCAATGGCAATGGATATCCATCCATTTCCACAGCCTAACTCAGTAACAGTTCTGTCCTTGAAAATGGAGTCTGGGTGTCTATTAATCCCTTCATAAAAAGTGAAGGACCAGTCTTCTGGGAGAAAAATGCTAGGAATGACCATCATAGTCAATTTGTTTCTCCCTTGGTAGCCTGCATTTAGAGCTTTAATGAGTCAGGTTTTGGGGGAAGGGAGAAACTAGAAAGCTACAGTTAACTAACATTGATAAAGATTTGGGGGAAGGGAGAAAACAAAAATCAACAACATATTAAGCTTTTTGCACACAGTTTTCCAACATTTAGCGTTTTAATAGATTAGTATAAATTACAGCATCCAAATCTATATCTATTGTGTGAGAGAAAGAGCGAGTCAGCAAGTGTTTCATTCACCATTCTCATTGTTAAGAATGGGACGATCAAAAAAAAGCAAATCATAAGTAAATAAATAAATAAATAAATAAATACCCTCGTATTGATCCAATAAGATGTCTTCGATGCGAAAATGGTAGGTCTGAAAGCATCGATCGCAGGAGTCCTTGGTAGGAAAACGGTTCTGAAGGTGGGAAAGGAAGATCCGAGCCTGGGAACGGGTTTCGGGATCGTCAAGTCCCTCCAGCAAGGATCGGAGGGCGGCATAGGCAGCATCGCCGGATTGCTTGCACTGCTCAAGGAACTCATCTACCGTCGGCGTCGTCCATCCCATTTTCCTAAACTTGCGCTGAGAATGAAGGAAAAGTCAGAAGAAGAAGATAACAGATTATATGACTTAGTTTTTAGTTACTGAAGCTCACCTTCGAGAGAGTTACATGACTTACATCATTTTAAATAAACTATAAAAAGAAAAATTTAAGGTTGTTACTTGTTTTTGATCCGCGAAAAAAATATGGGATTGGACTGAATAACTTTTGTTTTTTTTTTTATAATAAATAATTTTTATTGTACTATATTTGATTCACAAATTGATTAGGCAATTTTTTGTTCATGGTACAACTATAAAAATAGAAAAATACCAATTTTATTTTAGAATAGCAAAAATATTATCTCTCTTTTTCTTACCGGTGCAATTTGGTTCTGTCTTGTTTTGTTCTGTCCAATACTTACCGTTTTGTAAATCAAACGCACCTAGAGAGTTGATTTCATTGTTTAGCATTTTCTTTTTAAATATGAGTTTTTCTATCATGTGTAAAGTTGCATATGTTAAAAAGTTAAAAATAATAAATTTGCATTTGAACTTGTGTGTTTCATATTAAATATATAATTTTTTAATAAATAATTGTTGTTTTTAATAAAAAGTTACTATTTTTTGTTACTTTAACGTGTGCAATGTTGCACATGTTAGACAAACCCTTCAAATATAGTCATTTGTTTATTTTTTTTCTTGATCCGTTAAAAAATAAGAGATTGGATAGTACAATTTCAACTTTCTCCGTATAAGTTGTCTAAAAATAACATTTATATGAATTATAGTTGTAGTTAAAATAACATTTTTAGGAGAGTTTGTTAATAATTTATAGTTGTGGTTAAAAAAATTACTAAAATGTCTTTGTGAGTTTAATTAGTTCAAAGGGACATCACATTTATATGAAAGGGTTGAGATTCGAACTCTGGACACCCACTTATTTACTTTAAAGGTGAAATTTATAGTTACTTAACTACCTAATAAATTTAGTTCATCATAGGTTGGATGATGTTATAAAACTTTAATATTATATTTTATTTTATTAATGGTGTAATTTATGAAATTTTAGGTTGTAAATAGAAGACACACATGCGAGCTATGTTAGATTTATATTGAAAAAATAACACTTGTAAATTTGTCCTTGAGAAGAAATATAAGAATAATGCGTACTTTTAATTTTGACTAAGACAATTAATTATAACTAGACTATTATCGCACAGGTTATGTAAAATATCATATGTATGATTTATTTTTTTTTATACATACATTCAATAATATATTGACACATATTGTATTTTTAAACACATATGGCAATATAATATTAAGTTAAATGTGTCCAATAATATATTGACATGTATTGTGTTTTTAGATACACGATGTGTCACAGTAATTAATTAATATGCATTTAATTGCGTCGAGAAAAATATAAAGATACATTTAATTAGGGATTAGTAGGCAACCAAATTAGGGTTTGAGTTAAGAGACTTTAGTACCATTCCTTTTATTATAGACTTGATTGAACCATCATCCTAGAAGCTGCCTTATATTATATAGAGTTAAATATATTTTTAATTCCTATATTTTTTCTTTATAGTCAAGAATAGTCCCTAAAATTTTTCTATGGTGAACAAAAAAAAAAACATGCAAATTTTTCTGTTATCAAAATTGGTGTATGCCGTTAATTTTTTAAATAGAATGCTGACGTGGCACCTTGTGGGTCCCCTTTTCTAGGTGGCAATGCAAATGATATGGTAATATGTGGCAACACAATTGCCTTTTTAATTACAAAATAAAAAGAAATATACTTTAATTATTTGAACCGAAATTAATATAAAAAAAAGAAGAAGAAACTTAACGGGGAAAAAGCTTAAAACCCAGATCTTGAATGTTCATCAACATCATCTCTTCTTATTCTTCTTCAAAAATCCTATTGTTATATCTATCTCATCTAAAACTTCTATTAATTTCACAACTACTACTCAATCCTGGTCTCTTTTTTTCAGAGGGGATTCGATATGTGGTTGATTCATTAACTAAGTATAAATATGTAGATTTTCAAACCGCTACAAAATTTTTCAGTTAACATAATAGGATTAAAGGTTAAGTTTATGAAGCTTCTTTTAAACTTATTGACGTAGCTGTTAAATTCTTAAAGGTGATGTTTCTTCTGAGTTATGAGATAAACATTCTGAAGAGGATTAATCATGCTAATTAAGATTGAGGATGATGTTTCAATCAAGTGCATTCTTTATTTATTTTTTAAAATAATTTTTCTTTATTTTTTTAAATAACATGGTTGACACGTGTTGCCACGTTATTGGCTAGCTCATTATAAAATGGACCCCGAGGCGCAGCATTCGGTCTGAAAAATTAATGGCAAGGACCAATCTTGATAACGAAAAAAGTAGTAGGGTTTTTTCACCATAAAAAATTGTAGGGACTATGCTCGACTATAATGCAGAATATATGGACTAAACATTATTTTTTGCTTTTACCACCAATTTAATTTGGCCCGCGGGTCAATCCTGACATGGATACATATCCCCATTTGTGGTATCTCTCCTGTGCAACTGTAAGCTGCTGGATTGATCTATCAGTGAGTGGTAAAAAGATATGAGACAGAAACTTCATCTTTAATTTTTCAATAATTTCTTCAAATCCAGTGATATATACACCCATCGCCCCATCATTATCATCAATTGTTTATCCTCTAGGGTGTGAAGTATCACTCTATTAGCGAGCAAATGGAGAAATTTAATATAACCTAATTTGGCATTTCTCAACTTAAATGTAAAAACCCTATATAATTGGAATTTTATTCTATCTTCATTCTTCAAAACACAAACAAATGATATCCATTTTCATCACTCCCAACAACAAAAATAGACTTGCACTATCTTCATTGATAGCATAAAATAGAAATTAAGGGTCTGTTTGATTCAGTGTAAATGGAGGGGAGGGGAGGTGAGAGAATATTTTTAATTAAATGTGTTGGTTCAATTTCTAGGAGGAGAGGTGAGGGGAGGAAAGCAAAATTCCTCATAAACTCAATTTTTGCTTCCCCTAGATTAGAGGGATTTGGAGGGGAGGCAAGCTACATAATTGCAGCTTTAATTATAATGACATACTTATCCTCATATTTATTTTAAAATACCAAAACTATCCTTACTTATATTTTGTTGCGCTGTTAAGTTCTTAATTTTTATTATCATATTTATCATTATTATCCATTCATCTATTAACATGTTTACGCTGTATTACAATATTTCCATATAACTTTTTCTATAAAAAATTTCATACAATATTTTATTAGGTTGAAATTAAGATTATTTCAATTTTTTTAATTTTCTCTTTTTTGTCCTTAACGTTAATAGTGATACACTGATACCCTTTTTTTATATATATTTTTTCTTTTGTTTAAACTTTGTTTTGTTACGTTGATTTCCATGTATATGTATATATATATATATATATATTATTGAAATTCAATTTAAATTTATTTATTAGGTTAGATCGAACATCAAGATCAAAAAATTATTATCGATATATAATTTGATTTGTGAAGTTTTTGAGTCTACTGAATTTTTATATTTAAATATTTATATAGCGGATAATTTTAAAATTATGAAACCGTAGTAGTAATTAAAATCCCTCCCTTCCACTATTCTCGTTTGAACCAAACATATAAATAATTAAAATATTTCTCCTCCCTTCCCCCTCATTAAAATCTCTTCCCTCCTCTCAATTGAACCAAACATACCCTAGGGGAAAAAGAGAGGAGAAACATGGTGGCCTGGTCGGTGTTTCTGGTCTGATCTCGATCCCTCCTCTCTCCCCCCCTCTCTCTCTCTCTCCATCCCTCTCTCTCTTTTGTAATACAAATTTATTGATTTTTATTTTTATGTATTATGTTGTTCACTTAGCCATTGGATTAATCCATAGGCTGAAAAGTGCAATGCAGAGGCAAAGACATGATATGATCCAGATTCTTTTAGCATCAAGTACTTTCAGTCCTCCCAATTGCAATTGCGGGAATCGAAATGTAATTCTCCATATCAAATTCAACGTCAATCACCACTAAACCAACTAACAATTGGTTGACTAAAATCATATTTTTTTTGTCATGCCTAAAAAAAACATATTTAACCCTATTATATATTTAAAAATTTTAAATTAAAAAATATTTTTACATGACTAAGTACAAACAAAAACTTTAAGCACTAAAATGATACCGTTTTATTAACCCTTCTTCAATGTAAATAGATTTTTTCACCAAACTGCCATTTAAATTAATAAAAATTCCCACAATACCCCCCATTGCAAAAAATTCCTATTCTGCCCCCCAATACCCTCCCTTTTCGAACCAAACCTGCCACCTGCAGGTGAAGCCACTGACACCGGCGCCACTTGACTTGGATGGAGCCAGTCAAAGTGGCGCCACTTGCACACACTGCCACACGTAAGCTTTTGTCCCTTGCATGCACAACACAACTTTATTTATTTATTTATTTTTCGGTTTTAATATTATATATTTTTTTTATTCAACTATCACCTCATTCTATAAATACCACACTCTATACTTCATTTTTCACTCACAAACTTCATATTTTTCATCTCTCACTTTTTTTTTCACTCACTACAAGAAATATGATTTTTGACAACAACTTTTTTTGTTACAGGTCGCTGGCAAAACTAGTTTTGCCAGCGTCTTGTAACAACTTTTAACAAAAAAAGTTGTTGCAAAAAATCATTTTTCTTGTAGTGACTCTCTATTTATTTTATCATAAATGACAATAAATAAATTGAATTTATGATAAAAAGTTATGATAACAGAAAATTAAATGATAAAAAATATAAATAATATATATTAAAAAATTTATTTTATTACAATTATAGTCTTATTGCTGATCACCATCTCTAACTCTAGGTGAACCAGTGCCACACAATGGAGGATAAACTTGCCAATGTCCTCGTCCATATTGTTGTTGATCCTCCTCTTGAGGTCGAGTCAATTCCGAAAAATCAAAGACTCGTGTTGGTGGATTATTTGGAACCGCAGCCGATGACAAACCTTGACCACCATGAGCATGCGTCGAACTTTGACCACCAGCAGCCCACGATGAATTTACATATTCGTTCGTTTGCTGTATCCACATCATATATTGAGAGATTTTTTGGGTTGGTTGGGGTTGTGTGGATTGGTTGAGGGTTGTGTGGTAATAACATGCGTAATTTTCATTAAAACGATGAGTTCCCGGTGACTTATAGTTCATTTGGTCGGATAAATTACGCGTTTGTGGGAACGGGGTCAAAAAATCTAATTCATTATATGATTGGGATCGGGTATATGGTGGTGGTTGTGGGAATGAGGTATCTGGTTGTTGTGGTGTATACGATGGTTGGTCTGGGATGTTGGTGTATTCTTGATGTTGGGTGTATAATGATAGGTCTAGAAAAAAGGTATGTGGCTGTGGTTGTTCGCTGTAATGTTGTGGGGAATATTGATATTGGGATGAAGATTGTGCGGTGGTATCATGTGGTTGGACATATGGTTGTGGACGCGGGTCGTTCAAGAAATAATCTCCAGACAGAGTGTGTTTGGTAACACAAATAAGCTAGCTTATAACTTATTGTGTTAGCTTATAAGCTGGTTTCATAAAATTGGAGGTGTTTGGTAGCAAACTTTTTTTACGAGCTTATAGCTTTTTTTCAGATGCTATTTCAAGGAGCGTTTGAGCTTATAACTTATAATTTTTTACCTTTTATTCCAATTTTAACCTTATTATTTTAATTTTTTTAATAAAAAAACTACCAAACAGAGTTGCTTATATACTTCCTCCGGCCACAAATATAAGCAAAAGTGCATTTTTTAGGCCCCGTTTGACCCGACTTATTTTTTACTTTTTATTTTAGCTTAAACGAATTAAAGAAATATAAAATTATATTTGACACTATTTTTCCTTAAAAGTATTAGAAAAATAAAGTAAAGAAGTAAAAAATAAAAAAAAGTAAAGTCAAACACAATTTTTTCCTTCTTTACTATTTTTAAGGAGAAGAAAAAAAGAGGAAAATAAGCCGGGCCAAACGAAGCCTTAGATTCATTGAATAATGAATGTATAAGTTATAATTGCAATTTTTTTTTTTTTTTAAATGGAAACAATAACATAAGTTAAGAATATATATTAAATAGAGGTAATTACACTTTAATGCAAGGTAAACGGGCAACAAGCTGCGCCGCTAACCCTTTTTGGATTGCGAAACTAATCCTTTTAAATACAACATCTTGAGACCTAGGAGACACCACATTACTATGCATGACTCTTTGAACTCTTTTTAAAACTTCCACGGCCTCCGGTGCAAGAAAACCAAAAGTGTCAAATGCAAAAGGTATAAACACATGTTGATTTTACTTATAATTGCGGCCGAAGGGAGTAAGCACTAAAATGATACCGTTTTATTAACCCTTCTCCAACATAAATAAGAACAACAAAATTGCTAGTGATAGTAGAAACACCGTCTTCACTTTCGCCGCAAAATTGCTACTGCTAGTAACGGCACCTTCATCGGGATCGCTCTCTTCACCGGCCCATACGGAACGGAACATACTAGCACCCGAAAGTATTGTATCTGCTACTGCGATGGAGGACGAGCAGGCACTAACCCTAACTTCAGAAGCAGAGCGAGAACCGGAGCTGGAGAAAGACGAAGCCATGACTGATTCCGACGATTCTGATTCGGAGGACGAAGCTCAGCAGAACATCCAAATCGAATCTCTCCAGACCGAGCTTGCCGCTAACCCCTCCAACTACGATGCTCATTTGCAAGTAAGTAAAATTACTAGGATTTCTTTTTGTTTTATCCAATAAAATCTACTACACCATTCAATCAATCTATCAATCAATCAATCAAATTCTTACACTTGTTTTTTGCTTCGATTCATCCTTTACAGTATATTAATATTTTGAGAAAAACGGGTGATGTTGATAGACTGACAAAAGCAAGGGAAGCTATGAGTGAAATATTTCCATTGAGCCCTCCAACGTGGCAGCAGTGGATCAAAGATGAGATTTCTCTTAACACCCCTTCCCAGTCTGTTCCCTCTTAATCTCTCTTTTCTTTTCGCACTATCCATCTCATCCATATTTTGTTAACTCTTTGCTTTTACCGTGCAGACCAGAGGCTTTCTCTAGAGTTCTTAAGCTTTATGAACGCGGCGTGTTTGATTATCTGGTACGTTCTACCTCCTTTAGACTATTAATGTCTGCAATGCACACACTTTATTACTCACTTCTCAGTTAAGTAGAGTTTACACATGGTAGGAGAACCATTAACATTTTTTTGTCCACATTGATTATCAAATTGTTGCATTATCGTCCATTTCAGTCTGTCTCTCTATGGCGTGACTACCTTGATTTTGTCCAAGAGTTTGATCCAACGGTACACCAATGTTCACCCACTGGTATATCCAAGTTAAGGGATATCTTTGAAAGTGCCCTTACTGCTGCTGGTTTGCATGTTGCCCAAGGCAGTAAGATATGGGAAGCATATAGGCAATATGAGCACGCTGTACTCCTAACCATTGATGAATCTGATGCACAGGTAGAATATCTGTCTTCGCTATACCACGAATCTATTTCCTTGGTGTTTGTTATAAATATACTATATAATATAGGATTTTTCTCTCATGTGCAAATTTGTACATGTTAAGAAGTTCAAAATAGTAATTTAGTATTGGAACTTGTGCATTTTATATTAAATGTATAAGTTTTTAATAAATAATTGTTATTTTTCAATAAAAAGTTACTACTTTTGGTTGCTTTTAACATGTGCAATATTGTACATGTTAGACAAACCCTATAATATAAACCCACCCATTCACGTATCTTCAGCTAATCTTTTAAGATTTTTGAATTGTTGGTTCAATTCTTGTTGCTCTTGCTCCTTTACCTGCAGTAAAAAGTTGCGCAATTGGTTATTGACAATGGAAGTAACCATGTATTGGCTGGTAGTGGTAAATATTTGGACCCATGTTCTACACATTGATTAGAACTGATGTTAGAAGATATTTGAAAGATTTGTAAGGTTAAAAAGATTAAAAGGGATTAGTCAAAAAAAAAGAAGGGATTAGCCTTGTAGGCTTCATTCATTTATAACCACTCACTGGCTTTGAACACTCTAAGAAGTTCACCAGATGAGTCAGCCTTGGAACTGGTTAGACATGGAGTCTTAAGGTTTGCTACCACATTCCATGCTTTGCATAGATTGCACAAAGTGCCCGCCTTAGAATAATGCCCACTTCAAATAATGGGTGATTGAAATCTAAGGCAACCAAGGATGCTAAGCGAAAGAGAGTAACTGGTGTTGTACTTGTGCAATCATTTTGGAATGATGCTGGTCTTTGATTCCTACACTAGAATATGCATATGGGTTTTAATATTTAGTTTCGAGACTTCAACTTCTCTGTTTCCTTGAGTTTTGTTGGTATTTAAATGTATGTTTTGCTAAAGACTTGTGACTTTTTCTTGCTAATTATGAATAATTTGTGAATTTTGTTTAATTTACATTAGCTGTGTATTTATAGTATTATTCATGTTATTTGTTAAAAAAATGATCAATTAGTGGCCCACCCGCTATCTAGAATTACTATGAGTTTATGACAATGCATAACAACTTACCGATGTTAGTTGGGCTCTAGGTAAATTATACTTGCTAATACAATGGTTTTATTTTCTTCTCAAAGCATTGCATTGGTTACATATTTTTTAATGTAAATTACATGCTAAAGAAAGGGGGGATGTTGATAACTTAGGAAAATGTATATAATGTTTTATATACTCTGCGCATTACTATTACTATCTTAGACAAAGTTGAGGAGTTTCTCATCAATTATAACTAACTGTATCATTTGTTAGATATATCTAAGGACAGACCAAGGTAGTTTGCAGCTCTAAAAAATATTATTGCCGAGGCAGTGCCTTGAAAGCTCCAATGCATCCCAAAGTTAAATGTACAGATACAATTGAGAGCATTATTTGATTTTGGTTAGTGCTTTGAGTGCACAATGCAGCCCAAGCTAAATGTAAAAAATTCAGTCGAGAACATTATTTATTTTTGGTTTCTTCAAGAGAGATTAAGAGCAGAGAAAACTCAGCAACCCAAGACAACCTTTTGGTTACATGCTAACTGTTGTAGCATTTTGCTATATTGTTCCAGTTCAAGAAGTAAGTTCTGTTCTTTCGTTGCAGGCAAAAGAAAAACAAGTTCAACAAATTCGAACTCTATTCCATCGTCAGTTGTCTATCCCCCTTTCTGACCTGAATTCAACACTTATTGCCTATAAGACTTGGGAGGTGGAACAAGGAAATTTATCCATTGACCTGACTGACAGTTATCCTCACGTGGCATCAGCATACCAGAAAGCCTTAGAGATGTATAATGCTCGTGTTCATCTTGAAGAACAGATTTCTAGCCAACATATTTCTGATTCAGAAAGACTACAACAGTACATGGTATGCATCTAAGTCTAAATACAACTATTTATTTGTAGGAGATAGAATTCACAATTTTTGATTACTAGTTCATTTTAATTGAGAGAATTGTATTGCAGAACTATTTGAAATTTGAGCAGTCTGATGGAACACCAGCTAGAATTCAAGTTCTATACGAGAGAGCTATTACCGACTTTCCTTTATCACCTGATCTCTGGCTTGATTATACTCGCTATTTGGACAAAACATTGAAGGTTTTGATTCCCCTCTCTGCTGTCATTGTTGTCACTTCACAACTTCCACTTTCTAACTCCAAGATTATCATCTGAATTTATTCCCCCTTTCCTTCTTTTCCAGGTTGGTAAAATTGTCAGCAATATATATTCTAGGGCCACTAAGAACTGCCCTTGGGTCGGAGAACTTTGGGTTCGGTATATGCTTTCTTTGGAGCGCGGTCATGCTTCTGAGAAAGACTTGGCTGAAGTATGATTTCGGATACAACTCTCCTTTATAATTTTTTTTCTTTCTTTTTGATGCAAATAATCCTCGTACCTTCAACGATTTATTGATGAGAAAATTGCATCATCTCTGGTTAAATTATAAACAAGCAAGTTCTCGGTGCTGCAATGTACTTGAGCTCGCATTATACTTAAGTCAACTTCACAGCCTTCATGCTGTATTACCAAGATATATGGCTGGTCCCCTAAACCGTCATGGCCAATGTAGTCAGGGTCGAGTTCCTACGTAGGATCAGTAGGCTTGTGACGGATCATAAGCACGAGGGTCGTAGCACGATTTGCAAGACCCTACTCAAGGGCAAAATTGTAACTTCACATGTATACATATACACACAAACACAAAAAATATAATACATGAACCAAATAAACTTAGTTGATTAATATTTCATAGTCATCATTCCAAATATTCATAACAACCAAGTACTAAGTTCATAAAATAACTAAAGGTGAATGAAAACAAAGTGAGAATACAGAGTTGAAAAGAAAACACAGTCACAGTTGAAAAAAAAAACAGTGACTCACATAGTTTTGAAAAGAAAAATAAAATGAAGTGAATGAAAGTCAGAATGGTGACAAAACAGAGTTGAAGGTGATTTTCATGCCTGAGTTGCAGAACGACGGCGCCGGCGCCGGAAGATGAACATAGCTTAGGGTTTTTATTGTTCGGTAAAGGTGAGAGTGGGAGAAAAGCAAAACGTGGGGATGGTGAAAAACGAAAGTGAAAAACGCTATGAAGGTGAAAGCAAAATGCTCGTTTTGTTCCAGGGTTAAAATGAATTGGGGGTTATGATATAACCTGACCCGATCCGGAAAGCCCAACCCGTTTTCACTCAAATTTGGCCCGGCACATTTTTTTTGTGCTCCCACCCAAAACACGTGACCCTGACCACGAAACGGTGCAAAAACACACCGCCACAAAGTCGAAGCACGCTCAGGCTGCCGGAGCACGTAGGTCATGTGATCCCACACACCGGGGCGCGACCCTGACTACCTTGGTTATGGCATGTGGCATAATGATTGCTTTAGCTGGCAATGATATCTAGTTCATGCATACAAAGGGGTATGATAGCTGACCCCCCGATCAAAAGAGTCCATGTTTGGTAGAATTGAAGTGTTAGTAAGTGATTAGGAGTTAATAACAGAATAACTACATATATTTTGTCATAGAAGGAAATGGGCAGCGAAAGTAGGGTCTATTGAATACTTAGAGTTAAAGAGAGGGAAAGAGAGGGAGTTTGATAGGATATAGAAATAAGGGAAATTAAAGTAGTTAAGAGTTGGTGTAGAAGTTAGTTTGTTATCTTAGTTAGTTGGGTTTGTCTGTCAATTTGTTTTCTGTTTTAGGTCAGTTGTTATTGATCCTTTTCCCTAACCTTGTGTATAGGAATTCTATAAATATAGACTTCCATTCCCTTAAAAATGATCTTATGAAAAATATTGTTTTGACTGGTTTCAAACCAGTGTAAGGAGAGTATCTTCTCTGGTGTATCTTTATTTTTTTTATCAATATTGATATATTTTTTTGGAATCCAATTCTTGGGTTCCTAACAGAGTTTCCACAGTATTCTTTTGGATCTCTGGTTTCATATCACTTATTCTGATTAGAGTGGCTTTTGTACATAGGTTCGTTTATTCCTTATACTTACGATCCAGTTCTATCAATCAATATTAAATCTCCCAAATCCATGGATTAGTCGATGGTTTGATAAAAATTGGAGGCGTGTATGGAGGCTTCTAGGAATGGTTTGAAAGCTGGAAAACATAGGCAGAAAGAGAAATCAAAGAATCCTGAAGGGAGTCACAATATGTTTCAAGGAAGGAAATCTAGGAGATTCTTAAAAAGTAACTTACATGACAAAGAGAGCCCCAATTGGTTTGGTCAATTTCTAGTGTCTTGAATAATGGAGGCAATGGGTTGAGATCATAGATGAAGGGTGGCAGAGATCCAGCTGAACCATGAGGATTGGTGGAGGAGGTTGGAGATTTTTTATTTTTTTTGGGGGGGGGGGGGGGGGGGGTGAGGAAAGGCTACAAGCTGTGATGATGACACTTGAATTTCTGATCTGTCATTCATATACAATACGAATACACACTTTCTAGGCGTTGAAGTTTTGGGATTTTGATAAGAGGAGGAAACAAATAATAAGAACTTTGAATATTATTGTTCATAACTTAATAATAGCTTTAAAATTATAAACAGATCCTAGGAAATACACTAATAATAATATAATAATGTCATAGATATTATAAGATATTTTCTTATATTCTTATAGTACATAAACGAGAAATCTCCAAAACATAGCAATCTGATATATCACAACTGTAAATCTACTTTATCTAAGGAAACTATTAAAATATATGAACAAAAATAAAAGGAAACTAGGAGAAAATACAGAAGAATAGAGCACAATCAAGTTGGAGCATACATGTCAATATGTCATATCATATGCATCCAATTACTACATATGTATGATGTTTTAAGATTCTACAAGGGTTTGGTGAAGATATATGTTAGTTGATCCTTGGAGTTAAGAAGTCTTGATGATGCAAGTGATAACCGATCTGTGTGTTAATTGTGTCATTGAAGATTTGATTTGAAGAGAGGCACATAAGCATCATAGGACCTATATTATATAAAACTTCCGTTCTTTAAACAAACTTTAGCTGTTTAAGCTCCAATAAATCAATGATCTGAAGTGAACCTTCTATCGCTAGCCCAATCTGCTTATGAATTTCCAATATATTAGCTGTGGCTCATTTTTGTACAACCTAGATCTGTACATGTGATCTTTTGATATACTTTAAGATCTGCACAACTGCCGCCCAATGACTTATTACAAAATGACTTTATCCAAGGAGAACACATTTAATAGCTCAAGCAAACAGCTTATTAGGAAATAACAAAGAATAAGAAATTTAATTGTTAAAAGAAAAGAAAAGATGGTATGTGGTTTATTAAGTAGCACATGGTAAGACCTTGCCCCATTCAAAAGGATGAAAATGGACAAATCCATTAAGAGTATCATTTGTCACTTCTCTTGATTTCCCACCCACCTACCTATCATCTATCGGTCTCCTGAAGCTATAATCAACGCAAAGGGGAGCTCTAAGGATAGGATACAGGCAGGGATAGAAAGATAAGGTTCACCCCCGCCCCAAGTTTTGAAGGTGCATTACCATTTACTATAAAAGTGAGCTGTGCTTGTATCCACATTGTGACGGTGTTTGCATCCGCATTTTGCCATTCTTTTTCCTAAAAAGGGTTTGAAACCATTGTTCAGAAGAAAATTGGAAGATATCAAATCCCTGTTTTATAATTCTGGGCCTCTGGTTTTATTCATTTGTTTTCCGTCTAGTATGGTTCTTTCAGAATGTGAAGTGGAAGAAAACAAATCATTTATAATTACAGATTAAATTAAAGAGACAGAAGAACAGGGTTCTGCTCACTGTAAAAATAATGTAAAAGAAAAATGATTAGAGGAAGAAGATAGATGAAACTTTTCTGACTGAGGACTCAAGTCGGGAGAGATTCTACGAAGGCAGAGCCTCAAAATTGCTGTGTTTACTATTATAAGCCTGTGTTGTGCACTGAGTCAGGAGTTAGGAGTGAGCGTTTGTTAAGGAGTGTTTTTCTTTTAATTTTATATTTTGAAACAGAGAACCGAGGACACATTTATGTCCAAAACCAAGAAGCCCAATAGCTCGATGTTGGGAAACAATGTTAGTAGTAATGAGAGAAATTCCTATCTATTAACCATCTCATCTTCACGACGGATGCTATGGATGTTGTCATAAAGCTGCTATCTGTGCACATGGTTGGCATCATAGCACTGTCATTTTGTGAAGATGCCTGCCATCCTGTCATTGGGGCTGCGATTGACAACACTATATATGTATAATGCCCTGTGCTATATGTGTTGTGTATGTAATGTGATAGTACGCCTGCGCTAAACATATCAACCTATTGTATGTAGCTATGTCTACAGAGATTATATTAATGCACTAGTTTAATTGTTTAGGTTTTCTCTTCTGTTTTTCTCAAGGCGTGACAAAGTTGCCTCCTTTCAACATCGGCATGCTTGTAATTTGCATTTTGTTTCTCATATTACCTTTCTATTTTCTGTCCTAGCTCAAAGATCTTGGTTGACTCTTTAATAAATTGAATAACAAGGAAATTCTTTTGGGATACAAAATGTCAAACTTACTAGACCTGTTTATGAATATTTTATTTTAATGTGTTATTTAGGCAATTTTGCTACTGATTTCAGATCTTTGAGAAGTCCCTGCAATGCACCTTCTCTACTTTGGATGAGGTATGGCTGATATTTAATTTGGTTTGTTTGTCTAATTCTCTGTAGTGCTTGCAATTCCTGATTCCCGTGATTTCCATAAATATCTTGTTTCAGTATCTTGAATTGTTTCTCACCCGGGTAGATGGCTTAAGGCGAAGAATGACATTTACCATAGTAGAGAATCCATTGGAATATAAAATAATAAGGGAGACCTTCCAGGTTAGTTATATTTATTTTGAGATGTGTAAATCATGAACATCTTACCCAAAAATTAGCGCTTTCTTTTGCGACAAAAAATATTCTAGAAATGACAAGTAGAAGTTGAAAATGAAAATGGTCTTGTTGATATTATACTCCATATTTTTTCAGTCTCACTTAGGGTATATAATTAGCATTAGTATAAAAATATTTAAATATATAATATAGTTGTTCAAATAGCAGCCATCCCACTACGCGTTATCCCAACTATCCCAGTTTTGGGGTTGGCCACTCCGCCCTGCTATCCGGGATCGACAACGATGCATTTCAGCCACTAGCTTTAACTTTGCAGTGAGTTTAGTCTTTATGCCAAGATCCTGCACATTCATCATTATTTTGTGAATTGGTCTTCTGGCTTGCATTACTATTCATATCTGTTTGTGCATCACTATGGTTGAAAATCACGCCACTGCCCTCTCATTGTGTGCCTCATTTCGCTGTTTACCGTTGTTCATTCATTGTTGGCTGAATGTTATGTTCTCTTTGTCAAACCTTTGTCAAATTTAGTCTTGTTCCAGTGCATTTTTGTGAATTGTCTCAATTGTATTCAACGACAGAATCCTTTATTATCAACTACGGAACACATTAGTAACTCTACAGCCTGTCTCTCTCAGTCATCATCTGTTGGATCTTTGGTTTGGGTTCCAGGGCTTCTGATGGCGCATGTGGCAATACTTGTCCTATCTCAAAACCATCACTACCCAAAATTCTGCTTCATATCACTTTTGTTGACGCTTCCAAAGTTAATAAAATCAAACCCATCAATCAAGCCACACCTCTTCTCTAATTATCCTTAAACAATAAACTTCGCCTGTTGTGTGCTCAATTCTCCTTTTAATTTAATTTCGGTGAGTCAACACACTCTTAGTATTGTTTGCTATGTTGCCTTTAGGGCAATTCTTTTGTAAGGCGAGGACTGTCCAATCCAAATTCTATGGTGGTATCAGAAATTTGTGAATTATTTGTCAGTAGAACTATATACTAACCATTTGCCTTTTCCAGCGTGCATCAGATTACTTGTCACCATACATGAAGAATACAAATGGTTTGTTACATATACATGCTTATTGGGCCCATTTAGAAACAAAACTTGGAAATGATATAACTGCAGCTCGTGGAGTTTGGGAGAATTTTCTCAAGACCTGGTCTGATAATGTTTATTTAAATCCTCTCGTATTTAAATGCTTTTGCTATGTGTTATCCATTTCTACATACTTCTTTATTTATTTATTTATGCAGCGGTTCAATGTTGGAGGCATGGACTGGTTATATAGCCATGGAAGTTGAATTGGGTCACATAAATGAAGCAAGGTCCATATACAAGAGATGCTATAGTAAAAGGTTTTCTGGGACTGGTTCAGAGGTATACCAAGCTTCTCTTATTTCTAGAAACATTGCCACTTTATTCTTTAATGTCAAATGCAACACTATTATGTTCAATCACAAATTTGTGGTGCGATGGGGAGCTTTGTTGCAACACAATAGTTTGGTGTGTTGCACTGTGTGCAAGATAAAGTTGGTGTTGGAAGGGTTTTGAAACATGGTCTTTATGTATTAATGTTGAAATTAAGGACAATATAAGGAAGATGAGAAAGAGATCAAGAAGGTGGTGGGTGAAAAGAGAACTAAAACTTTTGATGGGATATACCAATTGTTAGGCACCAAATTGTCTAGAAAAGAGCATGCAACTCTATTAGACTCTAATGGGCTAGACATTAGAGGGGAGGTTCAAAATTATACCTTTTATCATAGAACTCAATTGCCTAAGGTAAAAGAAGTCTTGAGAAGGATTGATAATGACAAGGTAGTTGAGCCATACAATATACTCCCTCCGTCCCAAATTATAAGGGAGAAAACTCAATTTCTTTTCTCAAATTATATGAGAAAAAAACCAACACTTCTTTTTTCCATGAATTATTTTTACATATTCTCATGATATTAAATGCAAATTGCATATAATTCTCCCTCTCTCTCAACTTTTTTCAACACAAAAAAACATACTAAATTATCATGTTTTGATTTTTCTTAATAAGTGTGATTTTTGTTTTTCCCCTTATAATTTGAGACGGAAGGAGTACTTGTTTAGGTATGGACAGGTCTAGGGTATTAGTTGGCTCACAATTTTTTACGCGATTCCAAGGTCAAAGAAAATGTCAGGTAAATGAACAGCACTTTTAATTCCAATTTATAAGAAGGGAGACATACACAAATCCGCAAACTCTATGAGGGGATTAAACTTAAAAGTCGTACTATGAAGTTATGGAAATGTGTGATTGAGCTGAGACTTTGAAAATAAAGCAATATTAGTGAGAGTAATTTGGTTTTATGCCTGGGACTAGGAAGTCGAACATGGAAGCAATTGACTTGCTACAACAAGTAGTGAAGCAAATATCATTGGGATAAGAAAGACATATACATTGTTTCTCTTTAATTAGAAAAGGCGTATGATAGGGTGGGAATAGGGTTTTTGTGGAAAGTCCAAGAACATAATGGTTTTCAAATTGGGATATGTAGCATGATGAGGCAAGGTTGGGACTTAGTAGATTTCCCAACACAAGGTCAAATTTAATTGGATGTGTTTACTGAGCACATTCGTGAGCCAGCAACGCAACCAATGCCTTTTTGTGGATGATATAGTTTTGTCCCCCTTAGCAATTATTTTTCTTACACATATAGTCCTTCCAAAAATGGTAGGCACAATAAGAGTTAAAGTCTGAATTCTTGGATTCACATTACCGCTGAAAAGAAGTTATTGGAGGGATAGATAGATAGATAAATAGGGAAGCGTCGTACCTATGGTGTTGTACCTTGCAAGTGATGTGTTTTCTGCATGAGCAAAGACGCTTATTTTGTGACTTGAGCCCCTGATATTTTCACTAGCAGCAATGCTTGATTGCCATCACAGTAAATGATTTTCTAAGATTGAAAGAGATGTGCCAAAATAAAAATCATTGATTTGTTTAGCTCATTTGTCCAAGACGGGAAACTGTGAAATCACAGTCATAGTATTTTTTATTCATTTTCAATTTTTTCCTTGAGAAAATGAGTAAAGGATTATGGTTTGCTGTATGTATACAGTATTTGCGGGTTACATTTTACTTGCTTTTCAATACTGTTTGGATTAGATGATACCTTCCCTTCCTAAAACACAGAATCATTCAGGACATTTGCAACTCATGGTTACGCTTTGAGAGGGAGTTTGGCAAGTTGGAAGATTTTGATCATGCTTTTCAAAAGGTACTTTTATTCCTCTTGAATTTAAGTTTTTAGAAAAATGTTAGAATTTGTAATCAATGGGAAAGTGTGAGAAATGGTGAAGAAAAGATGAAAAAACAATAGAAAATATGCAGAGGGAAAATTGAGAGAAACTTCAGTATAATCTGTTCTTGTTAATTGTTAAGAAGTCCCACATCGGTTGTGAGAAGACCTGGACAAGAGTTTATAACTAAGAGGCAATCCTCACCTTACAAGCCGGTTTTGTAAGGTTGAGTTAGGCCCAAATCAAATATTAATCATATAATTAATACAATTAAAATTATTACTCCCTCTGTCTCTAATTATATGACCCTTTTACAAAAAAATCTTGTCCCTAAATATAAGATCCTCAACACATTACTAGGTGCATTTATTACTCCTTTTCAAAATATACCCTTTACCATACCATCAATTTTGTCCCTAAATATAAGTCAATAATGAATGCATTTATAGACAAAGGGTATTCTAGTAATAGTCACACACATTTCAAACAAATTTATTACTCCAACAACCTTCCTTAATGTTAGAAATAATATAAAACATTGATGTAGCTAATCCTAACAGCTTAAGCTTTTGGGATAATCGGTTATTTGACATGGTATCAGAGCCTCTATGACTAAGTGGTCTAGGGTTCGATCCTCACTCCCCTCGCTTTCTAATTAAAAAGTGAAATTTAAGCATACGGTAGGTGGACCTATGCATTATCCACGCTTCAAGCCCAAATGGGCTCTTGCGTGAGGGGGTGTGTTAGAAATAATATAAAACCATTGATGTAGCTAATCCTAACAGCTTAAGCTTTTGGGATAATCGGTTATTTGACACTTAATATCCGTGGTTTTTGTAAAAGGTTGCTATAATAAGCGACAGAGTATACCTTAGGGTTTCGTTGCATTCTTACATTCATCGTACCTTAAAAGTTAATGCTAGTTATAAGTCTTCCTCTTGTAAATTGTATTTATCATGTATATAAGTACATGTTGTTGTTGTGTGTAACTCAATTAAGCATTCAGAAATCTCTATCGTTTTTTTGTTTCTCTCTCAAGTTGGTATCAGGGTGAATCTTATCTCCCCTTTTCAGTTCTGTGCTGTGTCGTAATAGGTTTCATCAGTCTCCAGTCATAGTCTGGCCATCATCCGTATAGTTTCCGCCACCGTCTGTACAACTCCGGTCATCGTTCGTCTGGTTTTCAGTCACATTCCATACATATCCATTCTTGTCTGTATAGTATCCCTCATTGTCGATCAGTTCTTCAACGACTTTTCTGGCAACCGCCAGGATTTTTGTGGCTATCTTGTGGCCACCATCCGCTGCCAATCAGTGAACTCATAAAATATGTCACATGTTCAGGTGCTGAATGTCAAGAAGGTTCCTTTTTCTCAATCTATCTCCTACAAAAATCCCTTATTTTATAACCCTTGCAGATGGTTTGAAAGTTGAAAATACCGGCGTTGGCCAAGTCTCTCTTCTTGCTTCGTTAAACTTAGATTCTATCCTTCTCATCCCTGGCAATCTTTTTAATATAATATCAATCAGTAAATTGACACCGCCACCTTCTTGATAATCCTCGTTCTTTGTTACTTCAAGCCAATATGTCCGTTAATATTTTGGGATGATCAAATCCTTACCACCGGTTATTTAATCAATCGCATGCCATCTTCTTTTCTAAATGGCCATATTTTGCATTCCATTTAATTTTCTGGTAAATCGACATATACACTTCCTCTCTGTGGTTTTGGTTATTCTTGTTTTCTTTATGATCTTTCTCAAGGAAAAGACAAGCTTACTGCATACCGCTCATGCAGTCAAATGTATTTTCCTTGGATATATTAGAGTACAATAAGGTTACAGGTGTTACTCTCCTTCATTACATCACATTTCATTACAGGTGTTACTCTCCTTCATTACTTTACTTGTTTGGCCAAGTCTATGGTGCACAAGTGACAAGTCTTGCACCATCCACAAACTTGTTTTCACTATTGGATCAATATGCCACATCACATCTCATTTGATCCAATGGTGAAAACAAGCTTGTGCATGGTGCAAGACTTGTCTAACTTGTGCACATTAGAAAAAGTCCACTTCTTTATCTCAGTAAATGTGTCTTTCTTTGACAATTCAAAGGAAGAAACAGTATCTCCTTATACAGTTTTCCATATTTCTTTTCGTAATCCTCCAACCGTCAATATTCAAGAAGACGGTGCCTGTTCTTGGAACACTCATCATCGCCATCCTCATGAATCTACAGTACCTCAACCAGATCTCAAGTTTAGTGTTTAAGAACTTGGCCCCGGTTTTCTACATTCTTCGGACCAGCCTTCATCTCAATCAAGTTCTGATCCAAAACAAAAATTTGGTTACATAGGTAAGAAGTCAATTCATCATCTTTGACACCTACCCATCCGGGGATTCCAAATCTACAGATTTTTTGACATCTTTACCTTCACTGGAGCCGCATCCATCTCAACTGGATCTTGAGCTCAGTGTTTTAGTACTTGTTCCAGTTTCTCCGCCTACTCAGCATCGGTGATCATCCACTTCAGAATTCCTAATTTCTATTTGCAAAGGTATTCACTTCACTCGTCCCCCTTTATAGTTTTGTAAGTTATCATTGTCTCTCTCCTATTCAATATGCTTTCACCTCCTCCTTGCCGTTTATTTCTATTCCTAAACCTCCAATATAGTTCATTCCCATCCAGGATGGCAACATGCAATGATTGAAGAAATACAAGCTGAATCAAGCCATACTTGGTTTCTGGTTCCTTCCTCCAGGTAAAAATCAAGTGGGATGTGTTATTCCCTTGGTCTGGGATCAGTTGACACGGTCTTAGACGCGGGCTCGTCCTAGACTGAGTTTCTTCTTGAATTCACAAGTTTATTTTTGATAATAATTATTGATTGATTCTTTTTCCAAATCTGAATGCCTTTAAATAGGCGTACTATAGAAATCCTAATTAAACTAGGTTAATAACTAATTTATCCTAAACTTACTATCATTTAAATTTAAGAGATAATAATCCTATTTAATAGGATAATCTGTTCTAACAATAAATCCTATCCCTAACAATACTGAAATTCAAATTTAAAAAGATAAATAAAATAATAATTCCTAACAACTAATCTTAATCAGCAGAATCATAGGTTTTCCTCTTTCCCACAGTTGGATCCATATCAGGATGTTGGTGGGTCTGCACTGTAAATGTAGGACCTATGGCATTGTACAACATGGCTTTGTTGGGCACCTTAGTTTACTAAAAATGAGGTAGTCTAATAGTGGTTATTTGGTACTTTGTCATTTAGTAAGTTTGTCAATGACATCACTAACCGTACTCCATAAACTTGAGTGTCAATTGAATGGGAAGAAGAGCAACTAATAATAAGTTTGGTCTGCTGATTTGTTTTTGAGGTCTATCTTTCCACAGGTTACCCCACGTCTGGATGAGCTACGTTTTTTTAGGTTGCAGCAGGAATCAAAGTCAGTAGAGGAAATTGAAAATAAAAATCCAAGGAGTAATGTATGTGACAAAAGAAAGGTGAGGTCAGATATAGGTGATGAACAGTCTCCAGCAAAGCGAAAGAAAGATGCTAGTAGAAAATTAAATAAACCACCCAAGGATAACATATATCAAGTGCAGAACTCTTCTCAGTTGACAAAAGTGGAAGGGACCAATCAGAAAAATAACAAATCTGACGTCAACCGAAGTGAGCAGCAGCTTACCCGTGGAAAACTCCGGGCATACTCTGACCAGTGCACTGCTTTTATATCAAATCTTCACCCTACGGTAAATAGAGCTCTCTCTCTCTCTCTCTCTCTCTCTCTCTCTCTCTCTCTCTCTCTCTCTCTCTCTCTCCCTTAGTGTGTGGCTGTTTGAGACAGAAAGACACTAATGAGTTGTGTTATTGTAGGCAAATGATGAGCATATTCGTGATTTCTTCAGTGATATCGGTGGAATTGTTGCCATCCGCATTCTACATGACAAGTTCACCGGAAAGTCCAGGGTACTAAATTAATAGTTCTTTATCTTATTTATTTTACTTCCTTTTTATGCCTTAATTGATTTTGAAAGTAAAACTGGCCTGTTGACTAAAATTTTAAAGCGGACTTCATTTTAGAGAATGCCTCCTTCCTGAGTTTATCTATTCGGGTGCAAGAGGGTGGGGGGTTTGGGAAGGTCTGGTGCTTTCGGTTTTAACTATTAAAGGGATTTTTCCTTACTTTTTTACATTGTTGTTGATAATATATTCCTATTTGGTCGGGGAACACAACTGTAGAAGAAGGCCTTCCTCCATGATCTAGGTGAGGAACCACACTTTACACACATTAATACAAAATCTTAAGGCACCCGGTTTACGAGATTTTTCACATTTGTGGTTATTGTCCTCACAAAGCCCATTTATTCTGACGCGGGACTTTCTTATATTGATGATACATGAATTTTTTATAAATAGATATTACCGTTAATCACTGACTTAGCTGAATGTGGGAATATATTTGAATAGTATGAGAAAAGTAACATATACTCTGCTCCTTTTATTTTTTTTAATTATTATTTTAATCAAAACACACAAAATATATGTAAACCGTGTGAATTTGTCGCCGTACATTACGGCAAGTGAATGGTATATAATTGTTATCTTGATACCAATGAAGGGACTAGCTTATGTGGACTTTTTGGATGATGAGCACCTTGTTGCAGCAGTAGCTAAGAACAAGAATACTTTACTTGGGAAAAAGCTAAGTATTGCTCGATCTGACCCAAAGCGAGGTGGAAAAGAAACTCTTGATCCAAGAAATGCAAAACATGGTAAGTGAACTCTGGATGTATTTTTACTTTAGACAAGCACCGATACGAATGTACATTTGATATTCCCTGCTAGTGTGATCCTTATGTATGTATAATACCTTGTATAGATGGCCAAGTCTATGGTGCACAAGTGAGACGAGTCTTTCACCATGCACAAACTTGAATCAAATGAGATGGGACATATTGATCCAATGGTGAGATCTATTGATCCAATGGAAAAAACAAGCTTGTGCAAGGTGAAAGACTTGTCTCACTTGTGCAAGTTAGACAAAGCCTATATAGATATGTAGAAAGCTGCTGTTATCCAATTGTCAGGTAACTTGTGATCACTTGAATTTAGGGAGAAAGACCTGAAATTGTTTGTGAAAGACTTGAGATATTGCGCTCATGTGTTTTTTATAATAACAGTATGTTCAGCCAAATTTGAAACCAAAAATTAAATTCAAATCCGCATTTCTTATCTCTATCCTATTATCTGATATTTCTTAACAGTATGTTCAGCCATAAGAGATATAATCTAAATAGGAATGCAATCCTATCATAACTCCAAAAGATACCAACAAATCATACTGTTAGAAATAATATAAAACCATTGATGTAGCTCTATCCTATCAACTTAAGCTTTTGGGATAATCGGTTATTTGACACATACTATAATAAATTTCAATATTTCAACAAGTAGCATTTAAGCTTATAGCTTTTTACATTTTCTCTCATTTGTAACCTTATTATAACTAACCACTAACCCTAAACATCTTCCTCAGGCCAATGATATATTGTTCATATATGTTTCTACCCCTACTTCAATTGTTGTATTTTTCATATATCCTCAGGCCAACAGTATACTGTTCATATATGTTACTTTTTTCATCCTATTTCAAACAATGTAAATATTGTTGTCTCGTTCACAATTGCTTCTACCCTTATTTTGAAGTTAATTTTTCGAAGAAATGCAAGACCAAGGATATCAAACAAGTTGAAATAATTAAAAAGTAAAAAATTTACAAATGTAAAAAAATAAAATATTTACAAATGTTTTTTAATTAAATAATTATGTATTTTTATGTCATTTTATATTTACAACAACTAAATTTATCAAATGCGTTAATTGCAATCAACTAGCTTTTCAGCTTTTAGCTAACTTTTCAACTATATATGCTAGCTTATCAGCTATCAGCTAGCTTATAGTTTAATTTTACCAAACAATTTAAAATTTAATATGTTAATTAAAAAAATATAGTTTAAAACACTATATTAAATTAGTACTTAAATATTAAAAGTATATATTTGTTATTGGTTCGACTGTGATTTAACCACTGCTATTGGTTCTATTTGTGTTAGTATATGCTATGTAAAGTCCTTTCAGATAGAGTTCAAGGGTTAACTAACCCATTAGGATAAGCTCAGCTTAGTTTAGTTATGTTAGCTAAGCATAGTTAGTAAAGTGTGTTAGTCATTGTGTTAGACTAACACACCCTTAGCTCTATATAAACAAACAGTGTACTCACTGCTTATAATCAATGAAATAGAAAATCTAAACAGAAAGTTAGTTACAAACTACTCTGAATCCTAACAGAAATCTTAAAATTTGTAAAACATTACATGAAACAGACCTTTAACTACTCAGCTTCTGGTTGAGTAGCTGACTCTTTTACAACAGAAACTGAGCCTACACTAACAGCTATTTGAAACCATGAGACTACAAGCTACTCAGCTAAGATTACAGTAAAACTGAACAATAGAAGTATTTAAAATTATACGGTAAAGAAAAACCAAATAGATTAAAACTAACAATAAGAAGCTGAGATATTTCTGTAAATCTCAGGCATTGTTCTTTTGGCATCATCCACTGACAATTTTTTACTAATCCTAGCTCCCCTCTTCTGGTTGTTTTGAGAATTAACTGCTTGCTTTGTTTATGTCAATTACAGCACATGCCAATAATCATTCTGATAAAAAAGGTTCACTATCAAAAGAAACCGACGATACTTTCATGAGAGATGCAAATGATGGGAAATTCTCTTCTAGAAAGCCAGGAAGTGACAACATGCAATTTAAAGGGAAGAATACTTTTGCCATGCCTAGAAATGTCAGACCACTTGGTTATACTGCAAATAAACCAAAAGCAGAAGAGGGTGGTGAAAAGCCAAAATCTAATGAAGAATTCAGAAAGATGTTCATTGGATAAGGTTTTCCTGACATTATTTTGCAACTATGAAGGTAGCAGCTCATTTTGTCACAACCATGGACAGTATAAGAGTAATATGTCTTTATAGTTTGGCTTTGGCACTTTATTCTGTTGCATGCTAATCTGATTATTCTACCTAGATTTATTTTTGAATACGAGTCACTTGGTTCTTACAAGTGATTGGTTGAAAATAATTGCAGTTGTTATTTGATTTTTACATTGGAATTTACTTATCCTTACAAACTAACTTGTAAGGTGGATGTCACCACTCTTTTTAAATTCATTTTGGCTTATCTTTATTTTACACGAGACTCAAGTGTTTTTGCAATAAACTCGTGTTTTTTCCAATATAAATGGTTAGCGACCTTAATCAATAGGCTCACCACTTTAGCTTTTTCTACCGAGCCTAACTCATTCTCAAAATATTGCTCTTAGACCCCCTGTTCTGACCAAATTACTCTTAAGAGTGTTTCAGATTTTACGATCTGAAATTAATTAATTTTGGAATGTACGTTCCAAAGTAACTTTTTTTCTTCAATTTTTTTTTTTATATTTTGAAATGTACATTTTGAAGTGGCATTTTTTTCATGTTTCGGAAGTTGCAATCCGAAATTAACTAATTTTCGATTGTAGGATTTGAAATTAACTAATTTTAGAACGTACATTTTGAAGTGACTTTTTTTTTTCTTTTTCAAATTTTTATATTTAGGAAGTTACAATCCAAAATTAACTAATTTTGGAACGTACATTCTAAAATTAGGTGTTTTTGAATTATATCTTCAAATCTATTTTTATTTTGAATTGTAGCTTCCAAACCATTTTGGGTCTGAAATCAAGGGCATTTTTGGTCTGGGAGCACTATGGGAGGTTTAGAGAGCAATTTTCTTTCATAAAAGCTGATTTAGAAACTAACTTGTAAGGTGGATGCCACCACTCTTTTTAAATTCATTTTGTCTTTTCTTTATTTTACACGAGACTCGAGTTTTTTTGCAATAAACTCGTGTTTTTTTTCAATATAAATGGTTAGCGACCTTAATCAATAGGCTCCCCATATAAGACTAACTTGAAGGGGGAAAAAACAAAATTCTCCAAGCCGATCATGTTTACTCATATTAGCATGTTATGAAATTAACCAAAAATATAGAATTCTATTGGAAGAATAGAATAATAACGTAGAGAAAAAGATTTGATTTATAAAGGAAAGTAATAAATTGTTATATTTATTAACCAGCACAATTGTGAAAAATAAAAAATATTGCGTTGTAGTCACCTTCACTACTATGACTTTATATAGAGTGCTTTTTGCGCCCTCCGTCATTTCCCAGGCACCTTTTAAATAACCTTCTCGCCAAATGAGGTGCGGACAATGTTCGCTCCCTAGAAAATGAGTCTTTAAAAAATGTAACCATTGAGTTACCCTCAAAATACAATCCCTCCATGGAGAATTTTGAAAACCAAAACCGTTTGCTAAGTACAAAGCGAACTAATCAGAGACATTCACATTCTGCATAACGAAAGGTGCCTATATGCATGAGATTTCAGACATAAACAATACACAACTTCAACAACTTTTTTTCCTCTCCAAACCTTGGAAAATCGTTCGTTTTTGACGAAAAGGTGTTTCCAAGTTACAATTCAAGCATCCAAGAGCTCCATATGCATCACATTGAGTTGAATGCAAAGATAATGTAACTCTTGTTGAGGCAAAATCCTTATTTTGATGTTTAAAGATAACAAATATCTTAATTATATTTTAATATGAATTATGATTTTTTTGTGATCTAACAAGCGCTCTTGATTGATTAATTAAGACAGGAACAAAAGCTCTTTCATTGTATATCACTCACTTTGAAAATCATGATTAAAGTAATTTTTGAGAATGATCAGTGAACATTCTCTGCCTAATGCTTACTACACGTGCAAATTCCTTCAAGTTATCATAAGCACTAAATTTCATGGCAACTGATCTTATGACAAGAAGCATCTTTATGCAAAGAATTTATTCTACAAGATCACCACAACATATAAGTCATTTAAGGCAAGAATCAATTAAATGACTTTTAGAAGTTTCTCTTTTGGACATGTTTAAAGAATGAACATGATTATGTCATGACACACATAAGCTCTCAAGTTGACAAGCTCTACTCATAGATTAAGTAAAGACATTTTATGGACCAAAGAGATCAAGACAACAAGCTATGATCTAATAGTTGGCAAGTACTTTGTGAAAGGACTTTATGAACATTCTCCCATGAACTCTCTTACAAAGACAAGCTAGTTGTACTTGTAAAAGTACACATGAATAGTAAACGATAAGAGCAAGGAACCAACTGTTATCTTCAGTTCTACAAGTCTACTTGTTGAGCAAGCAACATCCACTTTAATCATGCCAAATGCATAGCAAATTTTGGAGAATGTTATGAGAACGTTCTTAGTTTTCTGGACAGCTTTTTACACATTCTTTGATAACCTTCACCAGCTGTCTCTAGGTGTTATATTTTGAATATAACCGCTCTTTTGCACTATCTTTGTGTGCAAGACAAGTTGCAACAGCTAGACACAACTCATGCATGCTCATCTCTCACGCTCCTCTTTCACTCAATTATGAAGATCAATCTGAGATCATCCCAACAAACCTATTCTCTTTCATAAACTCTTTGTGATCTGCTTTTGAAATGGAACAACGGCTATATTTTGGCTCCCAATGTTCACACTTGATGGCCAAGCAAAAAAGGACAAAACTACATCTATAAATAGCACACTTGGGTGCACTTGAAGAGTAAGAGCTTTAGTTACAAAATCATTATCATCTATTTGTCTTTATCGTGCAGGTGTTAAGCTCTTCTTTACCACTCTCACTCTCAGATCTTCATCTAATACTTAGGATCAGTATATCTATTGAGTGAACTTGAGTGATTCTTTGATTAAGCCTAAGCTACTTAACTTAGTTAAGTTTAGTGTAAGCTTGTTTGTGATCCATATCATCTTGTAAAAGAAAGTTGGCTCAAGTCAATACGTGACTATTGATTGAGTGACACCTAGCTAGTAAGGCCGATGTAGATTCTAAGCTTGTAGGGTTTAGAGGTTATTGATCTTGGTTTAGATCAAGGAGATCTGTATTTGAGATTGTTCATATCTTAAAGATCATAGGTGGAAACACTCACGGAGCGTTAGGACTGGACATAGCCTAATATTAGGGTGAACCAGTATAATTGGATGTGTGTTGATTTCTCTCTTTCCCTATCTTTCACTTAGTGCATACATAACACACACAAACACTTATCCTTATAAACTGTTTCACTAATCAGATCACTCTGAGATCATTCTAACGTTTGTGTTTGAAGTGAATTTTTATTAGGAAAATTTTAATAGGTTCACAATTCAAACCCCCATTTCTTGTGAAAAACCTTGCTACTTCAATTGGCATCAGAGATCTGCCTCTAAGGTTGAACATCTAACAAGTGCTAGAGGAAAAAATTCAGGAATGATGTAATGACAAAAGGTGCAAAGTTCATTTATGAAGGAGGATCTTCAAATAGACCACCTGCCCCAATGTTTTATATATACATTTTATAGATTTATTATTTGATAATATAGTTATATTAATTATTTTATTGTATATTTTATTATTTGAGGAGATAATGATCATTTTAATTATTCAACTAATTTATAAGTTTTAGAAATTAATAATTGGCACTAGTTTTTTTTTTTTTGGATACTATTGGCACTAGTTTTAGGATGGTGACAAATCAAATTTGACTAAGTCAAAATTGGAATTTGGAAGTCTTGCCATTTGCCAATATCACGTGAAAAATAATATAAGGGGAGCATACATAGTCAGGTAACCGAATTCCCTATAATTGTGCTACTTAGTGACCATTTAATTAGCTTTTAAAACCTATCAATGAGTAAAAACGGTAAAGCTTCGTTTGGCAAAGGCACAGTCTTGTGTTCTATATATTTTGCTTCTCCTTGGCCTCATCGGTGGTCATACTAATACAATAAGAAAACCAAAATATCTTTTATGCCGATCATATTTCCATTACTCTACTTGAATATTTTCGAAGTCCATTCTCTTAATCTTATCGTTCAAGTGATTCCTAAAGTTTTAAACTGTCGATGTGAATAACGAGTAGAATTCCAATAACTTTTGCGCTAGAAAGAAAAGCGTTCGAGGTAAGGGCAGTCTCCTCCATACAAGTTGCTATAATGATAATTATTTGTGTGTTCTCTTAAAAATATTTGTAAATATATGATCTTTGGTATTATCTCCGAGTTTTTAAGAGAAAAACTTTTTTATATTATTGAGACATGCATCATGTAGTGCCTGTGTGACTGGTTTTAGGGCCTGTGTGGCAAGCTTTAGAGCCTGTGTGGCAAGTTTTAGGGTCTGTGTGGCTGGTTTCTCATTGGTATGAGATTTATTATCCGGATCATTTAGAATAAGAGCATCCATTGTTTTGTTTTAATCCTTTAAAAAAAAAACAAATATATAGTTTTTATGTGTGCTTTGATTTATATACTCTATTTCATACGACTAAGTTATGTTTGGTTTTCTTGATATGGGCGATGGGAAAGATTACTGACCCTTACCACTACAGGTACAAAGCTTGGAGATGTTTGATATTGCGGTGTAAGATCGTTGCGTGCGCGGGGAAACAAAAGAGGGTTTTAAATTAAGTATAAATTAAATATTTTGAAGTTGATAACTTGTAATATATTTGGATTCAATGATTCAATTATTTTAATCCAATATTTTTGTATGTAACTAGTAACATTTTAGAATTTCTTTAATCCAATTAATTTTGAACTTTACGTTTCTAGATTTAATGTTACAAGTCTTTGTTTAAAAGAATATATCAATGATTTATCGAATTTATTTGGATTAAAAATTCGGGCTGTTACACCACCTCTATTTGAAGGAGATGATTACTACTATTGGAAGGATAAAATGGAGTTATTTCTCAAATCATAAGACAACAACATGTGGTCAGTTATTGAAACTGGTGAGTATACACCTCAAACAACAAAGGATCGAATAGGACCAAAGCCTCAAGTAGAATGGACTACACAAGAATCTGATAGAGTTCTCTTAAACACTAGAGCAAAATTATTTATTAAGTGTGCCTTAAGCAGAGAAGAACATGATAGAATTATGGAATGCAAAACTTCTAAGGAAATGTGGGAAACTCTTCAAAATCACCATGAAAGATCTAGTCGTGTAAAGGAAGCAAGGATTGACATTGGTGTAAGTAAATTTGAATTGTTTGAATTGAAAGAAGATGAAACTATTGATCAAATGTATGGAAGATTAACAATCATTGTCAACGAGCTCAACTCTCTTGATAAAACCTTCACCGCACATGAAAGAGTAAGAAAAATATTAAGATGTTTACCATGAAATTGGAGACATATTGTTACTGCCATCACTGAATCAAAAGATCTATCTAAAACTAAGTTGGAATATGACTACTGTCTGACAAGTGAACCAGTCTGTCGTCTAATAATAATTCACACTCTACTAAGTAGAATGAGTTCGTACCCACAGGGATTGTGCCAAAGTAACTAGTTTCGTTTAGGAATTTGGATAGATTGCTCTCGCTTTATAAGTTGGAAGAGTTTTGATTCAAGAAACAGAGAATATAAAATATAAAAGAGATAAGTTTGAAGAAAAGGTTAAGTAGATCGAATCCCTCCCCTAGTCCTACTTGATAACTGGCGTTATATCGTTGACTATTCCTTTTTATTATATGGCGAACTAATCTTAGTGCCAAGAGCTCTTAGAAGAAAAACCTGTGTTAGACACGTTGTCACGTTTCCTAACTAAGTGCTGAGGTGTTTATTAAATTATCGTGTGTTCATTAGTTCTCTAAGCCCTTAGCAGCACCCATACGAGTGACTGTTTGATGAAGCTAAGCCTATTCTCTAGGAGGTCGGGACTATCGGTCTACCTTATGACTGAATAACAATCCTCTAAGCATTCCCCGATCAGTATGATAATGTTCATTATGTTGAAGGTCTCAAACATAACTTGATAAGCATCAGTCAACTATGTGACAATGACTTTGAAGTTAGTTTCTAACCTCACACATGTGAAACAATGGCTTTGAACTTGAGTGATTCTTTGATTAAGCCTAAGTTACTTAACTTAGTTAAGTTTAGTGTAAGCTTGTTTGTGATCCATATCATCTTGTAAAAGAAAGTTGGCTCAAGTCAATACGTGACTATTGATTTAGTGACACCTAGTTAGTAAGGCTGAGGTAGATTCTAAGCTTGTAGGGCTTATAGGTTATTGATCCTGGTTTAGATCAAGGATATTTGTATTTGAGATTGTTCATATCTTAAAGATCATACTGGAAAGACTCACAGAGCGTGAGGACTGGACGTAGTTGATGACGCGTAATTTGTTATGAATTTAGGCCCTTAATACTTGCTTTATTACCTGCCAAAATGGTGTGCACTTAGTGTTTTGAGTTATTTTAATGTATTTTTGAGTCTAGTGCTGTATTTAGGAACTTTGTGTAATTTTGATAAAAAAAGAGAAGTTCTGGGGGTACTTTGCGTCAAGACAGACCACTGGACAAAAGTGATGAAAGTTCATAGCTAACTCAAGATAATCAGAGTCAAGACAGCGAAGGTTCGTACAATTTGGAATGACGGCTAGTCAAGACAGCTGCCACGCGGACAAAACTTGATGAGCAAACATCCAATGTGGAGATAAGACAGCTGGCTATTCCTTCCACCAGAATTGTACTATCATAGTACTATCCCAATGGCTAATGGGGAATATGCTTTATTCCATTGGGCTATCTTATCTATACTAGGTCTGGCCCAAGATCCGATAATTCCATTTGCTTATAAAAGGAAAGAGGCTAGACCTAATCTTGGTGTGCAAGCTTGGATATAGAAGAGAGGAAAGAAAGCTGCTGCGCCGCCGAAGCTGTGATCTGAGACAACCGAAGGCATGACTGCTGAAGATTGAGACATCAACTTCAAAGCTTGTGTTTTTAGGTTACACCTAGTAATTTTATTATTATGTGTAGCTTATTCATTCTGGTTATTTGTATCCTTAGGCTCACCATGAGCTAAAACTCTTATGTTAGAATTTTTGTGAAGTTCAATGATAAAGTAATGTCTTTTATGTGATATGTTTCTTGGTGTTTATACTTTTTTAATCCATTTGATATTATGCTATATGTTTATCTCTTTGACTGATCAACTTAGAGTTAAGCACAAGTTTATTGCGTAGAGACATCTAGTAATAAATGGATTTAATGGATTAATACGGTTAAGTAGAGGATAGACACATACTTCTTACCTACAAGACTTAGATATAAGCGTTAGGGCCACAACAAGATAAAACAAGCACGAGCATTCTGAACTAAAATTGGACTAAGTATTGACCTAGACATAGGACCCGTCTTAACTCCTGATGACAGGAATTTATATTGTATTTTTAGTAGTTATTTAGTATGTATTTAGCAGTAGTCCAGGACTTTGAAGACCAGAAACAAGCAAAATTCCCAAAAGGTCAAGCTACTTGAAGAAGAAGTCAAGAATACAAGAAAAATGCCAAAAAGAGAGCTAAAATCAGATATGCACAAAAATACGCTCCATCGTGGCCATGATGACTCGCATCGTGCTACGATGGGAACAAACTTAGCGTCCAAGTAATGGAGTAAATCTTCTGATTTTTTGAAGTGTATCTGGCTCCATCGTGACACGATGGGATCCATCGTGGTCACGATGGGAGCGAAGCCCATTAAGGAAAACTATAAAAAGAGCTCTCCTCCTTCACTATTATTCATTCAGAAGTTGAGAAACCTAAAGTACTCACTAGTGCTTAGGAAAGAGGAGCAAGGAGGGCAAATGAGCTCTCTACTGAAAGAACTTTCCCCTTCAACGGGAAAGGTAACTTCCTCAGCAATGCATCAACGCCATTGGTATGCATGATTTCTATATTCTTGTAATGTATTTATTATGTAATTAGTAGTTTAGAAACCTTAGGGTAGGAAGAGAGATGAACACCCCAATGAATGCTTGAGACATATATCTGATACAATAAAAGTTATACTAGACACTAATTTTGGAATGAATTGTTTTCTATTTATTTATGCTTTAATTCCGTACTTCTAATGTTTGCCCGGATAGAGAGAATACGCTTTTAAGACTTAGGCCCCGAAAAATAAATGATAGGGCTAGCTCCGAGAGACGACAACATCCGACATTGCTCGCGACAGCTTATAAAGACGGAAACACCAGACACTGCTCGCGACAGCCTGTAGAGACTGGAACAGCCGACACTAGGTCGTTAGTGGCTATCGTGTGATCATGACTATTATAGATTGGCTCGATGCATGGCTAGGTGTAAGACCCGAGAAATTTATTTTAATATTTAGATAACTATTTAATTTAAGTGTCAAAATGCTTTAACTTTATCTTTTATAACAAGTTGATTTATACTATAATTTTATTTAATAAGAGTACTTTATGCTAATGTTTTTAGTTTTTAGTTTCGAGGACGAAACTATTTTAAGGGGGTGATATTGTAACACCCCAATATTTTATATATACATCTTATTGAATTTTTAGTCTTATTATTTATTTATTTAATTCAATTATATTAATTGACTTGTTTAGTTTAATATAGTAGTATGCAATGATGATGTAGTGTTTCAATATAGTAATTACCGTGAGTTTTGTTTAGTGAGAGAAGTGATTAATATGGATTAGCATAACAAGTAGTAAGTAGCTAGTAGGAGTATGAGGTGGAAACTAAATTATAGGAACCGATATTTCAATTAAATTAGAATAAATTAACGAAAGTATATCAAATTAGGCTACTAGCATAATAAAAAAACGTGGAGCTGATCTTTTAACTAAGTATAGACCACTTCTCCCTCTTTTCCTATAGGTCGGTTAACTCTCTAAAGAGGCTTGCTTCCTATTTTCTCTCAACTTCCGTCTCTATAAGTATTCACTAACTCAGAAAATCTCTCACACGTAAAATTATTCCACTCTCATAAATTCTCTAGCTCACATAAGGAATATTCTGCTGAAGCTATTTTTCATCATCAACACCTCTCTTAGTTTCAAGAAACTTTAAGCATCCGACCATCCGATTGATCGTAGGATATTTTAGAGTCAGAATTGTTGTAAAGAAATTCTCTAGGTAAGGGGATTTTGCCCACACACTCATACTACTTAGGACTATGTTGTAGATAATAGTAGAGCCTTTATCATTAAAATGAACCAAATGAATTAACTTTTAAATAAATAAATAAATCAATAATCTTAGCTGATGTGAATTGAGAAGAAATGTTATTATATTGTTAATGGCTGACACTATTCCTTGTTTCGGGACATATACATTATGCGTATAAGTTAGGGTTTTAGGCCTCTAATATTTAGGACTATTTTGGCTTAAATTTAGGCCCCATAATTTAACATATATTAACTACTTAAGGCCGCGAAATTATACCATTATTGTGTTGTAGCTCAGCGGATAGTTGTTCAGTTGTGGCAATGCATGCTGCCTTGTGCTTGTGGGATCAATTCCCATGTTCCACAATTTTGCCTTTTTATTATATATTTTCCCTTTTAATGCAAATAAACACTTTTGTCCAGCGGAATATTTTGTTTTGACATAATGCTATTAATGAAAATAAAAGCTGATAATGTCATTCTTTTTCAAGTTTTGAATTCACCAAGATTTTAAGCAAACAAAAGTTTTATCCTAAACACTATTATTACTATATATAAAAAGGATACAAATTTTTGGATGGTTTTTTCATTATTTCTATTTTACCCTTAAAAAATAACTTCCACATAAAAATAGATTTTCAATTTTTTTAGTAAATAATATTTTTTTTCTTCTTAATAACTAAGCACAACTTCCACATAAAAGTAGGTTTTCAGTTTTTTTACAGTAAAAAAAATAGATTTTGTTCTTCTTAATAACTAGCCACAACAAAAAAGGATGTTACGTAGTTATCAATTAACTAAGTCCAATAAAAAAGGAGATTAAGTAGTTATTATATTTGCACAATAGAGAATATCGATCACAAAAAAAAAAAATCGATCACACGTGCCCATTTGGCGGCTAGTTAATAATATATTTTACTATTTAGTGATATATCTTTAGAGTTTAATGGATATGCTACATTATATATACTATGAAAATGGGGTGTAGTAGAGTCATTTTGCAGAATACATGAATGTTATTAGATGACAATATAAAAATATTTTATACTATCAGTGTATGTCTATTTTATCATATCTTTATCGTTAATTACAATTAAATAAATTAGTTAAAATATTTTAAAGTGTATTTATTTTATTGTTTTAAAAAGTGTGCTTTTTAAATTAAGTCAAAAGTAAATTAAAAAATATTATAGAAGCATGAGGGATCATAAAAACCTAAGAAAAATATTAAGAAAAACAAATTTAAATTAAAGTGTATTATTAGAATTTAGAATCACTCATAGTAGTCCAAAAAAGTTTATATATTCAATAAATAAAAATTACAATTTAAAAAATATAACAAAGGGTATAACTTTTTCAAAAAAAAATTATTAATATTATTAATTGTAAAAGGCTTCCGTAAAATCTCGCTTTAGGCCCCAATATATGTTGGGCCGGCCCTGACCATTAAATATATGTCATGCTTGTTGTATTTCCTTTATCGGTATGTGTATATTAATTGTAATCTTATTACTAAACTGGAATGTCATTCTTGTTGTATATGCTGTCGGTTTGCTCCGTGTGTGTGCTACTGCTTATTGATAAATTATGAGTTGCAAATCAATGAGGATTAAATAAATAGACATATGTTTCAATTTTCAATCGAGTATAATGGTATATATGGGAGTATGTTTGAGTTTTTAAAAAAAGATTTTCTTATATCATTGAGACATGCATCATATAGGATGTGTATAGAAGAGTATTTTTAGTGCCTTTGTGGCAAGTTCTAGAGCCTTTGTGGCTGGATTAATATTTTTAGCCTTTGTGGCTTGAGTCTTTGTGGCTGGATTAATACTTTTTAGTTTTTGTGGCTTGAGCCTGTGTGGTTGGTTTTTCCCATTGGTATGGACTTTCTATTATCCGGATCATTTGTGTCTCATGTAGAGGTGTTCTAGTCGCATTGCATTTCATATAAAAATAAAATAAAATAATGATCGTAAACTCTATTGCTTTGTATAGTTCTTGTATGTGTACTCTGATCACCAAACTTTATTTTTGGAAAACTAATAATTATATTTTTCTATAAGGTGAAGTGTTTTATTATTGTTTTATGATGTATTCTTACGGTCAATATGATTCAATGTGGATAAGGAAACTGACCCTTACAATTAACATTTTAGGTACTCAAGATGAAAGCTATGTTTGAATGTGATGCTTGAAGCGCATATGTACGTGGGCAAATGAGTTTTTGTAAATTGAGAACTTCATGTCATAAGTATTTTGCTTCGGCACACTTTTATTTAATCATTTGTAATCCTTTAGAATTTTAATTCATCCATTATTATTATACTTGTTTTAGTTGAAAAAAATAAAATAATATCTTGCAAAAATGCGGGATGTTACACTAGGGTACGTGACAACATGAAATTAGGCAGCCGTGAGTGTCCTAGTTATTCGGAAGTCCATAGCGATCTATAATATTTAGGGTAGTTTAATAGCTATCAATAAAGATAATTAATCGCCGAACAATTAGAAGTTACTGAAATCATTCTGGATATGTGTCAGGTATCAAGCAGGATTAGGGGAGGGAATTGATCCGATTAGTCTTCCTCACATCTCTGAATCAAACTATCTTTACTTTTCTGCAATGCATTACACTCTTTTCAACTAAAATCTTTTTCAAAACCCAAAGCGAATGCAAACTATCAAACTTAAACAAAACTAGTCATACTTGGTACGATTCTTATGGATAGGAACTCATTCTAGACGCCTAGAGTGTGAATTATTACTCGACGACTGACCGGTTCACTTGCCAGACCGTAGTCAACTCCTTTTTAATATCTAACGTTGTAGACATACACCACAAGGTAAGATATCACTAGGCATTATTTAAGACTTGAATGAATCATAAGTTCTAACCCTTTTTCCAAATCACTTGTTTACATAAATCTGCTTTTATTATTATTTCTAAATTATTGTCTGAATCCATGATAAATGTTTTGGTTACTTTTTACTATAAGCTTGGAAATTAATTGCGTGTGAAGTGTAAAACAAAGTTCCCTTAAACAATCCCTGTGGGTACGATACTCTTTCTAATTACTTGCTACAAATTGAATGTGTATACTTGCCGGGGATTGTACGGTTCTAAGTTTTAAACTTTATATTCACTTAGTTTTCTAGCTTATTTTGTTATTTAATCTGTTTTAGTCAACTGGTGTCAAGACAGGTCTGTAGAACTTGTATGCATAGATTGCTGTCACCAGAATACAAGCAGATCCTGAGAGCAATCTTTTTCTTAAAACTCAAACATACTCCCATATATACCATTATACTCGATTGAAAATTGAAACATATGTCTATTTATTTAATCCTCATTGATTTGCAACTCATAATTTATCAATAAGCAGTAGCACACACACAGAGCAAACCGACAGCATATACAACAAGAATGACATACATGTTTGGTAATAAGATTACAATTAATATACACATACTGATAAAGGAAATACAACAAGCATGACATATATTTTTGCCTAAATCGTCCAATCCGGTACAAGTGCAAAGCCACATGGAATGTTTTAGCCGAGAAATTTTTGGCTAAGTATTTCCCTCCAGTTAAGAATGCAAAGATGAGAAATGAGATTACTTCATTTAGACAAGGAGAAAATGAGACTTTATTTGATGATTGGGAAAGAAACAAGGACATGTTAAGACAATGTCCACACCATGGAATTCCTGTGTGTATTCAACTTGAAACATTTTACAATGGGTTAACACCATCATCAAGAAACATGTTGGATGCATCATCAGGAGGAGCCTTGCTTTCCAAGTCATACACATATGGTTTTGCACTTGTACCAGACTGGACGATTTAGGCCCAATTGATAAGAGGCTCAATTCTCTAGCTATGACCCGATTCGCCCATACCAGGCCCACCTCGCCTCACTCACTCGTGCTTCCCTCGTGACCCATGATCATCACCTATAACCGTATGCTACACATGGATCACGTGCATAAATGGCAGTTATGGGAAAGTGCCGCCAAATGTACCCCCCACTCTCCCTCATCAAGGATGGTGGAGTGTGAAGTAACCGTCAAGCACCCCACTCTCTGGGGGAATCATGGGTTGAGCTGGAACTATTCTTTGGCTCTATAAATACAACCCCTAAATGCAATTTGAAAACTAAGCAATATCACCATTTCATATCATTGCATAATCTTAACCCTTAGCAAATATACACCCCTTATTGTTCTATCAGGAACATTTGGCGCCCACCGTCGGGCCCTGGTAAAACATTTCCCAGGCCTCAAGTCACAACCAAGAAAATTCAGCAGCTATGGCCGAAGGCACTCCTAACAACGACGGCCAACAACAAGCTAACTTACAAGCAGCAATTAACGAGATACGTCGCCTCCAAGCGGAGGTCGCCGAAATTCAAAAAGAGAAAGCAGATGAAATAGCCAGAATAGAGGAAGAAGAGAACATTGAAGTTTCTCAACCCCTCGCTCAACAACTATGGGATGCTCAGGTTCCACCAAACTTCAAAATTCCACAACTTCCAAGCTTCGACGGGAAATGCGATCCACTAGAACACCCTATGGCAGTTGGCACTCAAACTGCCATCCTCGGAGCGGAGGCGCATCTGAAGTGCAAGCTGCTATCATGCACGTTCAAAGACGCTGCTTTGCGTTGGTACATGAATCTCCCTAAAAATTCAATAACGGGATACCAAGATTTCCATCGAAAACTCATCCACTAGTTTTTGGGAAGCAAGCACGTGCAAGTTACCACTACGAAAATGTTCAGCCTAAGGCAAAGGAGTTCAGAAACCCTCAGGGAGTATTTGGCAAGGTACAACGAAGCCACCATCAAGGTTTCAAATCCAAATCAAGAAATGTTCGTAGTCGCCTTTCACAACGGACAACGCGCAAGACATTTCAACAAATCATTAGCCCAGAAGCCCGCCAAAACCATGCAGGAGGTAATGAAACGAGCTGAATGTTATATTAAGGGCGAGGAAAGTAATGCAGAGAAACGCTCAAGAGACCACAAAGAGAGAGCCCCGGAATCAGGAGGCAACAGATATCCAGAATACCAAAGGCGACGTTGGCCGAGTAAAGACCATAGAACCCCGCGGAGCAACGGAGGTTCATATTACCCTCAGAAGAGAGCAGCCAAGCCCTTCGAAGAATATGCACCACTCAACAGAGCCAGAGTCCATATCCTCGACGAAATCCTGCAGGCGGGATTAGCAAAACGCCCGCCTCCCCCAGATCGCCATTACACCATGGGGCGAAACGAGAATGAGTGGTGCCACTACCATCGTTGTAGGGGCCACGATACAGAAAAATGTTTTCGCCTCAAAGACTTGATCGAAGAATTGATAAGAAGCGGACACCTCAAAAAATTCATAGAAAGAGCAGCGCAAGAGAACAAGGCAAGGAAAAGATCGCCGAGATCACCACGTAATCCACCTACAGAAGACGAAAAAGGAAAAGACCAGCCCAGGATTGCCGTAAACACCATCGCTAGAGGATTCGCCGGTGGTGACAATTCGAACAACGCCAGAAAACGCTACGTTAGAAAGTCTGAAAGAGAGTTGGGCGTGGTGGGACACATATCTTTCCCTCCAGCCCCAGACTTGTCCTTCTCACCTAAGGACGCCACAGATGTTGTCCCACACGACGACGATCCTCTTGTTATCCAGGTGCAAATTCTTAATTGCAACGTCAAGCGAGTGTTGATCGATTCAAGGAGTTCAACAGATATAATGTACTGGGACGCCTTTAAGGCGATGCAACTGGCTGGTGAACAGCTCCAACCTTACCACGGTACCCTAGTGGGATTCACTGGCGATCAAGCGGAAGTAATGGTACTTGGTAGTAAGAACCCCTTACGCATCCTATAACATAATCATTGGAAGACCAGCGTTCAACGCACTCGGTGCGGCGATGTCCACACTGTACCTCGCCATAAAATACCCTTTGGATAACGGTGGAGTAAGAACAATAAGAGGCGACCAGATCTTGGCGCGCCAATGCTACGAGTCGAGCCTCAAGATAAAGAAAAAAGAGATAAGAAGGCTAAGCGTAAACAACACCAACACGCATGAAGCAGCGGAGCTCGACCCAAAAGAGGATTTCCAAGAAAGAAGAGTCAGTCCCATCGAAGAGTTAGAGGAGATCCAAATAGGCAAGGAGCAATACCAAACAACTAGTATTGGTACCGCCATGGGCGAGGAGGAAAGAAGGGCCGTCCTCGCCATCCTCAGAGAAAACGTGGACCTTTTTGCTTGGAAACCAGAAGATATGCCAGGGATCGACGAAACCGTAATCACACACAAGCTAGCTATTGCAAGCAACGCCAAACCAGTGGTACAAAGAAAAAGGAAGCAGGGAGAAGAAAGAAGAGCAGTAGTAGATGAAGAAGTGGCGAAATTGATGAAGGCCCAGTTCATTGAGGAAATCAAATACCCAGAATGGCTCGCTAATGTAGTCATGGTAAAGAAAAGTAACGGGAAATGGAGGATGTGCGTAGATTTCACCGATCTTAATAAGACATGCCCCAAGGATCCTTATCCTCTGCCCAGCATTGACAGACTCATAGATGAAGCCTCGGGGTACAAAACGCTCAGCTTTATGGATGCATATTCCGGTTATAACCAGATCAAGATGAATGCAGCAGACGCGCCAAGTACTGCCTTCATGACAAACACCTGCAATTACTTCTACAGAGTCATGCCTTTTTGCCTCAAAAATGCAGGCGCCACCTACCAGCTTTTAATGGATAGGGTATTTGCGCAGCAAATTGGAAGAAACTTAGAAGTGTACATTGACGATATGGTGGTCAAGACCCCTGAAGAGGGAGACCACAGCAAAGACCTGGCCGAGATTTTGTCTTCAGTCAGAAAATATAACATGAGGCTCAATCTAGCAAAATGTTCTTTTGGTGTTCAAGCTGGAAAGTTCTTAGGATTCATGTTAACAAGATGCGGAATAGAGGCGAACCCAGAAAAGTGCCAAGCAATAATAAACATGCGGAGCCCAACATCAATGAAGGAGGTTCAACAGCTAACAGGACGAATAACAACATTATCCAGGTTTCTATCTTGCGCCGGAGAAAAATTCTGCCACTTCTTTGCAGCACTCAAGAAAGGAAAAAGGTTTACATGGACAGATCAGTGCGAAGAGGCGTTTGGCAAACTGAAAGAGTTCTTGGCATCACCACCTGTGTTAGCACGCCCCCAGCAAGGCGCACCTCTACTACTATACCTCGCTGTATCAGATAACGCTTTAAGCTCCGCCCTAGTACAAGAGATAGAGGGCGAGGAAAGACCCATTTACTTTGTTAGCAGGACACTTAGAGGAGCGAAGCTAAGATACCAGAAGCTTGAGAAGCTGTCACTAGCAGTGGTAGTAACCGCCAGGAGACTTCGCCAATACCTTCAGAGCCACAAGGTAATATTTAAGACAGATAATCCCATCAAACAGGTACTCAAGAAGCCAGATTTAGCAGGAAGGATGGTGGCGTGGTCGATAGAGTTATCAGAGTTTGACATGACATTCTCGCCAAGAGGGATTATTAAATCACAGATACTGGCAGACTTCGTCCTCGAAATGACCTCCCTGAAGGAAAATAGCGTTATTTTAAGCAGCGGAATTCAAAAATTTTCCTTAGTTTGATCCTTACGAATTGGGCATGATATGTGTTTTACGGTTTTTACCTCTTGAAGGGAAGAACCTTTGAATCACGATCTCTTGTAGGGAAAAACCTTTGAATCACGAACAAGACGATCACGAGCGTTGATGAAGATCACCGACGCCTCTAACTAGTCCACACGGACAGTCACCTTCAATAGAGTGCTAGCCCTTTATGTTTGAAGGCTATGCAAGAATATTGAGAGAGAGAGAATTATTTTAAGAGGTCTCTATTTATAGATATTTCTTGTCTTGTGCATCAAGACAACTCTTGTCTTGTGCACCAAGATATCTCTTATTAGGCAAAGCCCAACAAGAAACAAAACTAGGGCGCGCGCCCCCCATGAGTGGTAGTACTCATGTGCGCGCCCTCCCACCATAACCTATGGTGTTCTTGCTCGTTTAAATTTCCGTGATACCCTTATCACATTGCACATACACCGTACCTTACGGTGTTCCTTAATTATCTCAATATTAGACTGTCCTTATGTGTGTGACCCTTGTAGGTTTCCATAACGTTGGCAATTATATTAAATCCTTTATTTAATATAATAAACAATGAGCGGTATCTAGCAACACATCATTGCTACCCAAGTTATGAGAAATTAACATGTGATCATAACATAACCTTTAGTGATAATATATGTGTGTATAATTACCCCTTTGCCCTTTATGTCTATATTGAACACAAAGCATATTTGGTGTCATCTTTGTCCAGTTCAATATTGGGCCCATGACATTTATCCTGTTATGCAAGATTGGCAAATTCCATCTAGGTCACTACTGTCCCTCAGCATGCTTTGTGAAGTACCCATCAACTGCCTTTATGGTTATCCTGTTACGGACAACGTTAGATCAGCAACAAAGTACTTGACTCCACATCTAGGGTACAAAGTGGTTTCAGGTCTAAGGGCGGTTTACACCATTATCACCATGAGAGTAACTTATGACACTTTGCATAACTTTGCATGTAGTACTCTCAAAGCGGGTCAATCTGGTATAAATATTACTCCTAATATTTCTTATACCTATGTCAAGACTTGATAACTCCTTATCCCATGATCCATGAGATGCGATCATCAGTCTATCTTCATAATAGTCTTTATGCTTTAAGGTTATCCCCTTTCACCTTAAAGCTCGACTATGGATACATTAAGAATAGCGTCTTTATGTTTAATGTAATCTCATGATTAAGTCACACTTAATATTAAACGGACTTTCTATTTTAGGGACTTCATTATTTTGAACGTTACAAACATAATAAAGAAATGCCTATTATTATTAATAAATAAAGCACTAAAGTATTGGCCACTAGGGCTTACTCCAACAATCTCCCACTAGCACTAGAGCCAATCAAGCATTACCTTAATACCCATAGACCTAGTTTGTCCATCACGCTTCAACTGCGCAAGAGCCTTTGTTAGTGGATTAGGAACTGTTTCCTATGTTGGTACCTTACATATCTATCCAACTTTCTATTTCGATCTTTATCGAAATATAGAAGTGTCTAAGTGTATATATGAATCGTCGGTGAGATCTATTCTCCGTTATTGTTTGCAAGATCAAACCATTACCATCACTAATGTGATTTAATGTAATCTGCAACACCAGAAATATAGCTTTAGCTCAATCATGAGCTAAACGATCCAAAATACTCCACCTCTGTAACTGAAATAAACATATTACTAAGCTATATAACTTACAATGATATACAATATATCAGTATGGAAACTACCATCAATATAACTTCCTTATAATGATATTTCCCACACCTACATATTTCAAGAAATGGTCCCTAGTTCCTTTTAAGGTCCTTAGGGATATTCTTGAAGATCAGTTAGTGTCCAACACTAGTCTCAATTTTGGTACTTATTGAATATGCTACAAGCATATGGTGTATCTGATTAAGTACATATTATGATGTGTATGATTAATCCATCTTCCAAAGCATATGGATTATTTTCACGCGTCTCTCTCATCCAATGAGATATGCTATTGTCCTTTAGACAAAGACCAATCTTCTGACACATGCGATGATTTTACACATCAAGTGTCTGAACACTTCATCAATATATGTACATAGGCTATTCCTAACTCTTTAGGAATCCTTGCCCAAATACATAGGATATTCCTAACTCTTTAGGAATTCTTGCCTAAGTATTTCATCAAGAGTTATTTCCTTAACCATGTCTCACATGTAAAAGGAAAAGGTTTTTGATGATTAATATGTCAGCCACATATAACACCAGATTAATATTATTACTCCCACTAACCTCCTTGTGTGCACAAGATTTTATTATTTGTTCCTTTTTGAAGTTTTGTGAAAAACAAATTTATAAGGGACAAATAATTAAACTTCTGAGAATTTTGATATAATCAAAATTAGATAGCTACAAATTGTATACTTTTCTAGCATCCTTTGAATCAAGCAAAACCCTTCGTATATGTCTAGTACATATATATGAGGTCACTCCAATTAAGGAATGCATCTTTGTTGTCCATCTGCTAAAACTTGTAGTACAATATTCAGTAAATAGAATTTAAACAGATTTTAAGCTTTATGATTACAATTATGATTTCATCATAACTTGCATTATGACTTTGCGTGAAACCTTAAATGATCAATCAAATCTTAAAGGGTATTCTCAATACCATCCATATCAGTGTTCAATAAGAATACTCACTTTCATCGTATGAGTCTTACTCATCCTGATGACAATACCATTATCACCATAAGGTATGTGTATATGGATTCTGTACAAGATTTCATGGCATTTAGCCACTTCTCAGATTTTAGGCCTTTTACGACCTCTTACCAAGTCAAAGATTCATCTTTCATGAAAACCATATCACCTTGTTGAGTCATGATTAGATCATACATCTCACCCATGTAATATGTTAGACTTATCTAGGATTTTGTGCAACTTAAACTGATGGTCCTTCAACAACTTTGAGGAACCGGTTTATGTTCCCTTTTCAAACAAATATATTGTGGTACTTGAACTTATTCAAGTTCTATATCACTCCCACTGTTTCTTTTAGAGACACACTCCCCCTAGAGGAATGCTTCAAATCTAGCAACAAAGCAACTTTTGTCCCAAGAGTGATATAAGACCAGTATCCCTTAGATTCTTTAGGATATTTCCACATATTTATTCTTCCAATTTTGGAATTAAATTTATCTGATAAATTTTTAGTCCAAATTTTCATAAAGACAAACTTGGTGGTCTAACCTTTATATCATATATATGGTGTTTTTATGATTACTTTAAAAAAGGGAAACTATTTGTGGGTGAAGATTAATTATAAGCAAATAAATTTCTAAGAGTCAATGACATAATTAAACTATCTTATATCATGTCAAACATGATGTGATAAAATTAGTTTATTATACTCCTTTAATTAAGTATTTATTACTATGACTTATTCATATGACTTAAATACTTTTGTCGAGTCATATCCTTTTACTCCATTTATCGAACTCCTTGACAAATTCAAAGATTTTCTAATTTGTGTCACACACATATCCCCATATAATGATTTTAATCATCAATGTAAATGAAGTAAAATATACTCAATATAAATATGTTTAGTACTCGACATACATCTCATGTATATTGTTCAAATAGAACATGTGTCAATTTACTTTCAACAAGTAATTAACACATCAAATGTTTGTACTAAATAACAATGCTCTTGATATATACATATAAGGTCCAAATCTTATTTGACTCTTATTACAACTGTTATAGATGTTCTTATCAAGATCATGGAGCCCTAGTCCATTACTTGATTTGGAGCACTAATATAGAAGACTTTGCTCAAATGATGGGACCACTACTTGTCTTATCATTCAAAGCTACTTTTCATATATTGTCAATACAAGGTATTTAATTAATACTTCTATTACCAAATAGAACTCAATAACAATTATTGTATTCTATTTCAAATTTGATTTTAAGTCATGGCATAGCTTTTATTGTCAATGAAACAACTTGTTTCATTCTAGACATAGCTTGACTTAAACTTATAGTCAATGTTCTAATTCTTTAAGCACCTCTTTAGAGATTCAACATCGTGTATCATATACCCTTGATGTAGAAATAGAAACTTTGACTTTCTATAACTAGGTGTACAAAATTTAAGTCTCACTTCATTCTTTTATTTTGACTCTTTCAAGAACTATCTACGGCACTCCCATTTCAACCAATTTGAAACATCCGTTCTCCTTTGGTAACCTTTATTGTTCTATTCAAATAAGAGGAGTATAAATCTCATTTATATCATATCTCTATTCTTTGACAGTGCAAATTATTTCTCATTCAATTCAACAATTTTTCGATAGATATAATAATTTTGACCATATCTATCCACTAAAATTGATTTGATTGAACCTATGACCAACTCTTTGGTCTATTGAGAAATTCTATCATACTTTGTCGTTCTTTCAAAAGAACTCGTTTTAAATGATCTCATCATTTCTTTTAAAAGTACGAAAAATTCTATATCTAGATGTCAACTTGATGCTTCTGACAAGCATCTTTTTCCAATCTAGTTTATAGTAGGTACTTTTATAGAGTATAGTTCAATAGCTTATAGTTCTTCTTGCGTTTGAGAACAATTCTCAATTTGTGTACCAATTCAGAAACTCTTTTCTGAGATTCTTGTCCTTCATAAGGACAATATAATTTATATTGTATAAAGTTTTAATTACAAAGATATGTAAGATATTTGTATAATTTTTAATAAGGACTTTTATTAAAATGCTTCCACTATTTTATTCAAAACAAATGACCCTCACCATTTGATTCGGAAAATCCCGTTGGAAGATTTTCTAGTGGGTCAAGATCCATATTTCACTTTGTCTTAAGTCCGCGGTTGTAAGACCCGTAATTCCACTGTACCTTTTGGTGAATAAAATAAGTAATGGCCACAAGTTTTAGGGTTTTTGGTGAAGCTGTTTTTGTGAGTATCGTCGCATAAATGAGATTTTTGCTGAAACGGAGCCTGTTTCGTGCTCGTGCGCTGGAAAGGCACAGACTTTCGGGTCGTGATCCTCTTTTAAGTATGAGGAGATTTCTGTGAAGCCAGAAATCCGAGTTTTAGATTATTCTTGTTTTTGGAAAAACGAGTAGGATTTTACCGCTGTTGTGAAATTTTACTGGTTCTGAATTCAGTAGGATTTCGGGTGGAAGTTTTATATATCTGCGCGAGTTAGGATATGTCCTGAGATTAATTTTCTAAGGTATGGAAGAAAATTACAGTCGCGGAAAAAGATTCGGCGATAAATTTTGGAATGGAAAAACGATAGACGTTCTTTCCGTAGGTTTTCTGTTTTCGTGATTTTCGTCCGTTAGCGAGGTGCGGCTCGTTCGCGAGCGAACGCGAGAGCTGTGAGGCGAGGAGGTTTCTAGAAGCTTAGAAAATATCTTGGTTGGATATGCTTGGTTTTAATCCAAGGGCTAGGATTTGATCTTGCAACCTTTACACTATTTGATCCAAGGGTGGATTAGGCAACAAGACCATGACTTTTGGTCATTAAAAAGACTTAAGAAAAATCACAATTTCACTCATTCTTCTCCTTGCTTTGCCGTGAGCTTCTTTCTCTCTTCCAACCTTGAGAGAAACTTCATTCCATCACCAAAGCTTTGGATTTTTGTTTTGTTGGATCATAGAAGTTGCTAGGAATCATCTCCTCTTAAGGTAACTAACACTTCTCTTCCTTATTCTCCATGAAAAACCTCATGAATTCTTGAGTTTTATGATTATGTTCTTGAGAGAAAAATTTGAGAATTTAGTTTTAATTAGTTTTGATTCCATAGTAGTGTTTAAGAGTGTTATGTAGGAAACATTAGTGAAGCATGTAAGTGATTCTCATGGTGATTTCAAATTTCACAATTTTGTGGGTGAGGTTTTGAAGAAAATTCCTTGAAATGATCATAACTTTGGGTGTGTTGTATGATTTTGGTTTTTGAAGTTAGTTTCAAGCTTTGTGACAAAATGGATTGGTGAATATGAAATTAGTTTCGAAAAATGAGAAAAAAATTATTCTCGTGTTCTTGAGCGACTCGAAGAACGCAATTTAGAAAATTTTTATTTCGAGTTTCAAAAAGAGTCGGGTATACGATCGAATATCGTTACGAGCTAACAAATGTGGTTAGGGTTTCAAATGAGGAAAAATGGTGTAGGATTGCCCTTTTTGCCTCATTTGGCCGTGGCAATCATTAGGGTTCGAGGAATCGAATTTCGAAAATTGTTTAGAGGCAAATTGTTTCCCATGATCGTCGTTTAATTGTTTGATTGGTTATGGGATGTTTTGTAAAGAAAAAAAAAAAAGATTTCTTGCCTTAAGGAAAAACTTATTTGAGATTTTTCGAAAATTGCGATTCGACTCTATAATTTCTAAATCGCTTTGATAAGTGCTAGTTAGGTATTATGGGGTATTACCATGCATTTAGAAGTGAAAATTTTGAGTAGAAGGGTGTTTTTGAAAAAAGTGGCCGTGGCCTATCTTGTGTGGGGGAAGAAATTTCAAAATTTTTCTAAGTCCACAATTGTGTGAAAATTTTGTGTGTGTTGGATAGTCTTGGTTTTGAAGAAAAATGAGTATAGGAAAGGTTGTTAGGAAGAAAAAAATGTGTAACTTGTAACGCAAGAAAACTTCGAGTTTTCATAAAAATATTTTTGAAAAGTTTTAGTTGTGATTCAAATGGTCTTGTTGTGTGTGAAGCAAGTCCTTGAGGTGGAGAAATCCAAAATGGGTTTAGTTTGTGATTTGAAAACAAAATGAATTTCGTGTTATAAAAATAGTGCAATTTACTTCGTGAATTTTTAAACACTATGAGAATAACCTGAAATCATTGAGGGATAGCTTTAGGAAGTACCTTAGACCCCTCTGGAGCTTTGAGAGCAAGTTTCGTTTCGTTAGGATAAACGAGGAGTATTTTATTGATTGTTACGCTACATTTATTTTAGGTAGCGCGTGTTGTAGTTTTTGCGGAATTAAAGTAACGGAACGCTTGCCGAGGTAAGGGCACCTTTACTTTCTGTCAAATAATTGTATGCTTGGTTCTGGACTGTGTGATTGTTTGAAAATTGTATTATGTATTCTCGTGATGAGACTGTGTTTAAAATACATGCGATATTACATATGATTTTGCGAAATATATGTATGAATATTTGATTCATTTGATAATGTTCGAATATTATGTATGATGTTGCATTAGCATATATGGGGAAGCGTATGCTCATGCATTCATAGTAGTGGTTATCGGAAACGGACCACGGGGTGTGATTATCGGGAATGGATCCACCTTAATCCTGCGGGATTTATTGAGTCCAATACGTGGTTATCGGGAATGGACCACAGGGTGCGATTATCGGGAATGGATCCACTCTAATCCGCTAGGATTGTATTGACGCCCTGAAGGGTATAGTAGGGGTTGGACCTACGACTCTCTGCGGAGAGGTAAAATTCTGGAATTCATGCATGTGAAAAAGACCCGGCTAGGGTGATCACAATCATTTAGAGTCTGCATTGATAGGCTGGTGTGCATTTCGATACTGTGTGCAAGTATATGAACTGCTAAGTGTTTATTCGTTTTTATATATACATGCTATTTGCTGTTGTGTTATGTGTGGTGACCCTTGCATTCTTTCATTTGCGGGCTCATCCCACCCAGATAATGGGTTAGGTCGTGGTGACGACGGTGGCTGCTCAGGGCCCCAGTGAACTCGTGTTGGAGCTATAGTTTAGAATTAGACTCTGCGCCGGTGTGGTTGAACATCGTGCTTTTTGGTTAGGCATAGGATTCTAACTTGTTTTGTTGCACTTGTACTTTGAGTACTTAGACTTGTGGATTGTAAATTATTCAGGTGAATACTTTGCGTCTCGGATGCACTATATATTATATATGGGTTCGTTTGTAAATTTAATGTCGGCTCACTGTAAAATATTTTATGCGCAACTTTGTTGTTTGTTTTAAAAAAAAAATAATGCCCCTTTTTAGGCTTTGAAAAATCGGGGTGTTACAGCGGTGGGCGGATTACACAAGTCTTAGTTATTTAGGTAGGAACTCCTTCCAATTGTATCTCATACAATTCTTGAATATATCAATTGGGTGAATAACTCCTTATTCTAATTCATCTTATGAATTATTCCCAACCATTGCTTCTTAAACTCATATAATCTCATTATATTTGTTAAGTTAAGTTTGACCCTTACTTTAGAAGTTAGATATTACAATCATCCCATCGCACCTTACCAATATAGAGTATGCACTTCGCGGTGGGCGAACCTACATAGTTCGATACTAGTCTTGATGAGTTCTAAAGCTTGGAAAGCGTAAACTTAATATTCACATATTTTATTATTAAAGAGAATGCACTCCGCGGTGGGCGAACCTACATTTTCTTTATTAATCTCTTATGTGTATTTTGAGGGATATTTAATTGTTTGATCTCACCGGCTTGTTTAACATATTAAACGCTCTCACATGCATCAACATACATACATACAATAATATAAAATGATATGGTTATGGCCTCCTAACGCAAGTGTCCTCTCAAGTCAATGAGAGAACCCTAAACTAGCCTAACGATGATCTACTTCTCCAAGCATCATCTTCATGGCTGTCCTCCTTTGTTCCTCTTGTAATTCTATTATAATGTTACATCAAAGAATACTCGTTTTACATACGAGGGAGTAAGATGAGAAAAGAAGTTACATCAAGAAATTCAGAGAGAGGCACGACACGCAGGCCGTACAAATTAAAACAAAAGAGTAAACTAAGGCCATAACCAATCATCACAAAAACACAATAATAAACACATATTTTATTATTATCAGATTAAGTCCTGTAGATTAATAAAATTAAAATTCTGGCGAACGATCAAAAATTGGCTGCTGTCATCTGCGCCCAGCGCAGCCTGCCCTGCGCCTAGCGCAGGTCTGCAGCTGAAAACCAATTTTCATTCTGCCATCTGCTCCTAGCGCAGCATACCCTGCGCCTAGCGCAGGCACGTAAACAACCCTTGTTTTTCCGCGAATCCTAATGCAGCAATTTCGTGCCGTCAAAACCTTTCATGACCGAAATTCAATATGATTGATTAACATGTCATTGTTTCACCATACTAATGTCGGATTCCAAAGCAAATGAACATGAATCGCTTCAATATCAAATAACTTTCATAATATGTTTTAATGAACGAAATTATGAACGATGCATCAAATACACCGCTTTGCATCACGATCACTTATATCACATATAAGTCTTGATCATTCTTATTTGTATAAACTTATGACGATTAACATATCGCTGCTTCACCATACAATTGTCGGATTCCGAAGCCGTTTCAATGTCAATCATCAAATTTTACACAAATAGATGCCAAATTTTAATTACTCGATTTTAATCTTAATTAGGTGTTTTAATCAAATTAAAACAAAATACATGAACTAAACAAACATCAGATCATGGATTCGTAAGTGGCTCTGATACCACTGAAGGAAAATAGCGTTATTTTAAGCAGCAAAAGTAAATTTTTTTCCTTAGTTTGATCCTTACGAATTGGGCATGATATGTGTTTTAGGGTTTTTACCTCTTGAAGGGAAGAACCTTTGAATCACGATCTCTTGTAGGGAAGAACCTTTGAATCACGAACAAGACGATCACGAGCGTTGATGAAGATCACCGACGCCTCTAACTAGTCCACACGGACAGTCACCTTCAATAGAGTGCTAGCCCTTTATGTTTGAAGGCTATGCAAGAATATTGAGAGAGAGAGAATTATTTTAGGATTTTCAATTCTAAAATATTCTTGTGCTTTTTGTTGTGTATTGAGCAATGACAAGAGGTCTCTATTTATAGATATTTCTTGTCTTGTGCATCAAGACAACTCTTGTCTTGTGCACAAAGATATCTCTTATTAGGCAAAGCCCAACAAGAAACAAAACTAGGGCGCGCGCCCCGCATGAGTGGTAGTACTCATGTGCGCGCCCTCCCACCATAACCTATGGTGTTCTAGCTCGTTTAAATTACCGTGATACCCTTATCACATTGCACATACACCGTACCTTACGGTGTTCCTTAATTATCTCAATATTAGACTGTCCTTATGTGTGTGACCCTTGTAGGTTTCCATAACGTTGGCAATTATATTAAATCCTTTATTTAATATAATAAACAATGAGCGGTATCTAGCAACACATCATTGCTACCCAAGTTATGAGAAATTAACATGTGATCATAACATAACCTTTAGTGATAATATATGTGTGTATAATTACCCCTTTGCCCTTTATGTCTATATTGAACACAAAGCAAACTTGGTGTCATCTTTGTCCAGTTCAATATTGGGCCCATGACATTTATCCTGTTATGCAAGATTGGCAAATTCCATCTAGGTCACTACTGTCCCTCAGCATGCTTTGTGAAGTACCCATCAACTGCCTTTATGGTTATCCTGTTACGGACAACGTTAGATCAGCAACAAAGTACTTGACTCCACATCTAGGGTACAAAGTGGTTTCAGGTCTAAGGGCGGTTTACACCATTATCACCATGAGAGTAACTTATGACACTTTGCATAACTTTGCATGTAGTACTCTCAAAGCGGGTCAATCCGGTATAAATATTAGTCCTAATATTTCTTATACCTATGTCAAGACTTGATAACTCCTTATCCCATGATCCATGAGATGCGATCATCAGTCTATCTTCATTATAGTCTTTATGCTTTAAGGTTATCCCTTTTCACCTTAAAGCTCGACTATGGATACTTTAAGAATAGCGTCTTTATGTTTAATGTAATCTCATGATTAAGTCACACTTAATATTAAACGGACTTTCTATTCTAGGGACTTCATTATTTTGAACGTTACAAACATAATAAAGAAATGCCTATTATTATTAATAAATAAAGCACTAAAGTATTGGCCTCTAGGGCTTACTCCAACATTCCCCCCCAGAAGAAGAAGATAATCTACCGTGGATCCTCTTAGTGAATGGTGCCTCAAACATAAGAGGAAGTGGAGCGGGCGTAGTCCTTGAAGGACCTGACGGAGTACTCATAGAACAATCATTGCGCTTCGCCTTCAAGGCGAGCAACAACCAAGCAAAATATGAGGCTCTTATAGCCCGGATGAAGCTAGCAAGAGAGATAGAAGTTACATACCTGCGGGCGAAAAGCGACTCACAACTGGTGACCAACCAAGTATCTGGAGAATATCAAACAAAAGACCCACAGTTGATCAAGTACGTAGAGAAGGTACAGAGCCTGGCTTCACAGTTTAAGCATTTCGAACTCGTATACGTACCAAGAGAACAGAACGCCAGGGCGGACCTCCTGTCCAAACCAGCCAGCACTAAAAAACCAGGAAACAACAGAACCGTCATACAGGAAACAATAGCTAAACCAAGTGCGAAGACCGCCGAAATTCTTATGGTGGTAGAAGGCAGCAATTGGCAATACCCTCTGATCAGATACCTACAGGACGAAACTTTACCAGAAGAAAAGGAGGAAGCGGCGAGACTAAAGAGGGCCGCAATTCATTATGCTATGCTAGGCGACAGGCTATACAAGAGAGGATTTTCAATCCCATTGCTACTATGTGTGGGCGAGCTGGAGTCCCGGAGAATTTTGAGGGAAATACACGACGGATCATGCGGAAACTATATTAGCGAAAGATCGTTAGCAGGAAAGGTCATAAGGGCGGGATTCTTTTGGCCAACAATCCTAGAAGACACAAGGAGCTATGTTAGAGCATGCGATAGATGCCAGAGATACGCCGAGCTGCATCACGCCCCAGGCGAACCATTGAAGACAGTAATGTCCCCATGGCCATTCTACATGTGGGGAGTCGATATTCTAGGACCTTTCCCCGCATCACAAGGCTAGGTCAAATTTTTGATAGTAGCCGTTGATTACTTCACCAAATGGATCGAGGCGGAACCAGTAGCCACCATATCATCAGAAAAGGTAATACATTTTTATTGGAAGAAAATTATATGCAGGTTTAGACTCCCCAAGTTCATTGTCTCGGACAATGGAACTCAGTTCACCAACGAGAAAGTCATCCAATTCTGCGAAGGGCACGACATCATAAATACTCTCGTTTCAGTAGAGCACCCTCAAGCAAACGGACAAGCGGAGTCAGCGAATAAAGTGATTCTGAAGGCCATAAAAAGGAAGCTAGACAGAAGGGACAAAAACTGGGCCGAACCACTGGCGGCAATCCTTTGGTCCTACCACACAACAATCCAATCATCCACTGACGAGACCCCATTCAAAATGGTTTATGGGACAGATGCTATGATCCCAATAGAGATAGATCCGCCAAGTTGGAGGCGGGAAACAATAACAACAGCTGAAAATAAAATGGCGCTCAAGGAGAATCTAGATTTGCTTGAGGAGGTGAGAGAAGCTGCACACTTCAGGGAATTTGCGATGAAGCAAAGAGTTTCGCGGAAATACAACACAAGGGTGATGCCTAGGAACTTCAAGGAAGGCGATCTGGTTTTTATCGAGGCCTATCGTCTATTATCAAATTTTTTTTCGCTTCTTAGAAACGCTATAACAAAGAAACATAACTATATGATGGCGACCTAACGAAAGGTTAAAAACCAAAAATAAAATTATTCAAAGCCGCCATGTAAGACTAAGGCTTTAGCGAAGTAAAAATTGTAAAGGCCATCATATAAGACTAAGGCGTTGATGTGCAAAATTATTCAAAGCCGCCATGTAAGACTAAGGCTTTGGCGAAGAAAAAACTGTAAAGGCCATCATATAAGACTAAGGTGTTGATGTAAAAAATTATTCAAAGCCGCCATGTAAGACTAAGGCTTTGGCGAAGTAAAAATTATAGGCGCCATCATGTAAGACTAAGACTTTGATGTGCAAAATTCAATAAAGCCGCCATGTAAGGCTAAGGCTTTGGCGTGCAAAAATTATAAAAGCTCTAAGGCTTTGGCAGAGCATACCATTATAAACATGAAAGCAAAAGACAATTTTATTAAAAAGCCATAAGAGGCGAGAAACAGTACATCAGGCCCAAAGGCTTACATTAAGAAAGCCGACACGGAAAATCAAAAACACAAAAACAAAAAAAGATAAGAAGCTTAGAGACGTCGTTTGGGAGCCTTCCTGCCTAAAAGTCGGGACTCTTTCTCCTTAGATTCCACGGTAACTTACGATCCCTCCTGCACAGTGACTTGCGATCCCTCCTCCACAGTGACTTGCGATCCACCATCTTCTTCAGAAGTATAACCACTAGGATAGAATTCTTGGGGATTATAAGTTTTCAAAAACTCAGCATAGTCCTCATCAATGTCGTCAGAGCTGGAAGAATCTTGTGGAAGTGGCGGGTTCTTCGGCTTAACCTTCTTGGAATCTTGTGCACGGGTAGACTGAGACGTCGACCCCTCCAGTTTCTTCTTACCTCTCTGAGTTTTCAAATCCACACCAGTGCTTTTCCTTGAGCTTTTTCTAGCCATTTTAAAGTGGTGAATGACCGCAAAGAAAGAGGAAGATTCTTATTTATAGGCCAACATCTTAAAACCTAAAAAGGGTAACTGAACCCCGTAATAAATGCGGAAAGCGGTTGCAACCACCCATTTATTAGGGCGCTTATATCGATGGCAAAAAGAACAGGATATAGATAACTCCTAAAAATATTTGACCAAATAACGAAACAGGAGAAAGTTATGGATCGTCTACGCCAATTAACGTCTTACTAAACTATCAACTTAGTGGCGACATTCACTTCAGGGGGCGACGCAAACAACAGTACTCATTCATGACGATATAAAAGGGCGACTAAAACAAAGACATCCACTTTATAAATAGCAAAACGTCGTACACAGGCAAACAATCGTATCAAAGAAACGTAATGCGACCAAAAGAACTTGAGACTTCATCATCATTAAAGGTTCATATTACACAATCGCCCAAAAAGGGGAAATGCCAAACGGCCAAATACATCAATAGCGTTACAAAAGGACGGCCAGGCAAATATAGGAATAAAAATACAAATTTTAAGCTGGAAGGCGAGACACCAATTTTCCATCCTCAATCTTCTTAAGGAAATCTGCCTGGGCAAGAACATCGCCATCGATCTCGGGAAAGAGTACCCGAACCTGCTCTATAGCAGCTTGAAAGCCAACCACATATTTGCTGGCCATGTTCTCCTTCAACTCATCATTTTCCTCTTCCAGCTCCTTCAAATCGCCTTCCAATCTCTCCACCGCCGCCTGGAACTTTGACATGTCGTCATCCCGCTTATTGGCATCCTTCCAGATCTTCACTAAGGCCACGATCATATCATTATGAGCCGTTGACAGATTCCTTTTCTCCTTCCTTAAAGTGGAGATTTTCTTCTTCTCCTTCGCCAAACTCTTGTTAAAGCCATCTTGACTCTTCGCCAGTTGATCAGCAAGATCCTTCTCCAAATCCTCTTTAGCGGCGCCTACCTCTTTCTCCAGTTTCTCAGAAGCTTCTTTCTCTTGGCGGGCATACTGATAACTCATATTTTGTGAGTATAATTAGGCCCTTGACACTTGATTTATTGCCTGCTAATATGGTTTGCATTCAATGTTTAGGTTTATTTTAATGCTTTTATGAGTCTAGTATGTATTTAGGAATATAATGTAAATTCATCATGAAAAGAGTAGTTCTGGTGTCAAGACAGACCACTGGGTCATCTAAAAGGTCCAAGAGCCACTGCAAAGCGATAATCAGAGTCAAGACTATCAGTCCGTATAACTATGAATGATGGCTAGTAAGTCAAGTCAGCAAATGCCGCCACGTTAGAAGAAGATGATGAAATTGAGCGCTAACGCGAGGAAAGACAGCTGGCAGATTTCCCATGTGCAATTGTACTATCATCATACTAATTATTTGATGGGAATATGCTTTATTCTTTTGGGCCGTCTTATCCTCAATAGGGAAGGCCCAGGATCCAAGACAAGTGCTATAAAAGGGAGCCTTAAACCCTAAAGTTAGAGAGCTCAACCGTTTTGAAAGAACAAGAGATAAACCTAAGTGTGCCGCTGCTGCTTGCTGATTACCGGAGTCGTGACTGTTGTCGATACTGGAGCTTGAGACATCTTCTCTAGTGCCGTCACAGTTATAGGTTTACTTTTAGAATTCATTTTAATGTGTAAGCTTATTATTCTGGTTATTATGGTTTCTAAGCTCACCATGAGCTAAACTCTTGATGTTGAAAGTATGTGAAGTTTAATGAAGGTTTAATAGTATTCATGTGATGTGATGTGTGTATATTTACTCTTTTAGTTCATTTGATATTTTGTTATATATTTGCATCTAGGCTTGATCAACTTAGATCTGAATACAAGTTTATTGTTAAGAGACATCTAATCATAAATGGACTTAATGAACTAATATGGTTAAGTGAGGTATAGACATATATTCTCTTCTTAGACTTAGACATAAGCTAAGGCCATAGTAAGAACATAACCACGGATATTTGAACTGTAATGAAGTAAGTTCGACCTAGACATAGGATTCGTCTTATCACACATTGCATAATCTAACGTTGTAGACATACACCCTAAGGCAAGAGTTGCTTACAGGAGTCTTGCCTGCACTTATCATATCACACACCCACGTTAAACCGGATTTGAATGGATCATAGTTTCAACATACTTTCTCAACTGTTTTCTCAAAACCCTAATTTAATCATTCTTGCTGTTACCCAAAATTGCTATTTTTATTTATTTGTTATTAATCACTCATAAGCATAAAACTGTTTGGATTGCTATTGGAACTAAATTCCCTTATCACAATCCCTGTGGGATCGATACTTTTTCTTATTACTTGCTGCAAACATGACTGTGTATACTTGCACATAGCTTTTAAATACCACTGTCAAACAAGCGAACACGTTTTTGGCGATGTTGCCGGGGATTGTGCGGTTTTAAGTTCCATAGTTATTCATTTAGTTTTTAGCTTATTTGAGATTTAATCTGTTTCTGTCAATTGGTGTCAAGACAGGTGTGTAGACTTGTTTGTATGCGCAGGCTGTTATCACCAGAATTCAAACCAGATCATGAGATAGAAAGAACATTCAAAATCTTAAGAAGGAATAGAGAGGTGAATACTCAAGTTGGTGTGAATCTAGCTGAAGAAGAACGGTTTCACAACTTAGATCCGGAAGAAGATATGGCTGACCCTGAGGAAGTACCAATAGCCATGCCTGATATTATCGGCATAGCTAATGATAGGACAAGGAACATAAGGGATTATGGTGTGTTTGATCCAAATGCCATGAACACTGGGATAGTCAGACCAGAGATCACAGCTGCTCAGTTCGAATTCAAACCTATGATGTTCCAAATGTTGCAAACTATTGGGCAATTTTCTGGCGCAGCTACTGATGATCCTCACCTACACTTGAAGCAATTCTTAGAGGTTGCTAGTAACTTCAAAATTCCTGGGATTACTGATGACGCTTTCAGATTGAGGTTATTCCCTTACTCTTTGAGGGATAGAGCCAAAGGTTGGCTTAACTCACTAGAGCCTAATTCCATTGACACTTGGAATGCTTTAGCTGAGAAGTTCTTAGCCAAATACTTCCCTCCTGTCAAGAATGCTAAGATGAGGAATGAAATTACTTCTTTCAGACAAGGAGATGATGAGTCACTATTTGATGCTTGGGAGAGATACAAGGAGATGTTGAGACAATGTCCACACCATGGTATTCCAGTCTGTATTCAGCTTGAAACATTTTACAATGGTTGAACACCTTCATCAAGGAACATGTTAGATGCATCATCTGGAGGAGCTTTGCTTTCTAAATCCTACATTGAAGGATTTGACCTTATTGAGAGTATCACATCAAATACCTACCAATGGCCTACCATTAGAGCAAACCCTGCATCCAACACTTCAAAGAAACCAGCTGGAGTACATGAAGTCAGTGAAACTACAGCCCTAACTGCTCAGATTGCTCAGATCCACAATATGATGAAAACTCTGCACAGAATAACAGTCAACTGGAGGCAATACTGAAAAACTTCATGCAAGAGACAAAGAATTTCACAGCAGAGGCAAAAAACCAAATCTTATCCCAAGGAGTTAGTATCAAAAATCTGGAGAATCAAGTAGGGCAAATAGCCACTGCTCTCACTCAAAGGACTAGTGGAAGTTTGCCCAGCACTAATGAAGCACCCGCCTCTACTTCAAAGGACAAAGGAAAAGAAACTTGCAAGGCCATTACCTTGAGAAGTCGGACAGAGTATGAAGGGCCTAGCATGGGGACTATTGTGAATGAAGAAGCTCAAGAGAGATTAGCTGAAGATTCAACTGTCACTTTGGCAAGTCAACAGTCATCCCCTGCTACTGCCTCAAAGAAGTCAAGTCCAGATAAGGCACAAGAGTCGCCAGCTGTCAAGACACCTGTTGCCACCAAACCAGCTGCACCGAGCAGCCCTGTTCTAGTAAGAGAAAGACCACCTCCACCTTTTCCTCAGAGGCTAAGAAGAGTCAAAGAGGAGAAGCAATTTGACAAGTTCATAGAAATCATGAAGCAGTTACACATCAACATTCCACTCATTGAAGCTATTCAGCAGATGCCTAATTATTCCAAATTCATGAAGGATGTGTTAACTAAAAGAAGGAGGATTGGTGAATTTGAGACTGTTTGTAAGACCCAAGATTTCCACTGTACAGGTTTTTCTAAGGAACTTTAGTGTCGGCTAAGTTTTAGGGTTTTTGGTGAAGCGGTTTCGTGAGTATTGTCGCGTTAATAGAATTTTTGCTGAAATGGAGCCTGTTTTGTGCTCGTGCGCTGGAAAGGCACAGACTTTTGGGTCGTAGTCTTCTTTTGAGTATAAGAAGGTTTATGTGTAGTCAGAATCACGAGTTTTGGTTTATTCTGGTTTTTGAAAAAACGAGTAGGAATTTTACCCGCTGTTGGAAATTTTTACGATGTCTGAATTCCGTAGAAATTTAGATGGAAGTTTTATATATCGGCGTGAGTTAGGATATATTGTCAGAATAATTTTCAAGAGTGAGGAAGAAAATTATAGTCGGGGAAAAAGATTTAGCGATAATATTTGGAAATGGTTTACGACGGACGTTTATTTGATAGATTTTATATTTTTGTGATTTCCGTCCGTTAGCGAGGTGCGACTCGTTTACGAGCGAACGCGAGAGCTGAGATGTGAGGAAGCTTAGAAAATATCTTGTGAGGATAAACTTGGATTGATCCAATGGTTAGGAGTTAATCTTGCAACTTTATACTATGCAATCCAATGGCTAGGATTAAATGAGAAGATCTATAAGCCAAAGTCATGAGACTTTCCATTCCTTTTCTTTCATCTCACGTGAACTCCCTCTTTCCCTTGATCATCACAAAGACATTTCTTCTTAAGATTAGTAAGCTTAAAATCCATTTTGTGGGAGATCTAGAAGGAATTATGGGAAAAGCTTGGAATCAATATTAATCCTTGTGACTTGGAGGTGCTTATGAGCTAAGTTATATGGTAAGAAAAACTCTCCTTTCTCATTTTCTCTCTTTGGCCGTGAGGCCTTGTTGATTGTTGGGAGGAAGTTTTAAATTTTTCCTTGGTTAATATCATTAGATCCATGAGAGTTAGTAACTATCCATGCTAATTAGAGATAGATTTCATGTGTGAGTGCTACAAGATCCATGGGAGTTAGTAGCTAGGGTTTTTGAGAAAAAAATCTTAATTGATCAAGAACATGGATTTTTGCTTGGTGTTTGTGTTAATGATTTTGTTTTTGAGCGTTTAAGTAAAATGGATATTGGAATAATGATTTTGTTTTGAGAAACAAGAAAATTATATTTTTTTGTGTTCTTGAGAAGTTGAGGAACATTCTTAGAAATTTTGATTTGGTTTCCAAAATGCTTTGATTGAAATGATAAATCATTTTGGGATATTATAGGATGATGCTATGCTTTTAAAAATGAAAATTTTTGAGTGATAGTATGTTTTCTTTGTTTTGGCCGTGGCACTTAGTGTTTGTGTCCATGTTCTTTTCAAAAATTTTAAGTCCTATTGGGAGGCAATGAATCATGGTTTAAAAGGAATGTCTAATGAGGTTTTGTTTGGAAATGGAAATTAGTAACTTGTGTTTTAATTAAACAAGTTAATTGGTAAAGTTTTGAAAAGTGTTATGCTTTGATTTGAAATGGTTTTGGTGTAAGAGCTTGATCACTTTTGAGAAATTAATAATGGTTTAAGTATTTTAAACTATGTTTGATTTTTGAAAACAATGTTTTAGGTGTGATCTCAATACTGGCCGAAATTGAAAAGGGTATTTAGGTCCTTTTAAAATTGTTTTTGTGACCTGGAAAATTAACTATTTGGTCCGTCTTTTCGAGACGAAGATTTCGGTGTATGGCTCGTCTCGATCGGATAAAGAATGAACGAGTTATGGCCATTTTATTTGAAAGAAAAAAACTTGTAACTTGTAGCACAAGTAAACTTTCATTTTTGTGAAAAAGGTTGAAAGTTATTGTGTTGATTTCAAATGGTTTTAGTGTGTGAAATTGAGTACTTTGGGATTGGAAATAAAAGTGTTTCATAGTTTGTTTTGAAACGAAATTATATTCGCGTAGCGAGAAATAGTGCATTTAACCTCGTGAATTTTTAATCGTTATGGGGAGGACTCGTAATCACTATCTGAGAGTGTTAGAAAGTACCTTAGACCCCTATAGATTTTTGGGTTTTGGTTTCGTTTCAATAGAATACCGTGAGAGTATTTTATTGATATTACGCCGCTTATATTTTAGGAAGCGTGAATTGTAGAATTTCGCGAGAAAGGTTAACGGAAGCTTGCCGAGGTAAGGGCACCTTTCTTTTGTATTATTTTCCGTTGGTAGCATTGTGTGTATGCTTGTTGTGGTGTACTTTGAGTGCTTGGCATGTATATATTATGTATTCTCGTGATGAGAAATTGTTTAAAATACATGCGTTATTACATATGATTGTGAAAATATATGTATGAATATGAGATGGGATTACATATGCTGGATGATATGTAATTTGTGCATTAGCATAGATAAGAAGTATCGTATGCTCATGCACTCATAGTTGGTATTTGATCTAGGTGATTGTACCAGGTGATATCCCGCCTTTAATTGAGCCGGTATTTGATCTAGGTGATTGTACCCGCCGTTAATTGAGTCAGTATTTGATCTAGGTGATTGTACTCGGGGTATTCCACCAAATTGAGTCGGTACTTGATCTAGGTGATCGTACCCGGTGTTATCCCACCGTTAAATTCCGGAATTCATGCATGTGGCAGCCAGTGATTGGTGTCACGATCATGTAGAGTCTGCATTTGTAGGCTATGTGTGCATTTAATTATATCATGTACGTTGATGTGAAAATGTTATATATATATGCATACTTGTATTTTTGTGGTGACCCTTTCTTTCATTTGCGGGCTCATCCCACCCAGATGTTGGGCTAGGTCGTGGTGACGACGGTGGCTGTTCCGGGCCCCAGTGAGATGTTGGAGCCTTAGCTTAGTTAGACTATGCGCCGGTGTGGGTTGTGCACCGTGCTTTTTGGGTTAGGTATATAATTCCAACTTGTTTTGTTGTAAGTATTTGAATACTTTGACTTGGATTGTAATTATTCCTGAATACACTTTGCTTGTCGAAGCACCTATGGTAATGAGTTCTTTGTATATTTGAATGCCGGCTCATTTAAAATCTTTTATGCGTAACTCTGATGTGTATAAAAAAAAAATATATAATGCCTTTTCTGGCTTTTGAAAAACGGGTTGTTACACTGTTGCACTCACTCAAGAGTGTAGCCAGATGGTTCAAGGAAGGATCCCACCTAAACTGAAAGATCCAGGGTCCTTTATTATTCCTTGTACCATATGAGATGTTTATGTTGGGAGAGCACTTTGTGATCTAGGTGCTAGTATCAATCTTATGCCATTATCTATTTTCAAGAAGCTTGGCATTGGTGCTGCAAGGCCTACAACAGTCACTTTCCAGCTAGCAGATAGAAGTCTATGCTACCCTCAAGGGAAGATTGAAGATGTGTTGGTCAAAGTTGACAAGTTTGTCTTCCCTGCTGATTTCATAATTATGGACTTCACTGCAGATGATGATACCCCAATACTTTTGGGAAGACCATTTCTTACCACAGGAAGAACCCTGATAGATGTGGAGAAAGGAGAACTCACCATGAGAGTCAATGCTCAAGAAGTCATTTTCAATGTGCTGAAGGCCATGAGGTACCCTACAGAAGATGTGGAAGATGTTTCATTATTACAATGCTGCGATTCTCTGGTTCAGAAGCAATTTAACAAGAGTCAAGGCCCTTTGGTGAAAGAGTTAGTTCTATGTGAAGACAAGGAATTGGTATATGATGAAGCTGTTGGTAAAGATTCGACTCAGCCTAAGAATCTACAATGGGTTGACAGATATGAAGTTCTAGAGATGCCACCAGATATGAAGAAAGTGAACATTCCATCAGTTTTGAAACCACCTACTTTGGAGTTGAAACAATTGCCAGCTCACTTGAAGTATGCATTCCTGGAGTCAAGTCATCAGTTGCCTGTCATTGTTGCTGCTGAATTGACAGATCAACAAGAGTCAAGTCTATTATCCCTGCTCTCAAAGCACAAGAAGGCCATAGCTTGGCAAATGGCTGATATCAAAGGGATAAGTCCCACTGTTTGTATGCACAGAATTCTTTTGGAAGACAATGTTAAGAACAATGTGGAATGTCAGAGAAGGCTTAATCCCATAATGAAGGAAGTGGTAAAGAAAGAAATTATCAAATGGTTAGATGCTGGTATTATTTATCCCATTTCTGATAGCATATGGGTGAGTCCTGTCCAATGTGTACCCAAGAAAGGAGGCATTATAGTGGTTGCCAATGAGAAGAATGAATTAATTCCAACAAGGGCTGTGACCGGATGGAGAATCTGCATGGATTATAGAAAGTTGAACAAGGCCACAAGGAAAGATCACTTTCCTTTGCCTTTTATAGATCAGATGTTGGATAGATTGGCTGGTACAGAATTCTATTGTTTTTTGGATGGTTATTCTGGTTACAACCAAATAGCCATAGCTCCTGAAGATCAAGAAAAGACCACATTTACTTGTCCCTATGGTACCTTTGCCTTTAGGAGGATGCCATTTGGGCAATGTAATGTTCCAGCCACATTTCAAAGATGCATGATGGCACTGTTCTCTGATTTAATTGAGTATGCAATGGAAGTTTTTATGGATGATTTTTCAGTCTTTGGAGAATCATTCCAAGAATGTCTCAAGAACTTGGAGCTAGTGCTGATCAGATGTGAGGAAAGCAATTTGGTTCTCAATTGGGAAAAATGTCACTTTATGGTTAAGGAAGGTATTGTCTTGGGGCACAAAATTTCAAAGAAAGGGCTTGAAGTGGATCAAGCCAAGGTAGAAGTTATCGAGAAATTGCCTCCCCCTACTAATGTAAAAGGAGTGAGAAGTTTCTTAGGCCATGCTGGTTTCTATAGGAGGTTTATCAAAGATTTCTCCAAGATTACAAAGCCCCTATGTCAACTGCTGCAGCATGATGTGCCATCCAACTTTACTGAAGATTGCTTAAGAGCTTTTGAAATTCTAAAAACAGCTTTAGTCACGACACCAGTTATCATTTCTCATGACTGGTCAAAGCCATTTGAACTTATGTGTGATGCTAGTGACTATGCTATTGGAGCTGTTTTGGGGTAGAGGCACGCCAAGGTTTTTCACGCAATCTACTATGCATGTAGAATTCTCAATGAAGCTCAACTCAACTATACAACAACTGAGAAGGAACTATTGGCAGTGGTGTTTGCATTTGACAAGTTCAGATCTTATTTGGTTGGGACCAAGGTAGTGGTGTATACTGATCATTCAGCCATCAAGTACCTCATTGCAAAGAAGAATGCCAAGCCAAGGTTGATCAGATGGGTTTTGCTTCTACAAGAATTTGATCTCGAGATCCGAGACAAGAAGGGAGTGGAGAACCAAGTAGCAGATCACCTATCAAGACTCCCAGATGAAGTCCAGAGTCAAGACAGGTATGTGATTAAGGAAGAATTTCCAGATGAGCAACTGTTAGTGATAACAGGAGCCAATACTCCTTGGTATGCTGACATTGTCAACTATTTGGTTAGCCACATTGTTCCCCCAGAACTTAACTTTCAACAAAGAAAAAGATTTTTACATCAAGTTAAGGAGTATTTCTGGGATGAACCTTTTCTTTATAAAAAGTGTGCTGACCAAATGTTGCGCAAGTGTTTAGACGACCAAGAGGCAAAACTGGTGTTGACTAATTGCCACTATGCACCTCATGGTGGGCATTTTGGAAGCACCAGGACTGCTGCCAAGATACTACAATCTGGTTATTACTGGCCTTCGATTTTTAAAGATGCTTATGATTTTGTGAAACAATGTGATAGATGCCAAAGAATGAGTAATGTCTCCAGTAGACAGGAGATGCCTCTTACCAACATTTTAGAAATTGAATTATTTGATGTTTGGGGCATTGACTTCATGGGGCCATTTCCCAATTCTTTTGGCAATCTATACATTCTTGTTGCTGTGGATTATGTTTCCAAATGGGTGGAAGTCATTGCTTCCCCCACTAATGATGCAAGAGTGGTAACCACCTTTTTAAAGAAAAATATTTTTATCCGATTTGGCACTCCAAGAGCCATCATTAGTGATGAAGGCTCTCATTTTTGTAACAAAGTTTTTGAGGAGTTGTTGGCCAAATATGGGGTAAGACATAAGGTTGCCACTGCTTATCATCCTCAGACAAGTGGGCAAGCAGAGCTATCCAATAGAGAGATAAAAAGAATTTTAGAAAAAATGGTAGACCCATCTAGAAAGAATTAGTCTAAGCTCTTGGATGATGCTCTGTGGGCCTACAGGACTGCTTTTAAAACACCTATAGGAATGTCCCCATTCAGATTAGTCTTTGGCAAAGCTTGCCACCTACCAATTGAACTCCAATGTAAAGCCTTTTGGGCCACAAAGAAATTGAATTTTGATTATGAGGCTACTGGTAGGGCAAGACTGTTGCAACTAAATGAGTTGGAGGAACATAGGTTGTTTTCATATGAAAATGCTGAGCTATACAAAGCTAGAACCAAAGCTTGGCATGATAAAAAAATTCAAAGAAGAGACCTAATTGAGGGACAACAAGTTTTACTTTTTAATTCAAGATTGAAATTGTTCCCTGGTAAGTTGAAGTCAAGATGGTCAGGCCCATTTAAACTTTTAAAAATTTATCCATATGGAGCTGTTGACCTTCTTGATGAAGGAACTGGACATGAATTCAAAGTCAATGGACAAAGAGTGAAGCATTATTGGGGTGATGACTCAAGGATGAGGGTCACCACCACCTTTGATGAGCCTTGATTATGTGGAGATAAGTCTGGCCGAGGACTTTCAAAACCAAGCGCTACTGGGAGGCAGCCCTGGTTACTAATGTAAATAGTTTTTGTTTTGTTTGTGTAGATAACTTTTGTTTCAGAAAAGGCAAGATAACTAAAGAAAAGGCTGTTGTGCAAAGTTGTCAAGGCTATGGTTGACTGACACTAAATTGGGTGCGAATCTATAAGCCCCAGGTGTCTTGTCAATGGGTTTTCTAAACTCCGGAGTTGAAGAGTTCGTGGAAAATAGCTGTCATTACGCCAGACACACGCTTTTGACATGTGTCCAATAAGCACTGATCTGTCAGGAAAGTGGACAACACGCGCCAGCGTGACTACTCCTTATCTTTTGAGTAAACGGTTGTGTAACCGCTACAACCCACTACTTTTTCAACTGCCATCATTACCTATACCATTACTCAACCTAGTTATTTTTGCAACGGATCTCTCTTAGATTTTGCTCAGATTTTTCAACTTCCCATTACTCTATATAAAACCCCTCTTTTAACCCTAAAACACTTTTACTTTACTTAATCCTAATTTCTGAGAATCTCCATCGTACTTCACCTTTTCTCCAAAACATTCAACTTCTAAATTTTCCCAAACACTTTCCTCCAATCACCATGACCAAGAAAGCTACAGCCATGTCACCCGTTAACTCTTCTTTTGATTCCGACTATGACACGTTTGTCAACGTCGATGATGAAACCCGTTTCTCCACCTACATCTCATCAAAATCGTTCTTCACTGAACGAAGATTTGTCTTCAGTATGGATGATGCTAACCCTATGATCCCCGAGGAAATTTCTACCATTATTAATGGCCTCGGATGGAAGAAATTGGCAAAACAACCTCAGTCCTACAATGCTCAGATGGTGAAGGAATTCTATGTTAACCTCACCAACCCAAGCCAAAAGAAGAGGGAAGTGGTTGTTAGAGGCAAAAGGGTGTTATACTCTGAAGCCAACATCAACCGTTTCTTTGGTATCAAGGATGAGGAAGATCAATTCGAAGCCACTCTAGCCTCCATGACTGATGAAGAGCTTACCAATGTGATGAAGAGTTTAACAGTGGAAGAGACAAATTGGAATCATAAGAACAGAGTGAATGAATGGTCTGTCAAGAGAATGAGCCTAAAGCCGATGATGAGAGTTTGGTACTAGTTTTTGAAGCACTAAATCCTGCCAAATACCCACAATGAAACCATTAACAAGGCTAGGCTGGTGCTACTGCATTGCATCACTTGCATGCATCATGTCAATATAGGAAGAATCATTTCCCAAGAGATCATCACTTGCTCACAAAAGAAGGAAGGTATGCTATACTTCCCATGCTTGATCTCTGGGCTTTGTAAGAAGCAATTGGTACCTCAGGATGGAAAAGATGAAATGCTAAAGCCAACTGGAGGTTTTGATGCAAGAGCAATAGAAACTTTGATGAAGGGTAATACAGGTAGGAATCCAAGACTGCAGTTGTTTGCTGCTGAGGCTAAGGTGCCTGCTGATGCTGCTAGCTCGCCAGAAGTCATGGCTGAGCTTAGCAAAATGAGGAAGGATCATAACGAAAAGGAGAAACTTTCTGAAGAGAAGGATGTGAATGAAGAAGGGCCGGAAGGACAAGGCCACAAGACTGATGAGCAGATAACAACTGACCCGCCTGTTGAGCAGGCAAAATTGAAGAATGATGACCCTGTGCCTGAAGAAGGCAATGCTGCTAGTGGAAGTGCTCCAGGGGGAGATCAGTTGGCGACGACGGAAAATGCCATAGCTGGGAATGAGTCTTCAATCTTAGGGACCATTCTGAGAAAGAAGAGAACTACAAAGAGAAAAGCTATGCCACAGGCAACTGCTGACATTCCCGTGGGTACCGATCCTAAGCCAACTAGATCAGCGCCAGTGGAGGAAGAGAAGGTTGATGAGGGGGTTTCCAACGTCGTTGGCCCCAAGAAGAAGAAGCAGAAAGTCCCACCTACGGCAGTGAGGAGAAGCAATAGGCCTAGAGCCTAAGTGGTATCTGTCTTACCCTGTCTTTTATTTTCTGTTTTTAAGTTTTTGTTTTGAGTCTGTCTTGTCTGTTATTGCCTTTCCCTTGTTACAGTGGGGACAATGTGTAATTTAAGTTTGGGGGAGAAGCATAATAAATTGAGTCTGTTTTGTGTATGTTTGTTAGAGAGTCAGATCACAGTTAAGTTAACATGATAAACATTCTCTTGACATGCAATGAAGTTTTAAGATTATAAGTGGATGTAGTCTAGGATTGGTGAAATTTTTGGAAATTCTTGTTTTTGATGTTTGATTTGATAACCTCTGCACATTAATGCACACTGCTGATATTTGTTGACCTTAGAATTGATTGGGTAGGTCTTTAGAATACACAGTCACTACCCTAAGTTATCTGAGTATGGACTACAATTAAGGGAATGATTTAGCTCAAGTTTGGGGGGAAGAGTTAGGAAAAGATTGTATAGGCATGACTAGATAAAACAATGATGGGGCACTACATAATAATATGTATAAAAAAAAAGACAAAGAGAGAGTAAGTCCTTGTGCCCGAAACTGGAAGGACATAATTAAAGGTTCCTGTTACCAAAATGGGGGAACAAATGCTGTGTAGGGTACTCTATTCGGAGTAACAGGTTGGACTCATTACAAGTGAGATCCCGTCAGGTGAAAAGGTAGAGTAGCACCTAAAGCATAAAAATGAATGAACTTGAATTTATGTTTTTTTTCTTCTTTCCATCTTCATTGCACTGTCTGATCTTTTCTCATTTCATACTATTGTTAATGGTTATACTGTCTTGTGCATGGATCTTCTGGTTGTTTTTACAGGAATGGCACCAAAAATTTTCCAAAGCGGAAAGCGAAAGAAAACCAATACCTCTGCAGCACAACAAGACCAACCAAGATCCTATGACCCCCAACGATTCAAATCTACCTATCATCAAGACAGATACAAGGAGTTGCTTCCAAACACCATGTAGACTGAGAAAGTGTTTGACATATCCCCTCAAGGACCTTACCAAGAAGTTGCCCACCTCTTTCTCTATCAAAAATGGGAAAAACTCCTCCACCCACCAACCAACATCAATGCTGAGCTTGTGCGTGAGTTCTACGCCAATGCTATTCAAAACAATCTCACTGATCCCTTTGAACACTCAACATGGGTCCGTGGGCGGACAATTCGGTTTGATAGGGACGCCATCAATGACTACCTTGGTAACCCCTGCCCATTGGCTGATGAGGATGAACTAGATGAGTTTCATGACCTCCTTAACAAAGGAAACTTCAATCATGAGGAAATCAAGCAAACCATCCTTCTTGAGGGTGCTAATTATGATATTAGTTCTTAAACCGGGAGAGAGTACCGATGCCGTTATAATCTGATGACACTCCCAGCCAAGATTGTCCTCAAACTCATCCTTCATAACATTCAGCCCAATAGTCACCTCTCCGACACCACCTTAGATGTCACCCCATTGATCTTCTACATTCTGAAAAAGAAAAAGGTTGACATTGCTCGCACTATTGCTGAAGAGATGAAGAGAATGACACTTCAAGGAATAAGTGAGGCCAAAACTCGTCTCTCTTTTCCCGGCCTCATCATGGGTTTAATCCAAACAACTCGAATGACTTTACCAAGTGTTGTGCATGAAAAACTCAGAAACCCCATTGATGACATCTTCATTGCTCGTCACATAGAAAAGAAAACGAAGAAGGATAGCCAGACATCTACTTCTCAAGCTGCAGTCCCTCCACCTGAACCACAACTTGAACCACAGCCTGAGCCACAACCATTTCCACCTCCTGCTTTTGATTTCCCGGCTTATGCTCAGTGGCAATACCAATGCCACACACACACATGGGATTTGATGGAGGCCGGTAATCGTGCCAACACACACATTCAACAATCCCTTTATCAGCTGCACCAACAAGCCGGTTATCCACCTGAGGTGATGAGTAAGTTTATGACACCCAAAGCGTTTCAAGCTCATGTTGCTTGGCCTGGGGTCAGGCCAAATGCTTTCGGAGGGGATGGAGCTCGTGGTATTGATGAGAGGGCTGAAGGTGAAGAAGCTCAAGGTCATGGATCTAATGAAGACCTTGATGAAGACGATCCAAACAAAGTGTTCAGTGCAAATACCTCGCGCAGTGATAATGACAGTGGCAGTGGATCAGATTACATGGAGGATTGAGGAGGATGAGAAAAGACTTGAAAGCTCACCATCTATTCAGTGATTTTATTTTTAAGCTTTCAGTCAAATCTTTCTTTCTCTGTTATATTTAGTTATGCTTCTGAACTATGTTTACTTTGGCACTTATAATTTCTAACTATGCTATGTTCGTATTGTTTTGATGTCGTATTGTGATGTAGTATTGTGATGTATTTTAAACAATGTGTTGTACAAAGTTGCAAACCTTAATTTGCGTTTTGAGTATTTTGAAAGTGTGGAAGTTTATTTTGTTCTATTACTCTTGCTTGTTTTGAAAACAAATTGTTTGAATGAGAGCCAAAGTTGAGCAAGGCCTCAAGTTGTATGATGATGATATGTAGTTAGTGACAAAGCGCAAAGCCAAGGTACAAGTTTCCAGTTTTTCTAGATGTTTACTTAAATCTGAAACAAGTACTTTGCATAAATTTCATGTCATTTAGTTCTCCGCAATAACATAATTGTTTGAGAACCACTTAGAACTAGCCTAAAGGTGAGGAGACCTCAAATTGTTTATACTATATGCAGGAGACCGACATTCATTGTTTAACTCGGTCGTTTTATGTCAAATCTGATAATTGTTTTAATTTGTATGAAGCATGGAAAGGATTAAGGCATTCTTTTTTAATTGAGTGAAACACTTGACCATATGAAACCTACCTTGTGAGAAGAATGAGTATTTGCTAACCCATTTGAACCAAAATTATTAGAATCCTCAATTATGAACTGTCAACATCTACAAGCACAATGCTTAATGAAATTACTTGAGATTAAAATCTGTTCAAAATTTCATGTACTATAGGATTCTGATATTGTTTAAATTGCTGAACCCTAAAACCTTTATGATTTTGTCCCTTGCCTTAGAATAAGGGAACATTCAATAATAGGGTTATAATTCTGTTCAAGTTGGGGAGAAAAGAAAGATCTTGGCATACTTGAAGATATTAAAAAAAAAAAAAATTTATATATAAGTTGTCAAGATTTTCAATAAGAAAAGAATGTGCATCATGAGAAAGGAATGATATATGTATATAAGTTGTCAAGATCAAGATGTTTGTGTGGAATAAAAAGGGGAATCTTGTAAATTTACCTTTTGAATGTAAATAGAAGGAATGTTCCCTTATGCTTGGCCTTTTGAATTCTATAAACCCACAAATGTCCTTTCATTTGGAACCAAGCCCAGTTACAACCTTAAAAGACCTTTTGATCCATGCTTTGTGCTTTTTGAAATGATAGTTGGATGGACACATAACTTGATTGGAATGTTAACTTGATTGCCGGATGTGTGTTCATAACCCTTACTCATTGATTTACTTTGTCATCTACTTACAAAGAAGTGTGTTAGGTGTGGTTCATGAATGAATGTGTTATTGACTTGAATTATGTGACATAAACTTTCTGCTTAGGACTTGTCTCATATTTGCAGTAGATTTCTGGAAAAGTTGGAAACTTCAGACTTGCCCGCGCATTCACTTTTGAATCATACACTTGAAAAAAGTTTTCAAAATCTTTGTATTAGTGTCTTGTAATTAGCTTGTTCCTTTTTCAAATCTTTTGTTTGAGGACAAACAAAGAGCTAAGTTGGGGAGAGTTTGATAAGTGCCAAAAAGTAGTTAAATTTACATTGCATTTTAGGCACTTTTGTTACTTGTTTCACAAGTTATTGAGGTAAAGCCGAGAGAAATGGTATAACTGCCCAATTACGCTTTTTATATCTTACTCTACCCATTTGTGCAGGACTTTTAAGCCAAGACACCAAGCAAAGAAGAAAAACAAAGAAAAGTTCAAAGAGTAACTCGCCATGGCGGATTCAAGGCGAGACAGTGGCGAAAAAGAGGCAGAGAGCACCAACCCAACTCGCCCTCAATGCGCCATGGCGAGTGGAAGGCGAAAAATATCGCCATGGCGGGCGAAGCACTCGCGAGGCGAGAAAAGGCGGTCAAAACTCTTCAGAGCTGATGTGGCAAAACCCACTGGTGAAGTAACAGCAGCTCGCCATGGCGCATACACAGCTCGCCATGGCGAGCGTATCAGAACAAAACATTATAAATAGCCATTTCAGTCATTTTTTAGGGCATCTTGTAATATTTTTAGAAAGGAATAGGGCTAAGTTCAGAGAACAATATAGAGTGAGAGTGATAGAAGGTGGATTCTTCCATCTTTGTTGAGAAATCACAAGTTTGTTCATGAATCTTTATCTTCTACTTCAATCTTGCAAAGTTACCATGATAATGAGTAGCTAAATCTCCATTGTTAGGATTAGAGGTACATGATCAAGTTAAATATGTAATCTTTTGATCTTTAATATATGATTCTAGCATTTGATTTGATATTGATGAGATTCTTGCACTTTATACATATGTTTGATTTAAATTGCTATTGAAAAATACTTTTGAATCTTGATCTAGAATAATCATCTATCAAAACATAAATCCTAGACATGGGATTTAAGTCTTGATAATCACTTTTAAGTATCTAAGCTTCATGCTTTTGTATCATTTAATAGATGGAGAAATCGTCGATTAAATGATACGATTGACTATTGAATCATTTGATAGTTTGGGAAATCGACATTAAACGATGCAATAGAACTTACAATATTGTTTAGACATGAATGATGTTGTTGAAAGATATGTGATAATATCGATTAAAAGCTAGAATTCATACGTGTGGTCATTAGAATATATGTGATGCTTGGTCAACGAACTCTAATCCTAACAAGTTTCAAGCCTTATTACTTTCGTATTTTATTTTCCGCAAGTATTCCTTTTAGTTTAAACAAACAACCAAATCAATCTTTAACTTGAAATGATAATCGAAGTTGAACGGTTTATGATATCGCACTAGTCCCTGAGGAGACGATTTTTAATACTTACTTTTGCTTGATAGAAAAATACTTCAACAAAATGGCGCCGTTAGATTCTTTAACCTAGCATGGTATTTTTCTTGATATTCTTGATTTTCCTGCTGCATATGTTGCATCTGTTGCACAAATTGTTGGTTTTGTTGTTGCATCAGCTGCTGCATTTCCATGAAATTAATCATGGTATCCTCCAATCTAGCCTCTATGTAAGTTTCTGACCCCATAGTTGATTGCTCATACGGTTCAGGAGGGTAATAATATGGAGTCTGACCATAATTTTCAAAAGGATATTGTTGATATGAATCATACTCATCAGGAGTATAGAAGTTGTTATAACCACGATCAGTCATGACTTTGTTTGTGATGGGGCATCTGAAAAAGGATCGAACAAACAAGAGAATATTTCTTTGACTAGCAAAGAAGGATTAGTGCAGACCATAACTATACAATATAAACAAATACTTAAAAGAATACAAATTGTTGCAATGCTTCAATATCTAAACGCCAATCCCCGGCAACGGCGGCATTTTGTTAAAGTACAAAAGTAAGTATGTTTTTATCGTATCCACAGGGACTGGTGTGATATTAAAACCGTTCAACAACTAATATTGTTTTAAGTATAGAGAAAGAGTTGTGTTTGTTAACATTCAAACTCACAACACAAATTAATTGAGGGAAGAAATAACAGAGACAATCTATTGGAATTAGATATCGTTAACTACTCTTCTAATGCAACCTCTTAATCGATTATATACTTTCTAAATTTCAATTATGCTCTCACTTATCGCTCACATACGTGTCCGTGTCCAGAACACGACGAGAATCACGTTATACCTATTAACCCTCGATGTCTCGAGTGATTAATCAATATAACGGCTATATTGTATTGCTTAAACTCCGATGTCTCGGACAATTTAACCAACACAATAGCATTAAGTTTCGATAGTGTATGTGAATGTGAACCTAATACTATCCCTAGCAATTAACATTCACATATGATTTTATTTCAGTTCTCTTAAACAAAAAGTCTATGTCTAGAACTTTCTGAATCAAATAATCAATTTCGGAGTTTTACGTCGGAAAAGCATTAAGCACAGAAATAAACCATCAACATAATCAAAATAGAGATTATATGTAATCAGCCAGATTAAAAGTTTACATGAGAATTTAATTAACAAAACCTAATCCCAATAACAGAGAGAATTAGTTACACATAATAACCTTACAGTACATAACTAGAAGAGATGGAAAGATGAATCGGTGATTCCGCCGCTCCTCTTGGTCACTCTCTGCCTCGTGGGAATTGTCTGCTCCTTCCCTCTGTTTCTCGTGTGTAAGAATGAAATTCCATCTCTTAAGTTCTAATTCCCCTTTTATAATTTTCCTAAGCCGCCTTGCTTGTGAGATTTTGCTTCACTGAAAGGGTTTCTTCACATGTGCACCGCCTGCTTCTTTTTCTTGCCACTTGACTGCGTTTTGTATTTCATTTTGTTACTTGGTTACTTTCTCTTAATTGTGTACCTATTACTTTACAATCATACATATACATTACTACTAATAACATTAATAATAATAATTAATATATAATAGTTATTATAAGTTTGGTATATTTGACACAAAATTAAGTTAATAAGTGTCTTTAATTTAAATTAATTATAAGAAAAATTGACACTTTCAATTAACTCATAAAAACCTACAAAACTGAAGTGAAATAGATAAAAAATAACTAAAATACTAAATTGCTAGTAAAGACTAATATTTACAAATAGTGGGGGTTTTTACTTCAAATAACTTACAAAATAAGTCAATAAGTGCTTAAAATATATATGTAAATTAACTACTTTTTAGCACTTATCAGTAGTGTCCCTGCATCTAATGATCAAAAAGCCTGCTGAAACATGAAAAGAATGACTCCCCCTCCTTGCTGAAGGCTGAACCCAAACTCTGAAGTGTAGGAAAGAAAAATGGTAGCTTAGTGTCTTGACTGTGTAGATTTAGAGAAGGACTGACTTTGGTTGACAGTAGGAAGCAGTTCACACACACACGCATGGTTGTTAATGATGACTGAAATACAAGAGTTATGCCAATCTTTGAAATACAATCTGAAGCTTGAAGCTTATGATCTGAATGTGCCATTGTCATGTCAATAGAGTGAGTAGCTTGTTAATTTCTTTGCTTTCTACCGCATTACCTGAGGACAAGCAATGATTCAAGTTTGGGGGTGTGATAACTCATATTTTGTGAGTATAATTAGGCCCTTGACACTTGATTTATTGCCTGCTAATATGGTTTGCATTCAATGTTTAGGTTTATTTTAATGCTTTTATGAGTTTAGTATGTATTTAGGAATAAAATGTAAATTCATCATGAAAAGAGTAGTTCTGGTGTCATCTGGCGTCAAGACAGACCACTGGGCCATCTAAAAGGTCCAAGAGCCACTGCAAAGCGATAATCAGAGTCAAGACTATCAGTCCGTACAACTATGAATGGCGGCTAGTAAGTCAAGTCAGCAAATGCCGCCACGTCAGAAGAAGATGATGAAATTGAGCGCTAACGCGAGGAAAGACAGCTGGCAGATTTCCCATGTGCTATTGTACTATCATCATACTAGTTATTTGAGGTGAATATCCTTTATTCTTTTGGGCTGTCTTATCCTCAATAGGGAAGGCCCAGGATCCAAGACAAGTGCTATAAAAGGGAGCCTTAAACCCTAAAGTTAGAGAGCTCAGCCGTTTTGAAAGAACAAGAGAAAAACCTAAGTGTGCCGCCGCTGCTTGCTGATTACCGGAGTTGTGACTGTTGCCAATACTGGAGCTTGAGACATATTCTCTAGTGCCATCACGGTTATAGGTTTACCTTTAGAATTCATTTTAATGTGTAAGCTTATTATTCTGGTTATTATGGTTTCTAAGCTCACCATGAGCTAAACTCTTGATGTTGAAAGTATGTGAAGTTTAATGAAGGTTTAATAGTATTTATGTGATGTGACGTGTGCATGTTTACTCTTTTAGTTCATTTGATATTTTGTTATATATTTGCATCTAGGCTTGATCAACTTAGATCTGAATACAAGTTTATTGTTAAGAGACATCTAATAATAAATGGACTTAATGAACTAATATGGTTAAGTGAGGTATAGACATATATTCTCTTCTTAGACTTAGACATAAGCTAAGGCCATAGTAAGAACACAACCACGGATATCTGAACTGTAATGAAGTAAGTTCGACCTAGACATATGATTCGTCTTATCAAACATTGCATAATCTAACGTTGTAGACATACACCCTAAGGCAAGAGTTGGTTACAGGAGTCTTGCCTGCACTTATCATATCACACACCCACATTAAACCGGATTTGAATGGATCATAGTTTCAACATACTTTCTCAACTGTTTTCTCAAAACCCTAAATTAATCATTCTTGCTGTTACCCAAAATTGCTATTTTTATTTATTTGTTATTAATCACTCATAAGCATAAAACTGTTTGGATTGCTATTGGAACTAAATTCCCTTATCACAATCCCTGTGGGATCGATACTTTTTCTTATTACTTGCTGCAAACATGACTGTGTATACTTGCACATAGCTTTTAAATACCACTGTCAAACAAGCGAACACATACACCATCTGGTTCAATGCCAAACACTTCAGACCGGTTCCAACGGCGAGCTTCTGAAGCTCCTCTAAACTTAGCGCATCCAGCCGGGATGTGCAGCCCTTCAAGTTATCCGCAACGAAGGCTATAGGATCAAAGTCTTCATTCCAGGTAGGGTGCGGTTCGCGCCTCGAGTTCTCCCCTTCAGGCGCGGCGGAGTCTACCGCTTCGCCTTTCGACTTAGCTGGACTCACATGAGTAGAGGCTCGGCTACGAGTACTTCTTCCGCCCTTGGCCATAGGAGGAGGCCTGTGCTCTTGTACCTCATCATCACCCTCTTCGTCCACAATCTCCACATCGTCTCCCAGACGAGCAGCTTTGTTTGAAGTGGAGGCAGTCTCATTCTTCCGCCCCCTTTTCGTTCCCTTGCCCTTTTCCGCCACGATAACTTGCGAAATTGGATCCACAGAGGCGTCAGGCGCTGCCATCTTTTGTTTCGCCCTAACCAAATAGGAGGCGAACTCGTCATCAGAAATTGTCTTCATTTTTTCTACAAAAAGTAATCAAAACGTTAGTATGAGATCCAAAAAGCTACATAAAAATAAACAGGTAAAGACAACAAGCTGGAACTTACTCAAGTATTCAACCACCCCATTAGGGTTGGTCTCAAGCCTTACAAGTACCTTCGTACTGAGAATGTCGAAGGAATTAAGAAACGCAACTGTTTCCATCTCGAAAGAGGATAAATGGTCAGCATCAGGGCCTTTGATCAATCTAGGGTTGGGGGACCAGTAAAACGGAAATAGGGGAGTCCCGTCACTATCATACATCACATCTTGGCAGTTAGGACCACCACGAACTCTATAGAAGGAATCTTGATAATGCTTAAAGTTGTTAGCATATAAGGCGAAAAGGGTCCTATGAGGCAACACGCATAACGACACCAGGCGATCAGTAGTGAAGCTCTTGACATGGTAGAAAGAAAAGAAAACGCCTATGCTGGGCGTCAAACCCAAGGCGAGATAAATAATCTGGTAGGCTTTAGCAAAACCCCAACTATTAGGGTGAAGCTGAACAGGAGCGACGTTTAAAGTATGAAGGAGGGACACCTCAAAAGGGGTAAAAGGAAACCAGAGGTTGAAAGTCTGCACAACTACTCCGTACATCAAAAAGTAATGGGGTGGATCAAGGTTAACTATAGTGGCGAGGTCACTGACACCTACAGGCTCGACGATGACGTCGTTCTGTTTTCCGGAGCCGGATAGTTTGATGGCTCCCCTAAGAGTTTGAATACTATCTGGAGAATGAAATTTCAATTTGGTGAGCATCGCGGTAGTAGAAGAATCGAAAAGCACCAACTCTTTTCCTGTGAAAGATGAACACGGGATTATTACACAATCGCTATCACTACTACTACTGGAGGATTCGCTATCCCTCTCAACAACTGGGAGATTAAACATCTCCGAGATATACTTATCCTCATCAAGCGACCCATCCCTCCTAATACAAGGAAAATATATTTGGAGCTCGAAAGCGGATCCCAAAGGAGGAACCAGAGGAAAATCTCCTTCATCGCTTAGGTCGCGGATTATAACCATAACGAGTGGAAGAAAAAGTAAAGAGAAAAGGTACAAAGGAAAAGGAACTTATACCTCAGAGATACGAGTAGTGCTCGAGTGAAGGTTGGTCCACAAGCAAGGATGAATCTAATCGGAGTAGAAAGATGGCAACGCAAGTGAGAAAGAATGAAGTGAAAGAGTATAAGGGTTGGCGTATATAAAGGCGTGAGAAACCGTTCGTTTGCCCGAAAAATAAAAGAAACTGAACCATTCTAATACCCATTGGGTAATAACACGAAGGAAGACACGCTATCGACACGTGTCCCTGAACCAGGTAAAAAGAAAAAAGCAAGGAATGACATCATCAATCAACCTTTATTCAACATCAAATATCCTTCATTATTACAAGCATTCAAATCATACAAGGAAAAAGGGAAAAGACACTAAAACTACGAAATTGAGCAACGCACAAAGTAAAAAACATAGTCATCCTAAGGAAGGCTAAGCCTGGCCGGCGGCCTCCCTAACATTATCCCAGAGCTCTTCAATCTTTTGCCGGCACTCTCGGGCGATTTCCAAATCGCCATGGACATAAACATCTTCATCATGAACTCGCAGACGATCTTGTAGTTCTAACAGCGTGCGACGCTTCTCCAATAGCCTCATGATATCGTCTTTGATATCCTTTTTCAGTTGGCACTTTTTCGCCTCCAGCTGATCAATTTCTGCCCTCAGTTTAGCAAGCTGATGCTCAAGATTATCCTCCTCATCAAAGTAAACCGCCAAATTACTTTCATACATACGCATTCCTTCCTTCACCAGCCACATTTTGTCGAAAATTACTGCATTTGTCCTTTGGCTATGACAGCGCGACTCTTCCACCGCCATAATGAAGGGAAAGTCTTTTATCACCCGATCCCGTAGCGCCAGCAAGCAACCCAAGAATTCATGTTGAGGCGGAGTTAGTCGCCAGGAGTAGTCACGAAGATTCGTAACCATGGAGGCGAAATCTTCATAATCATCCATCAAATCTTCTAGTTCCTGTAAAAGCAAAGACCTCAGAGCATCAATTAGGGAAGCTACAGAAGAAGTCATGAGTAAAAGAGAAGTAGGGAATATGTGAAATGAAGTGGCCGGTCATCTCTTTTATACTAAATGAGAGCAGGAGCTTTTGAGTCTACGAAATAGGAGGAAATATCGGCCACCTAAACTGTAATCCCGTTTCCTCCGTCAGAAAATCACACTCAGAATCACATAAACTCGCCTAAACAATAGAACTGACCCAACGACACAAACTTATCAGCACTGCGCCTCCTCCGAGCCTTGTGCTTGGGGGGCTGTGTACCGGACTGGACGATTTAGGCCCAATTGATAAGAGGCCCAATTCTCTATGACCCGATTCGCCCATACCAGGCCCACCTCGCCTCACTCACTCGTGCTTCCCTCGTGACCCATGATCATCACCTATAACCGTATGCTACACATGGATCACGTGCATAAATGGCAGTTATGAGAAAGTGGCGCCAAATGTACCCCCCACTTTCCCTCATCAAGGATGGTGGAGTGTGAAGTAACCGTCAAGCACCCCACTCTCTGGGGGAATCGTGGGTTGAGCTGGAACTATTCTTTGGCTCTATAAATACAACCCCTAAATGCAATTTGAAAACTAAGCAATATCACCATTTCATATCATTGCATAATCTTAACCCTTAGCAAATATACACCCCTTAGTGTTCTATCAGGAACAGCACTCATAGAGAGTATTACTGCCAACACATATCAGTGGCCTATAACTAGAGAAAATATTGCTCTAACTACTCCAAAGAGGCCAACTAGTGTGTATGAAGTTAGTGAAACAACAGCCATTGATGCTCAAGTTGCTCAAATTCACCACATGATGGAAACTCTGCTCACTCCTCCAGCCTTGCCGGAAGTTGTCGCAAAGCCAATACAAGTAATAACAGATTCAACAGAAGTGGCATGTGTTTACCGTGGTGGTGCTCATCTATTTGAAGATTGTTCAGCAAACCCTGTGTCAGTCAAGTATGTGAGTAATTTCAGCAAAATAACAACCCATTTAGTCACACTTATAACCCTGGTTGGAAGAGCCATCAAAATTTTTCATGGGCAAATGCTCAAAATCAACAAAAGCCACAAGCTTCACAACCTGGCTATGCTGCTCAGTACAATAGCCAACTGGAGACAATTCCAAGGAACTTTATTCAAGACACAAAGAATTTTGCCAATGATACAAAGACAAAGATCTTAGCCTAGTGTGTGAGTATCAAGAATTTAGAGAACCAGGTAGGGCAGATAGCGACAACTTTGACTTCTAGGCCTAATGGAAGTTTTCCTAGCACTACTGAAACCCTTACATCTACCTCAATAGACAAAGGAAAAGAGACCTGCAAGGTTATTCATTTGAGAAGTGGAAATGAGTATAAAGGACTTATCATGGGGACTCTTGTAACTAAAGAACCACAAAGAAGACCTGTTGATGATCCTGCTGCATCACAGTCAAGACCTCAGTTATCCCCTGCTATCAACTCAGAAGAGCCAAGTCCTAGAACAGAGCCAGAGTCAACTGCTGATAAGACTCCCGACGACACAAAGACTGCTACCACAAGTAGTCTTGAATTGATCAGAGGAAGACCACCAGCTCCATTCCCTCAAAGACTGAGAAGAGCAAAAGAGGAGAAGCAATTTGACAAGTTCATTGAGATAATGAGGCAGTTACACATCAACATTCCACTAATTGAAGCAATACAACAAATGCCAAACTACTCTAAGTTTATGAAGGATGTGTTAAATAAAAAAAAGGAGGATTGATGAGTTTGAGACTGTTACACTCAATCAAGAGTGTAGTCAGATGGTACAAGGGAAGATTCCAACAAAGTTGAAAGATCCTGGAACAATTACTATACCTTGCACCATTGGAGATGTTTATGTTGGGAAGACACTATGTGATATTAGTGCTAGCATCAATATGATGCCATTATATATCTTCAAGAAGTTAGGCATTGGTGAGGCAAGACCCATAACAATTACACTCCAGCTAGCAGATAGAAGTCTTTGCTATCCACAAGGAAAAATTGAAGATGTATTGGTAAGGGTTGACAAGTTTATTTTCCATGCTGGTTTCATAATCATGGACTTCTTAATGATGTTGAAAGAGGAAAGCTCACTAGAAGGGTTGATACTCAAGAAGTTACTTTCAATGTACTGAAGGCTACGAGGTATCCTAATGATGAAGTGGAGAGTGTCTCAACACTCAAATAATTGGATTCCTTGATTTAGAAGCCACCAGACAAGACTCTTCCCCTGGTGAGAAAAGACTTAGCTCCTGATGACTGTAAGGTATTAATGCGAAAAGGTCAGAAAGTCTTACTTTATATATCTACGTTTAATTCAAATCATGATAAGTTGAAATCAAGGAGGTAGGCCCATTTAAAATTATAAATGGACAAGCGAAAGATTGAAACAATATATGGGTTATGTCTCAAGGTTGGGAGTGAACCAGCGAGGAGTCATTAATGGCCAGGCCATCATTGCCTTTAGGGTTTAGGGTTTAGGGTTTGGGGTTTGGGGTTTGGGGTTTGGGGTTTGGGGTTTGGGGTTTGGGGTTTGGGGTTTGGGGTTTGGGGTTTGGGGTTTGGGGTTTGGGGTTTGGGGTTTGGGGTTTGGGGTTTGGGGTTTGGGGTTTGGGGTTTGGGGTTTGGGGTTTGGGGTTTGGGGTTTAGGGTTTAGGGTTTAGGGTTTAGGGTTTAGGGTTTAGGGTTTAGGGTTTAGGGTTTAGGGTTTAGGGTTTAGGGTTTAGGGTTTAGGGTTTAGGGTTTAGGGTTTAGGGTTTAGGGTTTAGGGTTTAGGGTTTAGGGTTTAGGGTTTAGGGTTTAGGGTTTAGGGTTTAGGGTTTAGGGTTTAGGGTTTAGGGTTTAGGGTTTAGGGTTTAGGGTTTAGGGTTTAGGGTTTAGGGTTTAGGGTTTAGGGTTTAGGGTTTAGGGTTTAGGGTTTAGGGTTTAGGGTTTAGGGTTTAGGGTTTAGGGTTTAGGGTTTAGGGTTTAGGGTTTAGGGTTTAGGGTTTAGGGTTTAGGGTTTAGGGTTTAGGGTTTAGGGTTTAGGGTTTAGGGTTTAGGGTTTAGGGTTTAGGGTTTAGGGTTTAGGGTTTAGGGTTTAGGGTTTAGGGTTTAGGGTTTAGGGTTTAGGGTTTAGGGTTTAGGGTTTAGGGTTTAGGGTTTAGGGTTTAGGGTTTAGGGTTTAGGGTTTAGGGTTTAGGGTTTAGGGTTTAGGGTTTAGGGTTTAGGGTTTAGGGTTTAGGGTTTAGGGTTTAGGGTTTAGGGTTTAGGGTTTAGGGTTTAGGGTTTAGGGTTTAGGGTTTAGGGTTTAGGGTTTAGGGTTTAGGGTTTAGGGTTTAGGGTTTAGGGTTTAGGGTTTAGGGTTTAGGGTTTAGGGTTTAGGGTTTAGGGTTTAGGGTTTAGGGTTTAGGGTTTAGGGTTTAGGGTTTAGGGTTTAGGGTTTAGGGTTTAGGGTTTAGGGTTTAGGGTTTAGGGTTTAGGGTTTAGGGTTTTAGGGTTTTAGGGTTTTAGGGTTTTAGGGTTTAGGGTTTTAGGGTTTAGGGTTTAGGGTTTAGGGTTTAGGGTTTAGGGTTTAGGGTTTAGGGTTTAGGGTTTAGGGTTTAGGGTTTAGGGTTTAGGGTTTAGGGTTTAGGGTTTAGGGTTTAGGGTTTAGGGTTTAGGGTTTAGGGTTTAGGGTTTAGGGTTTAGGGTTTAGGGTTTAGGGTTTAGGGTTTAGGGTTTAGGGTTTAGGGTTTAGGGTTTAGGGTTTAGGGTTTAGGGTTTAGGGTTTAGGGTTTAGGGTTTAGGGTTTAGGGTTTAGGGTTTAGGGTTTAGGGTTTAGGGTTTAGGGTTTAGGGTTTAGGGTTTAGGGTTTAGGGTTTAGGGTTTAGGGTTTAGGGTTTAGGGTTTAGGGTTTAGGGTTTAGGGTTTAGGGTTTAGGGTTTAGGGTTTAGGGTTTAGGGTTTAGGGTTTAGGGTTTAGGGTTTAGGGTTTAGGGTTTAGGGTTTAGGGTTTAGGGTTTAGGGTTTAGGGTTTAGGGTTTAGGGTTTAGGGTTTAGGGTTTAGGGTTTAGGGTTTAGGGTTTAGGGTTTAGGGTTTAGGGTTTAGGGTTTAGGGTTTAGGGTTTAGGGTTTAGGGTTTAGGGTTTAGGGTTTAGGGTTTAGGGTTTAGGGTTTAGGGTTTAGGGTTTAGGGTTTAGGGTTTAGGGTTTAGGGTTTAGGGTTTAGGGTTTAGGGTTTAGGGTTTAGGGTTTAGGGTTTAGGGTTTAGGGTTTAGGGTTTAGGGTTTAGGGTTTAGGGTTTAGGGTTTAGGGTTTAGGGTTTAGGGTTTAGGGTTTAGGGTTTAGGGTTTAGGGTTTAGGGTTTAGGGTTTAGGGTTTAGGGTTTAGGGTTTAGGGTTTAGGGTTTAGGGTTTAGGGTTTAGGGTTTAGGGTTTAGGGTTTAGGGTTTAGGGTTTAGGGTTTAGGGTTTAGGGTTTAGGGTTTAGGGTTTAGGGTTTAGGGTTTAGGGTTTAGGGTTTAGGGTTTAGGGTTTAGGGTTTAGGGTTTAGGGTTTAGGGTTTAGGGTTTAGGGTTTAGGGTTTAGGGTTTAGGGTTTAGGGTTTAGGGTTTAGGGTTTAGGGTTTAGGGTTTAGGGTTTAGGGTTTAGGGTTTAGGGTTTAGGGTTTAGGGTTTAGGGTTTAGGGTTTAGGGTTTAGGGTTTAGGGTTTAGGGTTTAGGGTTTAGGGTTTAGGGTTTAGGGTTTAGGGTTTAGGGTTTAGGGTTTAGGGTTTAGGGTTTAGGGTTTAGGGTTTAGGGTTTAGGGTTTAGGGTTTAGGGTTTAGGGTTTAGGGTTTAGGGTTTAGGGTTTAGGGTTTAGGGTTTAGGGTTTAGGGTTTAGGGTTTAGGGTTTAGGGTTTAGGGTTTAGGGTTTAGGGTTTAGGGTTTAGGGTTTAGGGTTTAGGGTTTAGGGTTTAGGGTTTAGGGTTTAGGGTTTAGGGTTTAGGGTTTAGGGTTTAGGGTTTAGGGTTTAGGGTTTAGGGTTTAGGGTTTAGGGTTTAGGGTTTAGGGTTTAGGGTTTAGGGTTTAGGGTTTAGGGTTTAGGGTTTAGGGTTTAGGGTTTAGGGTTTAGGGTTTAGGGTTTAGGGTTTAGGGTTTAGGGTTTAGGGTTTAGGGTTTAGGGTTTAGGGTTTAGGGTTTAGGGTTTAGGGTTTAGGGTTTAGGGTTTAGGGTTTAGGGTTTAGGGTTTAGGGTTTAGGGTTTAGGGTTTAGGGTTTAGGGTTTAGGGTTTAGGGTTTAGGGTTTAGGGTTTAGGGTTTAGGGTTTAGGGTTTAGGGTTTAGGGTTTAGGGTTTAGGGTTTAGGGTTTAGGGTTTAGGGTTTAGGGTTTAGGGTTTAGGGTTTAGGGTTTAGGGTTTAGGGTTTAGGGTTTAGGGTTTAGGGTTTAGGGTTTAGGGTTTAGGGTTTAGGGTTTAGGGTTTAGGGTTTAGGGTTTAGGGTTTAGGGTTTAGGGTTTAGGGTTTAGGGTTTAGGGTTTAGGGTTTAGGGTTTAGGGTTTAGGGTTTAGGGTTTAGGGTTTAGGGTTTAGGGTTTAGGGTTTAGGGTTTAGGGTTTAGGGTTTAGGGTTTAGGGTTTAGGGTTTAGGGTTTAGGGTTTAGGGTTTAGGGTTTAGGGTTTAGGGTTTAGGGTTTAGGGTTTAGGGTTTAGGGTTTAGGGTTTAGGGTTTAGGGTTTAGGGTTTAGGGTTTAGGGTTTAGGGTTTAGGGTTTAGGGTTTAGGGTTTAGGGTTTAGGGTTTAGGGTTTAGGGTTTAGGGTTTAGGGTTTAGGGTTTAGGGTTTAGGGTTTAGGGTTTAGGGTTTAGGGTTTAGGGTTTAGGGTTTAGGGTTTAGGGTTTAGGGTTTAGGGTTTAGGGTTTAGGGTTTAGGGTTTAGGGTTTAGGGTTTAGGGTTTAGGGTTTAGGGTTTAGGGTTTAGGGTTTAGGGTTTAGGGTTTAGGGTTTAGGGTTTAGGGTTTAGGGTTTAGGGTTTAGGGTTTAGGGTTTAGGGTTTAGGGTTTAGGGTTTAGGGTTTAGGGTTTAGGGTTTAGGGTTTAGGGTTTAGGGTTTAGGGTTTAGGGTTTAGGGTTTAGGGTTTAGGGTTTAGGGTTTAGGGTTTAGGGTTTAGGGTTTAGGGTTTAGGGTTTAGGGTTTAGGGTTTAGGGTTTAGGGTTTAGGGTTTAGGGTTTAGGGTTTAGGGTTTAGGGTTTAGGGTTTAGGGTTTAGGGTTTAGGGTTTAGGGTTTAGGGTTTAGGGTTTAGGGTTTAGGGTTTAGGGTTTAGGGTTTAGGGTTT